>OX578153.1:24277913-24862913 GCA_951213105.1 Amaurobius ferox
TATATTATATATATATATATATATATTACATATATATACATATGTATTATATATAGCTATAAAATTTAAAAATCCTATACCATACCATATATATAATACCATATATATATTATATATATATATATATATATATATATATATATATATATATATATATATATAGGGTGACCAGAAAAAAGAGCCCCAAAAGTAAAATGAAACGACAAAAAAACGGGTGAATAAATATGTTTTATTCCATTTACAGAAAAAATACATATATTCTAAATTTATGAAATCACAAGTTCGATATGTTTGCCATCACCTGCAATGGCATTTGGTTGTCAGTATTTCAGTATTGTTTATTCCCAAAGTTTGAACGATTTATGTACAGTGGTTTTCGAGATATTACAGTTCTTTATTGGGGCGCTTATTTCTGGTCACCCTGTATATATAATATATATATATATATATATATATATATATATATATATATATATATATATATATATATATATATTATATATATATATATATATATTTATGTATATATATATTGACAAGTCAGGAAGTCTTCATAATTGCAAACTATAAATTGTTATGTTTTCCTTGAAGGAGATGCAAGTTCCAAATAAAGGTTTAAACTATGTTAGTTTTATTTAGCATTTTGCTAAAAGAAATCTTATTTTGCTAATACATGTTCTAACATTAAGCAAAAGGTTTCCGGTTTTCCCTAATTGTAATTTAGTACCAAATTTCGTTCGAATCGCTTCATTCGTTCGTGAGATATCATCTCCACAGATTTACTGACACACACACGCGCTCACACATTCACACTCACACATGCACACTCACGCACTCACACATGCACACTCACGACTCACACATGCACACTCACGCACTCACACATGCACACTCACGCACTCACACATGCAAACTAACGAGCTCACGCATGCACACTCACGCACTCGCACATGCACACTCACGCACTCACACATGTATGCACACACGCACACTCGCATGCACACACACACACTCGCATGCACACACTCGCACGAACACACATCAAACACGTACATGCATAACTTTAAAAACGTCTGATTCGTGGTCAAGGTTGCTTGAAACGTGCTCTCCCGACAAAAACTGGAATTCAAATTTTCGCCTATATATATGAAAGTAAAAATCAATCCGTTGCCTTAGAGCAATAACTTTAACAAATCATTCAGTTATGACTTGTACGTAAATGCGAAGTCCACCCTCCTCCACGTTATAGAAGAGGAGAAATATCACGTGTCTCGCTCCTAAATAACCTTGAGAAGGAAAGTCTCTTCGAGCGTCACGTGATACATTTGGCGATCGCTTCGAAAGCCAGTCAATATCCGTGTGTAATGTGAGCGGAGGGGCTGGCTTCGTATACACTCTGGCTGATCGCGTCCGCGACTGATATCTTGTGTATACGATAGCAACCATAAATACTAATGGATTTTCACGAAAATTTATATCCGGCTTTGTTATAAAAAAAAATAATAATCTAGAACTAGATAAATTTTTTTTAAATTTGAATGAAAAATTCGAAGTACACTCTATAACAAAAAAAAAATCGACGCACCAAGAAGGAGTTGTCCAATTGTGATAAAAATTGGTGGATGTGAAGAACATACATAGAAAAAGAAACGATTAAAATTTCAATTTAATGATTTAGAGTTTGGCCGTAAACAAAGGGAGGAAGTCAATAAGGCGTTGGTCCACCTCTGGCCTGGATGCAAGATGTCACCAGCCGTGGCATAGACTGATAAAGTCCACGGATGGTGTCCTGCGGAAGGTCTTGCCAAATTGTCTCCAACTGTCGCGCTAAATCGTCAACATTCCTGGATGGTTGCAATCGCCTTCCCATAATGTCCCAAATGTGCTCTATGGGAGAGAGATCAGGAGACCTAGCTGGCAAAGGAAGTGTTGGGCAAGCTTGAAGACAATTCATAGTTACACGTGCCGTGTGCGGCCGGGCATTATCTTGTTGAAAAGTAAGTCCGGGGTGTCGCAAAAGGAACGGTAACACAGCCGGTCGCAGAATGTTGCCTACGTACCGCCGTGCTGCCAGTGTGCCAGAAATGACTACCAAAGGGGTTCGGCTATCAAAGGAGATGGCACCCCAGACCATAACGCCCTGTTGTGGGCATGTGTGGCGTGCGATAGTAAGCGCAGAATCCCCACGCTGCCCTGAACGTCTCCAGACACGTCTGCGGGTGTCGTCAGAACACAGTTGGAAACGGGACTTGTCGCTAAAGACTCAAAATCTCTTTCATACGAAATTTCATTACAATCGGACAACTCCTTCTTGGTGAGTCGATTTTTTTGTTATAGAGTTTATATTTGAAATTTTATATTTTTTTTTAACATGGCAGCATAGTGAAATGTGACATAATCATGTATGAATGGGCTTATTTATGGTTTAATGACCACGAGACATAATAGTTTCAATAATTGTTGCAAAAATTAGCTGCGATACATTTTTTTTTGTTCTTGACGTCATTAGTCCCCCGTTGGGGGGCAAGTTACTCTAAGGAGGGTATATTGTCCAGTATGGTATGAATTGAAGGATTTTTCAAGCTCTTTAAAGTGAAGGGAATGACGCTGTAGTTGTAATCATTTGGATACACGATACCGATATTTCAAATTATTTTTTGTAAAATTTGGGGGTGGGGATGGGGGTGAGAGGGAGAAATGAATTCTGGTATGACAAAGTCAAGTTGACCGACGCTAGTTTATTTATCAATGAATTTATTCGAAGGCGACATTTTTTTCCCGGTGTTTAGAGAGGGGGCTGTTTTGGGGATGTTTTTAGAATTTTACATTGAGACTAAAGGGGGTCGATAACATTTATCTGGAAAGGTGTATCTACGATATATTTTGTCGGGAAATTAATAAAGAGTGTGGACAAAAAGAGGGTGGACGTTGAAATTTTTTTTATTTATTTATTGACTTAGAAACGTGAAAATTTGTATAAATATTTCTCTTAACATTACTATATACAATACCATTAAATTTTTTTTCAATTTTGTTATAATTTTGTATTTTTTTTTAAATTAATTTTTTTAACGAAAATTTGAAAATGCTCCTTGCGTGCCATTTGTTCGCATTTTTAATTAATATTTTACATTATGATCACTCAAAAACACATTATGAACAAATATGGGTATTTATTTTTAAATCCTTTAGAAAGTTAGTTTTTTAAAAGCATTTTTCCACATTAAAACTTAATTTTCATCATTTAATTAGGTTCTTATTCACTTTTCATTACCTTAATAAAGTCCAATTATAAAATGCATACCCAGTTTCATCAAAAAGTATGAGAGGCGTCTTCTTGCCAAATTTCATGCATCTCAGACAAAAATTAAGATGCATGGAGCATTTTAAAAATGTAAAACCTTTGAAAATTCAGTTTCGAAAAAAATGCATTCAACCTTTTGCTTATGGGTGAGACAGCGTCCATCCCAAACGAAGAACCTCCCAAAAAGACAGGTATTTGACATATCCTATCCCAAACAGTTCGATCCTCTTTGCAGGCATTGGCGTCCATGGAAATCGCTGACAGAAACATTGCACCTGCTGGACGCCAATGCCTGTAAAGAGGGTCGAAATATTTGGGATAGGGTATGTCAAATACCTGTCTTTTTGTGAGGTTCTCCGTTTGGGATGGACACTGTCTTACCCGTAAGCAAATGTTAAATGTGTAAAATAATGTTATATATTAAAACTGTTTTTAGTCGATTTTTGCTCATTTCAACGTCCACCGTCTCCTTAAAGTCAAGGGCGTACAAAATGCGTGGGATCAATTCTTACGTCTAGAATCTGATGAATTACGGTCTACAGTTAATGAGATAAGAGTGAATGTTAAACGGATAAGGCGAGAATTAACTGATGGCTTCAGGAAGGATGCCCACTTATCTGTCAAAATGTCCCTTCTATTGATAATGTTAAGCTCGTCGGGGTTAATTTATCAGTTAAACTTAGTCAGGAGGAGATATTGTTAAGCAAATCCCGGCGTTTGAAGGAAAATTAATTTAATTTTCCACTTTATGGACTGTTAACTTTATAATTTTAAATGCTGTGGGATTATTCTTATTTTAGATACACTTTGTCTGTAATCAAATACTAAAGAAATGATCAAAACTTATTATTTATTAAAACAAACTACTCGACGTTGCCCGGGTCCGACACTTAAAAAATACAGATACAAGTGACACCACTCAAAGTCTTTTATTAATTATTATTAGTCTTTATTAATACAATACTTGACAATGTATCCCCTTCCCCCCTCGTGGGGTAACTTGCCCCCAAGGAAGGACTAATGACGTCACGAATAAAAAAATAATTATATCGCGGCTATTTTTCATAACAATGATTGAAACTATTAAGTCTTGTTATCATTGAGACATAAATAAGCCCTTTTATACATGATTGTTATATTTTGTCCTATGCTGCCATATTAAAAAAATATAAAATTTTGAATAAAATTTACGGGGGATCTAATTTAAAAATATTCTATAGAGTTCTAGGTATTTTGATAACAAAGCCGGATATAAAGTTTCACGAAAATCCATTAATATTTGTGGCAGCTATAGTGTACACAAGAAATTGACCACACACATCAGACAGATAGACGGATGGATATCACTCCTAAAATAGTGAAAAAGTGTTTGCACGCACGTGTTTGATGCATTTGTGATAAAAAAAATTTTGACACATATTAACATATTTTTGATCTAAACAATTTCCATCGTTAATTTGTTTATGATCCCTATTTTCACTGATGAAACAGCCTTTCACATGGTACGGAAAAGTGGCATAAATCAGATGTCTTCCTTTATCATAATTCAGTTGATTTTAAAGATGCAGATATGCGGGGTTTTTTAATGATCTTGTTGCATTAAAAATAAAAATTTTCTGATTGACCAAATTTGTCTAAGGGGGTCGAATAAAAATTTAAAAAGTGTAACTTTTTGAAAATGAATGGGAGGACTATTTCATTAACGTAGTCTTATTTCCTACCTTACTTTCAACATTTTTGCAATTTACATTGCCCACTTATCTCCAACAGGTAAAGAATTAAAGCGCGTTTCAATCTTTTTGGGACACCCGTGGTATATGTAAAGAAACTTCCCAATTTGAGGTGAACTTTTAATATTTGAAGGCTTTCTAAGAAATTTTATAATTCTTTTCACTAAAAAGAAAAGATGTAAGTTCTCCCGTATAAAAGCACAACTTAGAATTTTATTTATATTGATAATAACAATTTTACAATTAAACAATAGCATCTTTGTAAACTACATTTCCGCACTTCTTATTAGGTACAAAAAAGCTAAAGAGATCGTTCATGTTTGGCTTTTGAGATTAAAAAGTTTATTTTTTGTTTCGTAAATTTATAAGCGAGACTTAAATATATACCCGACGCTTATGCGGAAATATTTGAAGTTCTTCTAAAAAACGGCTTGGCATAATATTGATTTTTTGCAAGTTGTTAGAGATGATTGATGATAAACACACAGAAATAAATCCAGCTTGGATGATGTTACCGAAGATTTGTCATCAAAAATGGACTCCCTAATGTTATAGTCCATTACCTTAGAATCGGCGGCTCAAGGCCACGGAAATTACTTCTCCCCTTCCTGAAGTTGGAATGAAAAGCGGGACCTTAGGTCGCCGATTCTAAAGTAATGGATTATAAGCCACAAGTTCAGCAATGTCCTCAGTGTACCAAGCATAAAATACTTTAGTTTCAAAGTCGGCAAGCACACGAAGCTATTTCCCCGTTCGTTATATTGTAGCAGTGTTCTGGTCCGACCACTGAAAAACAATAACATGAATAAACTTGAAAAAAAGAATAGTGTATATCAACGACTTTTAACGCATGATCTATCTTATAAAGGGCTAATCCGTCCCACATATTGAAATTAATAAAGTTAGAGTGAATCTGTTAAGTTCTTACATCTTATACTAGTGCTTGTCATTACTCAAACTACGACCCACGTCACAGACTTTATTGTATACATTTTTACTTTAATTCAAAATTGAAAGAAAAAAAAATTGGATCTAAAAGTTTGTGTTCGCGTTTTGCTTTAAATTGAGAGTAAAATTTTGTTTAATAAACTTTAATTCGCCTCTAGTACACAGTAAAACATTTGCAAGTATATAACACACACACACACACATATATATATAACTGAAAATTCAGTGTCGGTTCTCAGGGCCCGACGCCGGCTAAACGGAAAATTCAGTGTCGGTCCTCAGGACCCGACGCCGGTTGAACGGAAATTCAGTGTAGGTTCTCATGGCCCGACGCCGGTTAAACAGAAAATTCAATGTCGGTCCTCAGGGCCCGACGCCGGTTAAACGGAAAATTCAGTGTCGGTCCTCAGGACCAGACGCCGGCTAAACGGAAAATTCAATGTCGATCCTCAGGGTCCAACGCCGGCTAAACGAAAATTCAGTGTCGGTCCTCAGGGCCCGATGCCGGCTAAACGGAAAATTCAGTGTCGGTCCTCAGGATTCGACGCCGGCTAAACGGAAAATTCCGTGTCGATCCTCAGGGCCCAACGCCGGCTAAACGAAAATTCAGTGTCGGTCCTCAGGACCAGACGCCGGCTAAACGGAAAATTCAGTGTCGGTCCTCAGGGCCCGACGCCGGCTAAACGGAAAATTCCGTGTCGATCCTCAGGGCCCAACGCCGGCTAAACGAAAATTCAGTGTCGGTCCTCAGGACCAGACGCCGGCTAAACGGAAAATTCTGTGTCGATCCTCAGGGTCCAACGCCGGCTAAACGAAAATTCAGTGTCGGTCCTCAGGGCCCGACGCCGGCTAAACGGAAAATTCAGTGTCGATCCTCAGGGTCCAACGCCGGCTAAACGAAAATTCAGTGTCGGTCCTCAGGACCAGACGCCGGCTAAACGGAAAATTCAGTGTCGGTCCTCAGGGCCCGACGCCGGCTAAACGGAAAATTCAGTGTCGATCCTCAGGGCCCAACGCCGGCTAAACGAAAATTCAGTGTCGGTCCTCAGGACCAGACCCCGGCTAAACGGAAAATGCAGTGTCGGTCCTCAGGGCCCGACGCCGGTTAAACAGAAAATTCAGTGTCGGTCCTCAGGGCCTGACGCCGGTTAAACGGAAAATTCAGTGTCGGTCCTCAGGACCCGACGCAGGCTAAACGGAAAATTCCGTGTCGATCCTCAGGGCCCAACGCCGGCTAAACGAAAATTCAGTGTCGGTCCTCAGGACCAGACGCCGGCTAAACGGAAAATTCCGTGTCGATCCTCAGGGCCCAACGCCGGCTAAACGAAAATTCAGTGTCGGTCCTCAGGACCAGACGCCGGCTAAACGGAAAATTCAGTGTCAGTCTTCAGGGCCCGACGCCGGCTAAACGGAAAATTCAGTGTCGATCCTCAGGGCCCAACGCCGGCTAAACGAAAATTCAGTGTCGGTCCTCAGGACCAGACGCCGGTTAAACGGAAAATTCAGTGTCGGTCCTCAGGACCCGACGCAGGCTAAACGGAAAATTCCGTGTCGATCCTCAGGGCCCAACGCCGGCTAAACGAAAATTCAGTGTCGGTCCTCAGGACCAGACGCCGGCTAAACGGAAAATTCCGTGTCGATCCTCAGGGCCCAACGCCGGCTAAACGAAAATTCAGTGTCGGTCCTCAGGACCAGACGCCGGCTAAACGGAAAATTCAGTGTCGGTCTTCAGGGCCCGACGCCGGCTAAACGGAAAATTCAGTGTTGATCCTCAGGGCCCAACGCCGGCTACACGAAAATTCAGTTTCGGTCCTCAGGGCCCGACGCCGGTTAAACAGAAAATTCAGTGTCGGTCCTCAGGGCCTGACGCCTGTTAAACGGAAAATTCAGTGTCGGTCCTCAGGACCCGACGCCGGCTAAACGGAAAATTCCGTGTCGATCCTCAGGGCCAAACGCCGGCTAAACGAAAATTCAGTGTCGGTCCTCAGGACCAGACGCCGGCTAAAGGGAAAATTCAGTGTCGGTCCTCAGGGCCCGACGCCGGTTAAACAGAAAATTCAGTGTCGGTCCTCAGGGCCTGACGCCGGTTAAACGGAAAATTCAGTGTCGGTCCTCAGGGCCCGACGCCGGTTAAACAGAAAATTCAGTGTCGGTCCTCAGGGCCTGACGCCGGTTAAACGGAAAATTCAGTGTCGGTCCTCAGGACCCGACGCCGGCTAAACGGAAAATTCCGTGTCGATCCTCAGGGCCCAACGCCGGCTAAACGAAAATTCAGTGTCGGTCCTCAGGGCCCGTCGCCGGCTAAACGGAAAATTCAGTGTCGGTCCACAGGGCCCGACGCCGGTTAAACAGAAAATTCAGTGTCGGTCCTCAGGGCCTGACGCCGGTTAAACGGAAAATTCAGTGTCGGTCCTCAGGACCCGACGCCGGCTAAACGGAAAATTCCGTGTCGATCCTCAGGGCCCAACGCCGGCTAAACGAAAATTCAGTGTCGGTCCTCAGGACCAGACGCCGGCTAAACGGAAAATTCAGTGTCGGTCTTCAGGGCCCGACGCCGGCTAAACGGAAAATTCAGTGTCGATCCTCAGGGCCCAACGCCGGCTAAACGAAAATTCAGTGTCGGTCCTCAGGACCAGACGCCGGCTAAACGGAAAATTCAGTTTCGGTCCTCAGGGCCCGACGCCGGTTAAACAGAAAATTCAGTGTCGGTCCTCAGGGCCTGACGCCTGTTAAACGGAAAATTCAATGTCGGTCCTCAGGACCCGACGCCGGCTAAACGGAAAATTCCGTGTCGATCCTCAGGGCCAAACGCCGGCTAAACGAAAATTCAGTGTCGGTCCTCAGGACCAGACGCCGGCTAAAGGGAAAATTCAGTGTCGGTCCTCAGGGCCCGACGCCGGTTAAACAGAAAATTCAGTGTCGGTCCTCAGGGCCTGAGGCCGGTTAAACGGAAAATTCAGTGTCGGTCCTCAGGGCCCGACGCCGGTTAAACAGAAAATTCAGTGTCGGTCCTCAGGGCCTGACGCCGGTTAAACGGAAAATTCAGTGTCGGTCCTCAGGACCCGACGCCGGCTAAACGGAAAATTCCGTGTCGATCCTCAGGGCCCAACGCCGGCTAAACGAAAATTCAGTGTCGGTCCTCAGGGCCCGTCGCCGGCTAAACGGAAAATTCAGTGTCGGTCCTCAGGGCCCGACGCCGGTTAAACAGAAAATTCAGTGTCGGTCCTCAGGGCCTGACGCCGGTTAAACGGAAAATTCAGTGTCGGTCCTCAGGACCCGACGCCGGCTAAACGGAAAATTCCGTGTCGATCCTCAGGGCCCAACGCCGGCTAAACGAAAATTCAGTGTCGGTCCTCAGGACCAGACGCCGGATAAACGGAAAATTCAGTGTCGGTCCTCAGGGCCCGACGCCGGCTAAACGGAAAATTCAGTGTCGGTCCTCAGGGCTCGACGCCGGTTAAACAGAAAATTCAGTGTCGGTCCTCAGGGCTTGACGCCGGCTAAACGGAAAATTCAGTGTCGGTCCTCAGGGCCCGACGCCGGTTAAACAGAAAATTCAGTGTCGGTCCTCAGGGCTTGACGCCGGCTAAACAGAAAATTCAGTGTCGGTCCTCAGGGCTTGACGCCGGTTAAACGGAAAATTCAGTGTCGGTCCTCAGGACCCGACGCCGGCTAAACGGAAAATTCCGTGTCGATCCTCAGGGCCCAACGCCGGCTAAACGAAAATTCAGTGTCGGTCCTCAGGACCAGACGCCGGCTAAACGGAAAATTCAGTGTTGGTCCTCAGGGCCCGACGCCGGTTAAACGGAAAATTCAGTGTCGGTCCTCAGGACCCGACGCCGGTTAAACAGAAAATTCAGTGTCGGTCCTCAGGACCAGACGCCGGCTAAACGGAAAATTCTGTGTCGATCCTCAGGGTCCAACGCCTGTTAAACGGAAAATTCAGTGTCGGTCCTCAGGGCCCGACGCCGGTTAAACAGAAAATTCAGTGTCGGTCCTCAGGACCAGACGCCGGCTAAACGGAAAATTCAGTGTCGGTCCTCAGGACCAGACGCCGGCTAAACGGAAAATTCAATGTCGATCCTCAGGGTCCAACGCCGGCTAAACGAAAATTCAGTGTCGGTCCTCAGGGCCCGACGCCGGCTAAACGGAAAATTCAGTGTCGGTCCTCAGGATTCGACGCCGGCTAAACGGAAAATTCCGTGTCGATCCTCAGGGCCCAACGCCGGCTAAACGAAAATTCAGTGTCGGTCCTCAGGACCAGACGCCGGCTAAACGGAAAATTCAGTGTCGGTCCTCAGGGCCCGACGCCGGCTAAACGGAAAATTCCGTGTCGATCCTCATTGCCCAACGCCGGCTAAACGAAAATTCAGTGTCGTCCTCAGGACCAGACGCCGGCTAAACGGAAAATTCTGTGTCGATCCTCAGGGTCCAACGCCTGTTAAACGGAAAATTCAGTGTCGGTCCTCAGGACCCGACGCCGGCTAAACGGAAAATTTCGTGTCGATCCTCAGGGCCAAACGCCGGCTAAACGAAAATTCAGTGTCGGTCCTCAGGGCCCGTCGCCGGCTAAACGGAAAATTCAGTGTCGGTCCTCAGGGCCCGACGCCGGTTAAACAGAAAATTCAGTGTCGGTCCTCAGGGCCTGACGCCGGTTAAACGGAAAATTCAGTGTCGGTCCTCAGGACCCGACGCCGGCTAAACGGAAAATTCCGTGTCGATCCTCAGGGCCCAACGCCGGCTAAACGAAAATTCAGTGTCGGTCCTCAGGACCAGACGCCGGCTAAACGGAAAATTCAGTGTCGGTCTTCAGGGCCCGACGCCGGCTAAACGGAAAATTCAGTGTCGATCCTCAGGGCCCAACGCCGGCTAAACGAAAATTCAGTGTCGGTCCTCAGGACCAGACGCCGGCTAAACGGAAAATTCAGTTTCGGTCCTCAGGGCCCGACGCCGGTTAAACAGAAAATTCAGTGTCGGTCCTCAGGGCCTGACGCCTGTTAAACGGAAAATTCAATGTCGGTCCTCAGGACCCGACGCCGGCTAAACGGAAAATTCCGTGTCGATCCTCAGGGCCAAACGCCGGCTAAACGAAAATTCAGTGTCGGTCCTCAGGACCAGACGCCGGCTAAAGGGAAAATTCAGTGTCGGTCCTCAGGGCCCGACGCCGGTTAAACAGAAAATTCAGTGTCGGTCCTCAGGGACTGACGCCGGTTAAACGGAAAATTCAGTGTCGGTCCTCAGGGCCCGACGCCGGTTAAACAGAAAATTCAGTGTCGGTCCTCAGGGCCTGACGCCGGTGAAACGGAAAATTCAGTGTCGGTCCTCAGGACCCGACGCCGGCTAAACGAAAATTCAGTGTCGGTCCTCAGGACCAGACGCCGGATAAACGGAAAATTCAGTGTCGGTCCTCAGGGCCCGACGCCGGCTAAACGGAAAATTCAGTGTCGGTCCTCAGGGCTCGACGCCGGCTAAACGAAAATTCAGTGTCGGTCCTCAGGACCAGACGCCGGCTAAAGGGAAAATTCAGTGTCGGTCCTCAGGGCCCGACGCCGGTTAAACAGAAAATTCAGTGTCGGTCCTCAGGGCCTGACGCCGGTTAAACGGAAAATTCAGTGTCGGTCCTCAGGACCCGACGCCGGTTAAACAGAAAATTCAGTGTCGGTCCTCAGGGCCTGACGCCGGTTAAACGGAAAATTCAGTGTCGGTCCTCAGGCCCCGACGCCGGCTAAACGGAAAATTCCGTGTCGATCCTCAGGGCCCAACGCCGGCTAAACTAAAATTCAGTGTCGGTCCTCAGGGCCCGACGCCGGCTAAACGGAAAATTCAGTGTCGGTCCTCAGGGCCCGACGCCGGTTAAACAGAAAATTCAGTGTCGGTCCTCAGGGCCTGACGCCGGTTAAACGGAAAATTCCGTGTCGATCCTCAGGGCCCAACGCCGGCTAAACGAAAATTCAGTGTCGGTCCTCAGGACCAGACGCCGGTTAAACGGAAAATTCAGTGTCGGTCCTCAGGACCCGACGCAGGCTAAACGGAAAATTCCGTGTCGATCCTCAGGGCCCAACGCCGGCTAAACGAAAATTCAGTGTCGGTCCTCAGGACCAGACGCCGGCTAAACGGAAAATTCCGTGTCGATCCTCAGGGCCCAACGCCGGCTAAACGAAAATTCAGTGTCGGTCCTCAGGACCAGACGCCGGCTAAACGGAAAATTCAGTGTCGGTCTTCAGGGCCCGACGCCGGCTAAACGGAAAATTCAGTGTCGATCCTCAGGGCCCAACGCCGGCTAAACGAAAATTCAGTGTCGGTCCTCAGGACCAGACGCCGGCTAAACGGAAAATTCAGTTTCGGTCCTCAGGGCCCGACGCCGGTTAAACAGAAAATTCAGTGTCGGTCCTCAGGGCCTGACGCCTGTTAAACGGAAAATTCAGTGTCGGTCCTCAGGACCCGACGCCGGCTAAACGGAAAATTCCGTGTCGATCCTCAGGGCCAAACGCCGGCTAAACGAAAATTCAGTGTCGGTCCTCAGGACCAGACGCCGGCTAAAGGGAAAATTCAGTGTCGGTCCTCAGGGCCCGACGCCGGTTAAACAGAAAATTCAGTGTCGGTCCTCAGGGCCTGACGCCGGTTAAACGGAAAATTCAGTGTCGGTCCTCAGGACCCGACGCCGGTTAAACAGAAAATTCAGTGTCGGTCCTCAGGGCCTGACGCCGGTTAAACGGAAAATTCAGTGTCGGTCCTCAGGCCCCGACGCCGGCTAAACGGAAAATTCCGTGTCGATCCTCAGGGCCCAACGCCGGCTAAACGAAAATTCAGTGTCGGTCCTCAGGGCCCGACGCCGGCTAAACGGAAAATTCAGTGTCGGTCCTCAGGGCCCGACGCCGGTTAAACAGAAAATTCAGTGTCGGTCCTCAGGGCCTGACGCCGGTTAAACGGAAAATTCAGTGTCGGTCCTCAGGACCCGACGCCGGCTAAACGGAAAATTCCGTGTCGATCCTCAGGGCCCAACGCCGGCTAAACGAAAATTCAGTGTCGGTCCTCAGGACCAGACGCCGGCTAAACGGAAAATTCAGTGTCGGTCCTCAGGGCCCGACGCCGGCTAAACGGAAAATTCAGTGTCGGTCCTCAGGGCTCGACGCCGGTTAAACAGAAAATTCAGTGTCGGTCCTCAGGGCTTGACGCCGGCTAAACGGAAAATTCAGTGTCGGTCCTCAGGGCCCGACGCCGGTTAAACAGAAAATTCAGTGTCGGTCCTCAGGGCTTGACGCCGGCTAAACAGAAAATTCAGTGTCGGTCCTCAGGGCTTGACGCCGGTTAAACGGAAAATTCAGTGTCGGTCCTCAGGACCCGACGCCGGCTAAACGGAAAATTCCGTGTCGATCCTCAGGGCCCAACGCCGGCTAAACGAAAATTCAGTGTCGGTCCTCAGGACCAGACGCCGGCTAAACGGAAAATTCAGTGTTGGTCCTCAGGGCCCGACGCCGGTTAAACGGAAAATTCAGTGTCGGTCCTCAGGACCCGACGCCGGTTAAACAGAAAATTCAGTGTCGGTCCTCAGGACCAGACGCCGGCTAAACGGAAATTCAGTGTCGGTCCTCAGGGCCCGATGCCGGTTAAACAGAAAATTCAGTGTCGGTCCTCAGGACCAGACGCCGGCTAAACGGAAAATTCAGTGTCGGTCCTCAGGACCAGACGCCGGCTAAACGGAAAATTCAGTGTCGGTCCTCAGGGCCCGACGCCGGTTAAACAGAAAATTCAGTGTCGGTCCTCAGGACCAGACGCCGGCTAAACGGAAAATTCAGTGTCGGTCCTCAGGACCAGACGCCGGCTAAACGGAAATTCAGTGTCGGTCCTCAGGGCCCGACGCCGGTTAAACAGAAAATTCAGTGTCGGTCCTCAGGACCAGACGCCGGCTAAACGGAAAATTCAGTGTCGGTCCTCAGGACCAGACGCCGGCTAAACGGAAAATTCAGTGTCGGTCCTCAGGACCAGACGCCGGCTAAACGGAAATTCAGTGTCGGTCCTCAGGGCCCGACGCCGGTTAAACAGAAAATTCAGTGTCGGTCCTCAGGACCAGACGCCGGCTAAACGGAAAATTCAGTGTCGGTCCTCAGGACCAGACGCCGGCTAAACGGAAATTCAGTGTCGGTCCTCAGGGCCCGACGCCGGTTAAACAGAAAATTCAGTGTCGGTCCTCAGGACCAGACGTCGGCTAAACGGAAAATTCAGTGTCGGTCCTCAGGGTCCGACGCCGGCTACATGGAAAATTCAGTGTCGGTCCTCAGGGACCGAAACCGTCTCGAACGTGTTAATGGAAATAGGCAGAATGTAAACGCAAGGCCAGTCAGATTTAATAAAATTTAATAACTAATGCCAGCAGTGACGAAACTAATTAGATTTGTCTCCTGCAAAAGGTTGAAACACAGTTTAAATGCATGTCAAGCGTTGAAAAGTGAAATCGGAGCTTATATGGAAGCAACAGAAAGTAAAGGGCGTGGAAGAGTGCAAAATGCCGATGATTTTGAGCCTCCATCCATAAGCTGGCGGATTAATTATGTTTCACAGTTTAATGCTGTTAAACGGAAAATTCAATGTCGGTCCTCAGGACCCGACGCCGGCTAAACGGAAAATTCCGTGTCGATCCTCAGGGCCAAACGCCGGCTAAACGAAAATTCAGTGTCGGTCCTCAGGACCAGACGCCGGCTAAAGGGAAAATTCAGTGTCGGTCCTCAGGGCCCGACGCCGGTTAAACAGAAAATTCAGTGTCGGTCCTCAGGGACTGACGCCGGTTAAACGGAAAATTCAGTGTCGGTCCTCAGGGCCCGACGCCGGTTAAACAGAAAATTCAGTGTCGGTCCTCAGGGCCTGACGCCGGTTAAACGGAAAATTCAGTGTCGGTCCTCAGGACCCGACGCCGGCTAAACGAAAATTCAGTGTCGGTCCTCAGGACCAGACGCCGGATAAACGGAAAATTCAGTGTCGGTCCTCAGGGCCCGACGCCGGCTAAACGGAAAATTCAGTGTCGGTCCTCAGGGCTCGACGCCGGCTAAACGAAAATTCAGTGTCGGTCCTCAGGACCAGACGCCGGCTAAAGGGAAAATTCAGTGTCGGTCCTCAGGGCCCGACGCCGGTTAAACAGAAAATTCAGTGTCGGTCCTCAGGGCCTGACGCCGGTTAAACGGAAAATTCAGTGTCGGTCCTCAGGGCCCGACGCCGGTTAAACAGAAAATTCAGTGTCGGTCCTCAGGGCCTGACGCCGGTTAAACGGAAAATTCCGTGTCGATCCTCAGGGCCCAACGCCGGCTAAACGAAAATTCAGTGTCGGTCCTCAGGACCAGACGCCGGTTAAACGGAAAATTCAGTGTCGGTCCTCAGGACCCGACGCAGGCTAAACGGAAAATTCCGTGTCGATCCTCAGGGCCCAACGCCGGCTAAACGAAAATTCAGTGTCGGTCCTCAGGACCAGACGCCGGCTAAACGGAAAATTCCGTGTCGATCCTCAGGGCCCAACGCCGGCTAAACGAAAATTCAGTGTCGGTCCTCAGGACCAGACGCCGGCTAAACGGAAAATTCAGTGTCGGTCTTCAGGGCCCGACGCCGGCTAAACGGAAAATTCAGTGTCGATCCTCAGGGCCCAACGCCGGCTAAACGAAAATTCAGTGTCGGTCCTCAGGACCAGACGCCGGCTAAACGGAAAATTCAGTTTCGGTCCTCAGGGCCCGACGCCGGTTAAACAGAAAATTCAGTGTCGGTCCTCAGGGCCTGACGCCTGTTAAACGGAAAATTCAGTGTCGGTCCTCAGGACCCGACGCCGGCTAAACGGAAAATTCCGTGTCGATCCTCAGGGCCAAACGCCGGCTAAACGAAAATTCAGTGTCGGTCCTCAGGACCAGACGCCGGCTAAAGGGAAAATTCAGTGTCGGTCCTCAGGGCCCGACGCCGGTTAAACAGAAAATTCAGTGTCGGTCCTCAGGGCCTGACGCCGGTTAAACGGAAAATTCAGTGTCGGTCCTCAGGACCCGACGCCGGTTAAACAGAAAATTCAGTGTCGGTCCTCAGGGCCTGACGCCGGTTAAACGGAAAATTCAGTGTCGGTCCTCAGGCCCCGACGCCGGCTAAACGGAAAATTCCGTGTCGATCCTCAGGGCCCAACGCCGGCTAAACGAAAATTCAGTGTCGGTCCTCAGGGCCCGACGCCGGCTAAACGGAAAATTCAGTGTCGGTCCTCAGGGCCCGACGCCGGTTAAACAGAAAATTCAGTGTCGGTCCTCAGGGCCTGACGCCGGTTAAACGGAAAATTCAGTGTCGGTCCTCAGGACCCGACGCCGGCTAAACGGAAAATTCCGTGTCGATCCTCAGGGCCCAACGCCGGCTAAACGAAAATTCAGTGTCGGTCCTCAGGACCAGACGCCGGCTAAACGGAAAATTCAGTGTCGGTCCTCAGGGCCCGACGCCGGCTAAACGGAAAATTCAGTGTCGGTCCTCAGGGCTCGACGCCGGTTAAACAGAAAATTCAGTGTCGGTCCTCAGGGCTTGACGCCGGCTAAACGGAAAATTCAGTGTCGGTCCTCAGGGCCCGACGCCGGTTAAACAGAAAATTCAGTGTCGGTCCTCAGGGCTTGACGCCGGCTAAACAGAAAATTCAGTGTCGGTCCTCAGGGCTTGACGCCGGTTAAACGGAAAATTCAGTGTCGGTCCTCAGGACCCGACGCCGGCTAAACGGAAAATTCCGTGTCGATCCTCAGGGCCCAACGCCGGCTAAACGAAAATTCAGTGTCGGTCCTCAGGACCAGACGCCGGCTAAACGGAAAATTCAGTGTTGGTCCTCAGGGCCCGACGCCGGTTAAACGGAAAATTCAGTGTCGGTCCTCAGGACCCGACGCCGGTTAAACAGAAAATTCAGTGTCGGTCCTCAGGACCAGACGCCGGCTAAACGGAAATTCAGTGTCGGTCCTCAGGGCCCGATGCCGGTTAAACAGAAAATTCAGTGTCGGTCCTCAGGACCAGACGCCGGCTAAACGGAAAATTCAGTGTCGGTCCTCAGGACCAGACGCCGGCTAAACGGAAAATTCAGTGTCGGTCCTCAGGGCCCGACGCCGGTTAAACAGAAAATTCAGTGTCGGTCCTCAGGACCAGACGCCGGCTAAACGGAAAATTCAGTGTCGGTCCTCAGGACCAGACGCCGGCTAAACGGAAATTCAGTGTCGGTCCTCAGGGCCCGACGCCGGTTAAACAGAAAATTCAGTGTCGGTCCTCAGGACCAGACGCCGGCTAAACGGAAAATTCAGTGTCGGTCCTCAGGACCAGACGCCGGCTAAACGGAAAATTCAGTGTCGGTCCTCAGGACCAGACGCCGGCTAAACGGAAATTCAGTGTCGGTCCTCAGGGCCCGACGCCGGTTAAACAGAAAATTCAGTGTCGGTCCTCAGGACCAGACGCCGGCTAAACGGAAAATTCAGTGTCGGTCCTCAGGACCAGACGCCGGCTAAACGGAAATTCAGTGTCGGTCCTCAGGGCCCGACGCCGGTTAAACAGAAAATTCAGTGTCGGTCCTCAGGACCAGACGTCGGCTAAACGGAAAATTCAGTGTCGGTCCTCAGGGTCCGACGCCGGCTACATGGAAAATTCAGTGTCGGTCCTCAGGGACCGAAACCGTCTCGAACGTGTTAATGGAAATAGGCAGAATGTAAACGCAAGGCCAGTCAGATTTAATAAAATTTAATAACTAATGCCAGCAGTGACGAAACTAATTAGATTTGTCTCCTGCAAAAGGTTGAAACACAGTTTAAATGCATGTCAAGCGTTGAAAAGTGAAATCGGAGCTTATATGGAAGCAACAGAAAGTAAAGGGCGTGGAAGAGTGCAAAATGCCGATGATTTTGAGCCTCCATCCATAAGCTGGCGGATTAATTATGTTTCACAGTTTAATGCGATAACCGTAAATGTTGAGCGGATGTAAGGCGGGGGATGAACTGATGGCATAAAAGGTTCAGGAAGCATATGTCTCCTCATCAGACAAGCTGTGCCACTGATTGATAATTTTAAGCTAGTCGGGGGAAATTTATCCATCAATCTAAGTCAGAGCTGGATCATATTAGGAAATTCCTGGTTAGGAAAAGAAATTATTTATATTCAATGTTTGAAAATTTTAGAAATGGAATTTAATGTATGTACATGAAATTGTTTCGATTTCTACAAAGAAAAACAAATATTTTCTATGAAAGACTACAAGTATTTGTAAACTGTATTTAAAACACCATCTAGACGTACAGGGGAAAATTTACATTTTAACTGCCATCGCGCTCTCAGACGTCATAATGTTCATTGTCAGTGGTAATGTTAAAGACAATTTACAAATACTTGTCTTTGATGATGACTGAAATCGTTATGCCATTTTAAAATGTAAATTAAATTTTTTTCCTGAACGTCAAGGTGGTGTTTTAAATACAGTTTACAAATATTTGCAGTCTTTGATTGAAAATATTTGAAATATTTAAGACGTGTTTACCATACTTATGAAAAAAAAAAGTTGAAAGAAACTAAATATTCGCAATTCTTAGCTCAAAAATTGTATTTCTGGCACAATTAGATAAACATCGTCCGGTTCGGGTTCGTTCTTTGTTCTGCCAGGCAGGGTGAATAAAATGCGAAATTTTGGCCCATGCAGAAGTTTCATATACAGTAGCCATGCAGAAGTTTGTGCCATTACAACTCTATCCAGTTAAGATTCGCAATGCTTTGGATGGTTCTATCTGGCATAAGGTGATTCTGCTTTTAATTGGCGCTCCCAAGCTTACGTGTTAGGTCTTGTCAATCTCAAGGTTGCTTCTGGTTCAGGCTTTTGACGTATTGCACAGGAAAAAAAAAATAAAATAAATATCCTGTGCTTTCTAACGGAGTCCTAATACAGATCTTCAGCTCAGATATTAGAAGCTCATTCAACAATATATTCAGTCAACATTGGTTCGTGAATTATTGTTTTCAGATCTACATTCTGCCTGTAAATAATTTAAAACACCGGTTTATTCATGGGGTATTTACTATAATAAAGGACAACACTTAATCACTGCGAAGCAACAACACAAAAGGAGTTATTGTAAATAAATTACAAGAAAGATCAATCATGCTTAAAGCATTGATTATGAAACACTTTCCAACTTCAATGCAATTTTATTTAAACATGTCTAAAATGCAATACATTCCTTGGTAATATTTTAAAACTTATCACAATACTACATTAATTTATTATATTTGAAACCTTAAACCTTCATCGAAAAAAATTAACTTCATTCAAATGACGGCATTAAAATATAAATTGCCTGGTTTAAACATCGCTAAAATGTGATACATTCCTCGGTAATAATTTTAGAATTATCATAATACTACGATAATTTATTATATTTGAAAACTTCATCAAAAAAACAACTGAAATCCATTCAAATGACGTCATAGAAAAAATAACACGCCTGGCTCTCTCTATAAAAGCAACATTTCATTCATAAATAATTCCCCCATTCATGTCATTCATCACAATACTATAATAATTTATATTATTTAAAAATTAAGACCATGGAGCTACAAGTAAGTAAAACTCTATGCGTAAAACTTCATCGAAAATTATCGTCCTTCTCTTTCTAAAATCAATGAATATTTCATTCATATCAGCCATGCAGACTCCATGGACTAAATGATTTTGTGTTAAAGAATTACAGCGATTCTAATACAACTCATTCTACATATTTTGCTGTTTACATTTTACATAGGTGAAAAATAGGCTTAATAGTAGAAATAATCAAATTTGTATGAGCATTTAAACTGAAATATATTGTCATTGCGTTGTTAAAGTATGTAGATGCACAGAATTTAGGCCAAAATAAAGTAGTTTTAGGATGGATACAACACTCAATATGAATTAGAAAGAACTTTAAAAATCACGATTTTGAGACAAGATGGATGCCATATATCATTTTGAAGTGGGTCATGTGATCGTTTCATATCATGGACACGTGATCGCTTCATATAAGAGGTGTTATTATTATTTTAATTTTTATTTAAAAACTACTGAATATATTTCGCTGAATTTTTTTTTATATATTTTATGGAACAATTTGAATATTGCCTAAAATGACAGACAGACAGACAGACAGAATGAACAAAGTCATAAACACTTTTCAACTTTGTTGTAAAGTGTTAAAAAATGACTCCAATCTCCAGCTTCGTTTTCAATATCTGATGTCCCAAGTAACGTATGTTCCAGGATCCTCATATTGTCGTAAATAATTTAAAAATGTGTCCCAGCTTAGTTATCAGCATCTGATGTCATATACAAGGTAGAACTCCAGAATACTGTGCGTGTGTGTGTGTATGTATATATGTTATATGTATATATAAAGTTCTAACAATATTTCTGTCCCCTGGAATATTGCATACATGTTGTTTCAACAACATATTCAGTCAATATTATTCGGAGAACTATTATTTATTTATATATAGCGCTGTTTATTTATTTACAGTGCATTTATATACAGGGTGATTATAATTAAAGTTCCCGGTTTGAAAATGGTCTCAAATAAAAAGCAGTGGTCAGGATGATTTGAAATTTTGCGTGAACACTCGTGGAGCAATGGAATTTTGTTTGGTGAAGAAAAAAACAGTAGTTTAAAAAGTCGCCGTTAGGAGAATAATTGGCGCTTTACTACACTAGAATACAATACAAAAGTAATAAACGTTGACTTACTCATTGGCTAATGACGTAATAAATGTTCAATATGCTGTCCGTATTCTGAAACAAGCTGAAAGGTCAAAATAGCGTGTTCAACAACAGATTTGAGTGTTTCTGTAGAGATGTTGTGAATGTGATGCGAGCTTTAAGTTCCGCTAAATTGGTAATGTGTCCATTAAACACCACATTCGTCAGATGCCCCCAAAGCCAAAAATCAGTAAAAAAAGATACGGCTTACGTTTGCTTAGAATTTAACATTGTTTCAATGGATGGATTTTTTTTTTCATTACTTGCATATGATGAAAGATCGACTTTTAATAATGAGTAAGTCAACGTTTATTACTTTGTATTGCATTCTAGTGTAGTAAAGCGCCAATTATTCTCCTAGCGGCGACTTTTTGAACTACTGTTTTTTTCTTCCCCAAACAAAATTCCATTACTCCACGAGTGTTCACGCAAAATTTCAAATCAGTCTGGCCAGTGTTTTTTATTTGAGACCATTTTCAATCCGGGAACTTTAATTATAATCACCCTGTATATATATTATATATTCATTTATTTATATTTTAGCGACATTTTTATTCTCGGCGAGTTTTCGGAAAATACTCGGCTGATTTTCATACTTTTATTTTTGATCTTAAGATCTCGACCTGCAATGCTGAATATCTTTTCTTAACACATTTATATTTGCAGTATGGCCATTTTTTCAATCTATATGTCCCCAGTGTCGTCTGAGAATTTATGAAAACGTAATAAAGTTAACTCCACACCGAACTTATAAACTATTACAAAATTACGTAACGTCTGTTTTGCGAGTCACTTATTTAAGTAAAATGTTAACAAAGCTATTTATGCAACCAGATCTTAGTACTTTTTTAACACTTTACAACAAAGTTGAAAAGTGTTTATGACTTTGTTCATTCTTAACACTTTACAACAAAGTTGAAAAGTGTTTATGACTTTGTTCATTCTGTCTGTCTGTCTGTCCGTTAGCACGATTACTGCCGTAAAAATGACTTAATCAAAATGAAATTTTAGTATGTTGTTCAGACGGTCTGTAGGATGGGAATATAAATGGATCCTATGGGAATATAAATGAATAATATCACCCAATTAGTTTTGGATTGAACCCGGGTCGAAAAAATGAAATACATTGAGTCCTATGGGACCTAATTTTTCAAACATTTTTTAAGCGGATTTAAAATTCACAAATTGCTTCGAAAATTTTAGGTAATAGTCAAATTGTTCCATAAAATATATAAAAAAAATCAGCGAAATATATTCAGTAGTTTTTTAAATAAAAATTAAAATAATAATTACACATCATGAAACGATCACGTGACCATGATATGAAACGATCACATGACCCACTTCAAAATGATATATGGCATCCATCTTGTTTCAAAATCGTGATTTTTTTTAAGTTCTTTTTAATTCATATTGAGTGTTGTATCCGTCCTAAAACTACTTTATTTTTGCTTAAATTCTGTGCATCTACATACTAAAACAACACAATGACAATATATTTGAGTTCAAATTCTCATTCAAATTTGATTATTTCTAAAACGAAGCCTATTTTTCACCTAGGTAAAATGTAAACAGCAAAATATGTAGAATGAGTTGTATTAGAATTACTGTATTTCTTTAACACAAAATAATTCAGTCCATGGAGTCTGCATGGCTGATGTGAATGAAATATTAATTGATTTTATAAACAGAAGGACGATTTTTTTCGATGAAGTTTTAAGCATAGAGTTTATGAATAGTAGCTCCATGGTCTTAATTTTTAAATAAAATAAATTATTATAGTATTGTGATGAATGAAATCCTGCTTTTATAGAGAGATCCAGGCGTGTTATTTTTACTATGACGTCATTTGAATTAATTTCAGTTGTTTTCGATGAAGTTTTCAAATATAATAAATTATCGTAGTATTATGATAATTCTAAAACTATTACCGAGGAATGTATAACATTTTAGAGATGTTTAAACCAGGCAATTTATATTTCAATGCCGTCATTTGAATGAAGTTCATTTTTTTCAATGAAGGTTAAAGTTTTCAAATATAATAAATCAATGTAGTATTGTAATAAGTTTTAAAATATTACCGAGGAATGTATTGCATTTTCGACTTTTTTTAAATAAAATTGCATTGAAGTTGGAAAGTGTTTCATAATCAATGCTTTAAGCATGATTGATCAGAGCGAAAAGATAAGAGCGAAAAATGTAATTATAATATACTTTGTAGCATTAATGTTATTTGGAATATTGCCAGTACTTATTTCTACTCAGTAAATATATTCCGGGGAAAAATGTTTCTTCACGTAGTAGCTGTTCTAACAGCATGCTGGAACTCAAACTTTTACAGATAAAGGTCACTTTTTTTTTAGCAGACAATTGATTTCCATAAACTCCTTACAATCTTATAATACATGCATCAATAAAAAGCTTTTATTCTCTCCCTAACTTAAGGGGAATAACGCCACATTTCTGCACGAAATCTTACCTCTTCTAGAATATCTACCTCTTCTGAATGAATACCTCTTCTTTATCAGAATCTTTGGAAAATGTCAAAGATCTTGATAAAGAAGAGGTATTCTGGTAAAGAAGATAAAGAAGAGGTATTCTGGTAAAGAAGAGGTATTCTGCTAAAGAAGAGGTCAAAGATAAAGAAGAGGTATTCTGAAAGAATACCTCTTTATCAGATCTTTGGAAAACGTCATACACATGCCCAAAAATTCCTCAAATTAAGTGCCGAAGGAGAAAATGTCATCCTGGAAATTATATCTTCTTACCTTTTAATTTTCCATATAGTGACTAATGAAAGCAGATACAACTATTTTTTTGAAGGGTGTCAAATGATGCATTTTGATTTTTTTAAATATTTTTTCCACTTCAGTTGTTTTAATTTTTTCGGATTTTCGTTTGGCAACGATTATCTTTCAACATCAGTTGATGAAACTAATATATATATATATATATATATATATATATATATATATATATTCTTGCCTCTGTTGATGCTGGCGCTCTCTAACTTATTTTGATGAAGATGGCTCTTGAAACTGGTTGATAACTTTATTCAATCTTGTATGCTGTGTCTAACGAAGTTTTCGCATTGCTGGTAGAAAGTTATGTTGTTTGTGCGTAATTTCATATTTTTCAAAGAAAAACAAACATATACCAGTTTAAATTCTTTACTATTTCAAAAGAAAGAAAATGACTTTATACAGCTTTTCAGGATCATATCATCATTATTGAGAGGATACACATTCCACCTTTTTAAAAATGGAACACATTTTGGGGAGTAAAAATAATTCTTGGGGAATTTAGATAACAATGCGAGGGGGAATAATTTAAATTCTAATGATTACAGAGCTAGGAAAATACTTGGCTATTGTAAATTACTGGGATGTTAGCAAGAGTATTTAATGCCAGTGTATAGGAAAAGAACTTTAATCAAATTTTTTTCTAAATCAAATATCTACAAACATATTTACAGAAAAAATAAGTAGAGCAAATTTCAATATACTTATAACTTACAACAAAAAATAATTGAGATCACACTATAGATAGTAATAAGAAAATATTACAAACAAAACTAAATATTTCTCTCATGTAGTTAAATAATGTATAAACATAAATCATAACTCTTTCAACAAAATTAAAATATTCTTTAACGTTCTTTGTTTAAATATATAATTTTTATATTCATTTAAGAAAATAATACAGTGACAGTAGTATGATTCAAAACCATGCAATGACATTCGACAGATGCGTTAGAAATGAACATTGGGTGTCATTTAATTTGAACTGATACAGTTAAGACGTAATTAAAAGTACAGAAATCTTGAGTAAATTTGAATACAGGAATAGTTTTAATATACAAATAATAAATTTAAGGAATTATTGCTTGATAATATTTGAGTTTCATTTTTATGAAATTACTAAACTTCTAATTTAAACAATTCTTCAAAAAGATAGGTCAGAATTTAGAGGGGAAAATTAAAACTGCCATCTAAACATTTAAGGTTCTAGGCATATGGTGAGTGGTATTCTTATAAAATATTTTTATAGCATTTTATGATTTTGAGACCTAAATTCGTTGAATAACACTAAAAAATATTTTTTCAACCATGTTATGCATGATTATGCTGTATTTTATTAGAATATGTTATGGCTGCCTAAAATTTTTTTGCAAAACAAAACAATTTTAATAAAATAGCCAAATTGTAACATACATAAATAGTTTACAATGTGCTGTGGTAACATTTTAATTTCATTACATTTTTAAAATTAAAAAATAAATGTTTTATTTACTAATTAAATTTTATCCTCAAAATGATAAAATTTATTTTCAAATGTTAAGAAATAATTTAAGATACAACGTTAACTGATAAATATTTACAGAGTACTGGTTGACTTAACGTTATATTTTAAAAAGAAGTCAAATCAAGAAGTTAAAAGTTGTCCATTTATGGATATCAATTAAGTTTTTCTTATTTAGTTTATACAATATTGACCAATAAAGTTTCACAAATTTTTAAATATATTAAAAAATTCAAAATAGCTGCTACTTTTAAACCAACATCAAAAATAA
Organism: Amaurobius ferox; assembly: GCA_951213105.1. Taxonomy (NCBI): domain Eukaryota; kingdom Metazoa; phylum Arthropoda; class Arachnida; order Araneae; family Amaurobiidae; genus Amaurobius; species Amaurobius ferox. The sequence continues at coordinate 24,303,212 of OX578153.1, forward strand.
ATTTCTAAAAAGTTGCCAACACATTTTTTAAAATCATTAACTAAATTTTGTCTATTACACACTATAAACCTATAAGGTGCCAGTCTTGATGAAGTATACATCAGAACCTGAGAAACTCTTCTGTACATTCAATAAAAATTTAGCCAGCAGACTTAAAATAATTTTTTTATATAAAAAATTACTTCACTTAAATTACATAATATATAAAGCACTCTACAAATATATTAAAAAGAACTTTCTTTTGAATCTGGGTCGGTCAGTTTGCATCAGAAAGCATCGAGTTGTAGCATTAGCTACACTATTGTCCTTAGCCAGCCCCTTCACCGTAGCATGAAAGAACTCTAACTAAAAGTGTATCCACTTCACTATGCAATATCACAACTATATGACACACATCAATTATAAAAATTTCTACCATATTTTCTTTTCTAGCCTCCACAAGAAAAATATCACATTTTTGTGAAAGCAGCAGCCAGGAAATCAATGGATCATAATCCTGTAGTATCAAAATAGGAAATTGAACATTGGCATGAAATAGTTTCTTGATGTATGCATTTAGTATTTATGATTAAAACAAAATAGCTTAATTTGTTTAATAAAATATCTTAATGTGTTTAATAAAAAAGCTTTTTGTTTAATAAAATAGCTGTAGATGTTAAAATAAAATAGCTAAAGATGTTAAAATGAAATGGTTATAAATAACTGCATTAGCATTTTCCTATTAAAATTTAAAACTAGACAATCTCTCATAATGAAATGTTCACACAAAATGCATCTGTAAAGTGACAGCAAGCTGCAGAGAGGTACATGAAATTTTATACTATTTTTTTTATTATTCTATTTCAGAATTCTATTTATAAAGTTTTTCCAAACATAACTTCTATACAGCTGCAACATAAGTATTAGACACACAATCAACATGATCTAATACTGATGATCATTTTTTGTATTAATTTAAGGTTCTCATGAAAAGCTCTAAGTTCATCTTTCAAAATTTTATTTTATTCATTCAAGGCAGCAGTTTCTTACTTAGGAAATGCACATCTGATAAAATGTTTCAATTTCACATTTATAATACCTCTTCACATTTATAAACAGTTATAATTTTAGAAATTATTTCATTCCAAATCCTTGACATTAAGGTTTGTGTTATTTCTTAAATAACATCAGTATTAGAATAGGGGAGAGGGGGGGGGGGGTATAACGCCTTTGAAACAATTTTCACTTTACTGATATATATATGCCGGCTTTCTTCAAGGAAGTTTTGCAAGTTTTTATCTTATAATCAGAAGTTAATTTCATTGCAATATTTTAGAGGTTTTATTTTATTTCTAATGTGCATCAAAATTTGAAATAAAGAATGTTAAAATGTTAGCTGGCATATGCATAATACGAATTAAATTTACCAAAATAGGATTCTAGATAGTTGTACAAAAACTTATCTAGAATTTTTTTTTTTATATATGTAAAGAATTTATTTACCTCGAACATGAAAGTTGTGTGAACTAGAGATATATACAGGCCGAAATTTCGGACTTCTATACGTCCAACCCCGACAATACTAGTGCTTAAACCCGAGCTGAAATAAATTTAAGTCCGATCTTGATTCGAAACAGTATTAGAAAAAGCACCGATCTGGTCCATAAGTCCGCTCAGGCCTTAGTGTGAACATTCCATCGTCGTTACATTCTATTACATTATTCTAAAATGAATTATGCTGTCCTATTATATAATCCCCAATAATTGATAATGAATAACAGAATCAAAAATATAATGAGATGTCATGCGTATTTGAAAAAGAAACTTCAAATTTAAGTACACCATGTATTTTATATAGTTACACTGTATTACATTTAACATTCGAAATTCAGCATGGCATCATTTCAAGGGGGTTGAAAACATTTTATTGTACGTATTTCAAATATGTGTTACAATTAAAATAATAATTTTATTTGATTATTCTATCGTTTCAGTAAAAAATACAATTAGGTATTATGTTTACTGTTAATGATAAAACTAAACTAAGTTATTACTGAAGGCAATATATTTTTTTTTAAGTAAAGGCAATATATATTTTTTAAATAAAGGCAATATCTAAAGGATGAAAGTAATTTGTGAACATAGGTATGTTTCAATCAATAGAAGAAGTGCATCCAGATAAATGTAAAGATAAAATATGCACATTTTAGTGAAATTATCAGTAAATTCCTTATTATATTGGGATTTATAGGAACTAAAACAATTTTGTAAAAAGCTGTATCCATTCAAATTTTTTTTTAAATCTAATAAAAATTTACATAAGAAATATCAAATAAGCTGCCCTAAATATAATAGTGAATAGCGCATGACAATAACAGTTTCATTTTCGCAAATAAATTGATCTGTAAATGTTTCATAATTATTATTTTTTACTTCAAAGTAAAAGCAGTATTATTTCATTTTTAATAAATAATTTTATAAAAATTAAAGTTTCATACTGTTAGTATTGGTGTTTTATTTAGCAGTCTTTTAATCCAGCATGAGACTAGCATTTTTTTTTTCAAACTACTTGAATAGAAATTCTAGTGTAAACTGTGCATGTATTTGTAATAAAAATAAATACCTGTCTAATTATTATTAATTTTTTTTTTATAAAATTGATGAAATCTATCAATTTCCAAACCCTCTTTCTTTTCTTACAGAATTTCAGTTTAAATTCTGTTCATTCATCAATTTATTAGCAGCACAACATAAATCCAGTGCCACAAGACAATTTTGTACAGATTCAGACTTAGGTGTTACAACACACTAATGTAAAACTTAAATCACAAACTCCAATTTTAACATTAAAAGTTGCTTTTGACAAATATTTACATTTAAAATTTATGAAATTTACAAGAACTGAAGTAAATTACTCTTTGTAGTTAAAATTTTCAAGGTACACTCAATTTAAGAAAATTATAAATTAAAACTCAATATCTAACTGGGAAAGGAGTATTAAAATTTAACTCATCTACAAAGTGTCCTGTACAGATAAGCCAGTTTCACTATGACAGACATACTATGACAGACTCTGTAGTATAATTACATGTTCATCAAGCAGTAGAACATATATCATTAAGAAAATATTTCAACATGATACGGAGAACTTTCAAAGACACAAAGTTACTCATTTCTTCTTGCATTAAGATAACTTTATAAAATTATAATTTGGAGAAGCACCAACATAAGATAAAATAAATTTTCCTGTTGAGAAATATTAAATTTTTATTTTATTATGCATAAAATAGTTTAATTTAATATTTTAAAATAAATTTATAAATCACTAACTACATTTAATCAAAATCTTTATATATATATATCCTGATAATACATATACAAGGTTGTCATTCAAACATGGCTTATGCATCAAATCATGAAAATTGGTGTGAATTACATAATTTGTATTTAACAGAACCTAGTTAAATCAGTTCAAATTTTGAACAAAGCAAGTGAATGAATAAACTCCAAAGCCTTATCATAATTGACTTTTCTAGTAACAAGCCAAATGTGCAATATATCTGACAGTATAATATATATAAAGAACTTTATACAATATGTAAAAATGTTTAGTTACAGTTTTAAAATTCCCAGACTTTTCCATGTTTTGGATTTTATTTCTCTAACTTTTGGGCAAGTTTCTCAATTGTGTAGAATGGCAACCATGTATTTAACATAAAAGTTTTTTCATTAGATACTTAACATATTTCATTTAGGTACTTAACATATTTCAACTAGTACTTAATATATTTAATTAGGTATTTTACATGAATTACTCATTTATTTATGACATGACTAAAACTGATACTGGTCAAGAATATTCCATATCAATTGGTGCTTCTGATATCATATTCGTAACCATGCTTCCGACTGAAGACAATCCCTAATCCCAATGTCCAAGGTAACTTGAACACTTATCTGATGGGTTACCAGGCACAAACAGCTTTAAAATGGCAACTTCTAAAATCTATGTGATATTGCATAGTAAAAATCATGGAAATGATGTTGAAGGCAAAAAGCGAAAAACAGCAACTGCTGAAAATTAAATGGTCATTTGCACGTATGCTTTGCTCACCAAAAAAAGTAATCATCTCAGACTGAAGTAATGAATTAATGCAGTCACACTGCTGCAGTTACACTGCGCTTGTAGTGAGGAACATAGCGTTGCTAGCCCATGTAGTGACATGTTTTCTTATGTCCATGAAGAGGTGAAAAATATAAGCTACCGACAACTCAGCGCACACAGGTTGTCTTATCGCATAAGGTCAGTGTCAATTTCACAAGTAGTTTTAACACCATTCACCTACTGGATAATACAACACTTGCACTTTGGCTTTTTCTTGATCACCACTTGCTCCACAGCAGGAGCATCACTTGGTGGCACAATAACACCATGCTGCACCTCAACAACACCTGGAGCCATCTTTTGACCTTTTGGGGTGCTTCCATTTGCACCCGATTTCGACTTGCTTCCTAATGGAGAGGTGCTGTTAGGAGTTATCATGGCCTCCTGGACTTCTTTACCATTGGGAGAATTAGGTCCTGTTAAAATAGAGTCTGTTTGGTCATGGTGATACCCATTGCCTACCATATTGTCCATCTCTGGTTCCTCACCCTTGACAGGGGTAATCGGTTTGCCTTCCTTTATAAGGCTGACTATAGTGTCAGCTTCTCGGCTCAGCTCACCGTCAGGTCGAAAAGGATTGTCCACACCACTTTCATGGCTGGAAGAAGAAAATATAAAATTCAATATAATGTCAGTATGAAGGTTTTAAATCATACATTGAAATTAAATATTAAGATTTTTGAGAGTAAAATCAAATGCTAAAATCTTGGAGCATTATTGAATGAATAAAAAAGGATATTTTAAATAATATAAAATATTAAACCATTATAAAAGTGCAGAATTAAGTACTAAAATCTTACAGCATTCTAAAAGTTTAAAATTAAATTAGATCTTAGAGAGCAATTACAAGAGTAAAATTAATTACTATGATACCAGAGCATCATAAAAGATTAAAATTAAATATTAATATCATGGAACATTTTTCTTAAGATAAACATTAAATAAAGATCTTCCGAGTATTATAAAAAGTAAAATCAAATATTATGATCTTGGAACCTTTAAAAAGTAAAATTAAATATGAATATCTTGTAGAGTAGTATAAAAAAGTAAAATTAAGATTTTAGAGCATTATAAAAATTAATTTTTTAAGTATTTTTAAAAATAGCTTCCCAATATAATCTATATATATAAAGAAGAAAAGTATGTATGTATGATCCAACATCACGGAAGAACAGCTGAACCGAATTTGATGAAATTTGGTAGGTAGTCTTGAAATAACCCAACTTAAAATTTAGTCCATATTTCGAGTTTCTAAGACCAGGGGTTGTCGAGATATTAATAGAAAACGAAACTTTTTCTCAGGAGTTCTACTCTCTAACTCCATGATTCCCAACGAAAAAGGTTGGAAATTGTTGGTTTAAAACGTGAAAGTCAATTAAATCTCCGAGTTTTGTGGTAGTTTATTGAACGTACGTCACTTTTGAAAATCGCAGGTTTGAAACATGAATTTAAATGGAAACTCTATCACCATGGTTTATTTTTCACAGGCTTTCACAACGAAAAGTATTAAGAAATCAAAATGGTTATTTAATTATCAGCATTTTATGAAGAAGATTTTTTCTTATATCATGACAAGCCATTTGACTTTGCAGTGGACACAGATGATGCCGTTAATTACCCGCTGGAATTTCTGAACTACTTTGAGCCATGCCTTCTCATATCTTCCAAGTTAAAGAAAGGATCACCAATAATGCTTCTGCGGAATCTGGACCCACCAAAACTATGCAAAGGAACATGGCTCTGCGTCAAACATATTTTATCAAATGTTATCGAAGCCGCGGTATTAACGGAAAGGTAAAAGGAGAGGACGTATTCATACCTCGCATACCGTTGATACCAACCGACCTACCATTCAGCTTCAAACGAGTCCAGTTCCCAGTTAGACTGGCATTTGCCATGGCCATCAACAAAGCTCAAGGACAAACCCTTAAGTTTGCAGGCGTCAATTTAGAAAGTTCTTGCTTCTCTCACAGCCAATTGTATGTGGCATGCTCAAGAGTAGAAACTTCACAAAATTTGTATGTTTTAGCTCCGGGAGAAAAAAAAATGTGGTTTACAAGCAAGCATTGCGGTAAAACCTAACAAATTAGGATAATGCCATTTAATTTGTTACCATTTGCATTGTTGCCTAGCGTTTAAGAGTAATTTTAGTTTTCCTTTCAAACTGTACATATTAACTGAACATGAATTGTGGACACCTAATAATCACATCCCAGGGCCACCCGCCCAGAGGGCCTAGCTGCGAAGGGCGTGCCGTAGCCACCCCGGAAGCAGCTATGACTTATATAATGCAATGATTTTTTTTTTCCTTACATAATGCAATGAATGTACTTCTTTCACAATGACAAAACAATGTATAAGATTCACGGCCCTATATGTTCCGGTGTAATTTTTATAAGAGTTTTGCATCGTAAATCCCGAGCAACGGCGGGTAATCGCTGCTAGTACTTTATATAATGCATTTCTAACCTTTGTATTGTAATATACATAAATATAGCTTCAGTGAAAAATGTTAATATTTTTTGTGTGGTTATGTATAATTTTACAATTTTATTACAAAAAACATTCAATATAGTTTCTTTAAACTAATTCCAGACTTGCTATCTTATATCATAATATCATAACATAATTAAAAGTAAAGAACATGAGCAACCTATATATGACAAAATACTCAAATATAATATTTTATAAAATATAAATAAAACGTAATTCATATAAATACGAAATAGGTTTAATTCCTTTTTTTAGCTATATAGTATTATGTATAGAGAAAGTATTATGACGGGGTTGAGTTTTCGACGGAAGAGCGAGCGAGTTTTTAGCATACCTGAACTTGAATCGAACATTTTTAATGTGATGATTATGTGTATGTATGCCAATGTGTGTATGTATATTTGTGTGCGTATGTGTGTTATTATGTCTGTTCGCATTACTGTGAATGAAGTACCTCATGAGCAAAAGGGAAGTCTTAAATGCAATTTGGTACAATTATTACACAATCAGAGGCGCTCCAACTAGTTACTCTAAGTCCTCAGGACGAGTCGGACGGTCTGGGTCTTCAACACTCTTCAACAATCAGAGGCGCGGTAGCCCATTGGTTAGCGCGCTGGAGTTGCACTCGGTAGGCCGGGTTCGATTCCAGCCACTGCCAAAACTGCCGCCGTGTTCATGCGGAGTACGATCACGTTAAACATGTGGGTCCGAAAGTCCTTCCGAGAGGTTGGTGGTAGGGGAAGGAGGGTACGGTCCCTGTGGATGCCTCCCCCACTGGGTTCCGGTCTAAATTGGGTGGCATTTCCCGACCGTCCAAACAGTTACCTTACACCTTTCTGGTAGGTCGGACGGTCTGGGTTTCAACAACAACAACAATCAGAGAATACTGGAATCCTATTGATTTGAAACGCAATCGAATGTTCGGGAAATCCACCAATTTACGAAAAACATCTTGAAAAAAAAAAATTAGAAAATCAATAGTGATAAATAAATGATCATTTGACATAATTTTTGACTAAAAAGTAAATGATACAATTTTTTAGAACGTTAATATGAAACGTTTTCCAGACATTGCGCGTTTTTCTAATGAATTTTTTGGAAAATCATTAAGAATCAGGACTTTTAGCACTGTTAAATAAATAATTCCATATGTAATTTTTCATTACAAAACGAATGACAAACTTTGGAACGCTAGCACGAACCGTTTCTGAGATATTGCACGCTTTAAAATATATATATATATATATATATATATATATATATATATATACATATAAAAATAAGTATATCACGAACGGAACTCCTATTTAAGTAAAGGAGAAAACAGAAACCTTACAGAGGATGTGGCGCATAGCAGCTCTGCATCCAGAGTGGAATACAAGGATATAAACAAGAAGAAAAAATAAGCGAGAACAGGAGTGACCATATGATTTGCATAAAATGGCTGGGGTGGATTGCATGGAATTTATACAACCATACACGACAAGAGAAATTCATACAATATCAAAATTAATAATATTATTGATTGGAATTCAAACCTCACTAAAAATATATTCAGAAATATTATTATCGGGTACTTCAGAAGAAACAGAAACTACAGTACTTTTAAAAAAGACTGCATTCATGAATGTAATAAAATAATAAATGATGCATTAAAAAGAAATTACCCTAGATATTTTTTACAACATTATTACTATTCCTTTTTCAAAGAAAGAAATTGTACATTGTTTGATTCTAAATGAGAATTCTTAATCATATATATTTTCATATCTGCGATCCTATCATCTTGAAGTCTTTTCGCGCATGTGCGACTTTCCCTTATAAAATGTTGTGTTTTCATGCTGGATAGTAAGGTGTATCTCTTCCATGCTTGGTTCCATCTTTGCTCTTTTGTCCGTTCGGGTGCTTCTGTCTTTGCACATGTGGGAGATTGACCATTGAGTTACATTGGTGCCGTGAGCGTTGCCCGGGTCGTAAAAGCTGCTTTAAGCGGGAAAGGGGTGTCGCAATCCACCCCAGCCATTCTATGCAAATCATATGGTCACTCCTGTTCTCGCTTATTTTTTCTTCTTGTTTATATCCTTATATATATATATATATATAGACAGTGCAACTTGGATAATTCGAAGCTGAAGGGACCACTAAAAAAATTCGAATGATCCAAAACTTCGATTTAAAAAAGTTACACCTTTTAACTTTAGTTTCAGATCTACTGAATGCTTGAAAAGGTTATTCTGTCAATAAGTAAATATTTATTGAGAAATATCATGGTATGAAGTACTTAAACACTATATGTATGTAAACAAAATAAGATTTACGTAAGCTACATACATGTACGTATTACATTCAATACAGAAAATTATAGTTTTAGAAAAAATGTGCAATGTCTGATTGTTTTGTAGAGTTCAGTCGTTTAAGTTAGCAAAACCATCAAGCATGTTTTTGTCCCGTGCTTGTTTAAACCACTTCAATACACACTCGTCGACTTTAGGATTGTCCGCTTCTCTAGATCTTTTGCGATCCTTTTCATTTCCTCGCGTAGGAGCAGCGTTACTCAGAATTTTGTCCTTATTTTTCAAAAAAGTAGACAAAGTGTTCGGCGCTATCCCGTACTCGTTGGCGATTTGGCATTTCCTCTTCACACCCTTTTCCACATCGCGAATAACGGCGACCTTTTCAGCAAACGTTAAATTCTTGTACTGAACGCGTGGTTTACTCAAAGACATCGTGAATGCTTACTAGCGAAACTCTCACAACATTACAAACACACTGACAGTAGGAAGCTCACATGACGTCTGAAGCCGGTTGAACCAATACGCTCTGTAGGTTGAACATTCGAACCGGTCGAACAGGTAGCGGGAAAGGGGGTTTCAGCTGTCACGTGTCGAACAGGTGGGGGTATTCCGGCGATGATTTCTTAACGATGAAAGGCCGAACAATTGTTATGGTTCCAAAGTTTTTATAAAAAACTTCGAATTAAGGAAGTTGAACTTCGAATTATCCACGATTTTTTAACACTGATTTAATACAAAGTTCAAGGGACCAAGAGAAATCTTCGAATTAACGACGATTTCGAATTAGAGACGTTCGTTTTATGTAAGTTGCACAGTATATATATATATATATATATATATATATATATATATATATATATATATATATATAGCAGGCGTTTCTGACGAGCTCGTTGAACTGGGGAGTAAGGTCACAACCCCTTACCGCCATAATGTAAGCTTTTTGCCGAGCCTTCCTTCCTTTTTTCCATGTTTTTTTCACTTTTTATCTTTCACTTTTTCTATATATATAGTGTTTGGTACCTTCATGCTGCCTTGCGCAAAAGTTACTATAACATTTTTATTTCCGATTTATCAATTTCTATATATTTATATTATATATATATATATATATATATATATATATATATATATATAAATGATTAAATGTCCTTAAATATGTCTACTTTCTATATCCAATATTAGGTAACAAATCTGTTAATATCATTCTCGTGCATTTAGTTATTTTAATTCACACGAGAGAAATTAATTTTTGTCATAGTTTAGTATTTTAACACCCAGAAATTCAATAACTTTAGGAATATTAGTTATATTAGTTAAATATAAATATTAGTTAAATATGAATATTAGGTTAATAAGGAATATGAAATGCATTTTTATATGAATTACATGTTAAATATGAATCGCATTTTTATGAAGATTTTGCACGTGAGTATGAATAAGTCATTCTGCTTGGACTAAAAATTTACCCAAAGTGCCTAATTTAAATTTTTGTGGTATTACAAAAAGAAAAATCTGATGTGGGAAGCACATGACTTTCCCTGCAGACTCAAATTCATTTTTTTTTCTTTATTTCTTTAATAATTCATGAAATTGAGTTTAATTGCACAAAATAACACTAAATTTGCATTTTTAATTCAATTTCCGTTTTTATTTGGTAATTGGCCATTTTTCTAAAAGTGGCATAACTAAATGCGAAAAATCTCAAATATCTCGAGAACGGTTAGTCCTAGAGTAATAGAGTTTTCCTTATTCCTTTCCTCATCAAAAATTACGTATAAAACAAGCATTCAATTGATATATTTGAACACACGTAGCTTTTTTTTTAGATTTTGGCGATTTTTGAGGGCCATTTCGTAAAAAAAGGCAGGTTGTTCTTTCCCGAACAATACCGAAATTTAATCAGCACCAGAGTATCCCACAAATAACTTATCTACCAAATTTTGTGAAATTTGGTCAATTAGTATTCTAGCTAGAGTGGATACATGACATTTTTGCGGGCCATTTCGTAAAAAAAGGCAGGTTGTTCTTTTCCGATTAATACCAAAATCTAATCACCACTAGAGTATCGTACAAGTAACTTATCTACCAAATTTTGTGAAATTTGGTCAATTAGTATTTTAGCTAGAGTGGATACATGAAATTTTTACGGGCCATTTCGCAAAAAAGGCGGGTTTTGTTTTTATGAATCGTACCAAAAACTAATCAGAACCAGGGTCATACTCAAGTGACTTACCTACCAAATTTTATGAAATTCGGTCCGTAAGTTTTTGAGTTAGAGTGGATACATACATTACACAGACACTAACACAGACGTCACGCTAAAAATAGCTTTTTCGTATTCTAGAGGTCTCGAAACGTGTAGATTCGTCGAAAACTCGAGTTGCGATTTTCGTTATGATTCCAATACTTTCCCTATACATTACCATGTATTGCAGAGAAAGTAAAAATCTGATGTGAGCAGCACATGACTTTCCCTGCAGACTTATATTTACGTTCTCTTGATTTTAATTAAATTTAATTCACTTTTAATTCAATTTTCGTTCTCATTTGATAACTCGACTTATTTTCAAAGGTGGCGTAGAGAAAATACAAAAAACTAAAATATCTCGAGAACGGCTAGTCCTAGTGTAATGGGGTTGGGCTTATTCTTTTCTTCGTTAAAAATTACGTATTAAACAAGCATTTACTGGATATATTTAAGCATATGTAGTTTTTTATTTTAGATTTTGGCGATTTTTGTGGGCCATTTTGCAAAAAAAGGCAGGTTATTTTTTTTCGAATCGTACCAAAATATAATCAGCACCAGGATGTTCCACAAGTGACATATCTACCGAATTTTGTGAAATTCGGTCCATTAGTTTTTCAGCTACAGTGGATACAAGCTTTTGCGGGCCATTTAGCAAAAAAAGGCGGGTTCTTTTATCCCGAATGGTACCCAAAACTAATCAGCACCAGATTCGCCCACAAGTGACATACCTACCAAATGTTATGAAATTCGGTCCATTAGTTTTTTAGTAGAGTGGATACAAAATCTGCACAGACAGACACACAGACCGAGACACACACACACAGACGTCACGCTGAAAATAGTTTTTTCGTATTCTAGAGGTCTCGAAACGTGTATAGATCCGTCGAAAACTCGAGTTGCGATTTTCGACATGATTCCAATACTTTCCCTATACATTACCATGTATTGCAGGGAAAGTAAAAATTGATTTATTTTCATAATTTCATTTTAAAAATAATTTTGTAGTTGTACTTTAACTTTGTTAGAATATCTTATCTAAATGTTTGTAGTAAAATGCCACCATAAAAATTTTCCGTACAAAAAATTCTTTGCAATAATAAAAAAAAAAAATAGATATAAAAGAAGAATTACACAATAAAATTTGAAAATCAATATATATTTAATTTATCAATTAATTATGTAGTATATGCAAATTAAATATTTTTCTATTAAGTAGCAATTTTTCAAAAGGCACTACTAAACAATGAAATAAGTAATTATTCTCTTGTATTACTGCATGCATTTATTTCTGTTCCATGAAATAAAATGTTGTGTTTCTTTCAAACATTTTGAATATAGTAAAATGATTGAAATTTCAATTCAAAATTAAAAAAAATTGAAAATAACTTTAAAACAAATTTCTTTTCATTTTTTGGTAATTTTAAAACTTAATTTTTAAAGTTAAAACGTATTTCTTTTATTTCCTAATTTTTTTTCCTACACAAACTAAACGCTTTAAAAATTAAATTTATTAAATATTGTATTAATTAATTTTTCTCTTTATATTAAAATGATAGCTTCACATAAAAAAATTCTAGGAATATATACAATAATTCAACAAAATCTTATAAATGAGATAAAATTTAGAACTTAATTGTTTTATTTCGTTTGCATTATATACTAGCATATTTTAATGAATGAATGCTTTAATAGAAATAAAGAAAATTCTAAATTTGCATGATAAAAATTCTTATGTTGAATAAAATCATTTTTGAAAAATGTTAAAAATGTTACAAATCATTTAAAAATGCAATTCTTTAAATAAAATAAAGCAATACAAATTATGCTTATACTTCGTAAATATATACACACAAAAATTATCAACAGTTTAACATCTGTACAATAAGGTTAAACTATTTAAATGAAACTGACTATATTAAAATATACAGAATATTTTGTTGGAAACTAAATCATGGGCTAATAATGTATTTACATAATATTATATAATTTTATTTCAAATATACAAATATAAGAAATTTGGTTGGAAAAATAAATTGCATTACTTGAATAAATAAAATTACAATATAAAAAACTTCTATTCACAACCAAATTATACCCTCTTATGTATTAAAGTAATTGTATTTTAATGCATATTTGAATAAACTTTAATTTAAAAACAATAATTTTGATATTAATCTTAAAATTTCAGAAACTGAAATATTACTTTTAGCTAAACTAAATTGCAATATAATATAACTATTTGCTAAACCAGAAAATCAGCAAAAAATGTCGTTTTATTTGGTATATTATATTTATATTTTTACATAAATATAACATTTTTTACGATTATACACTAATAATTTTAAAATATTGTAACATTTTTACATTTGTATTGTAAAATTTATTAAATCTCAAAGTAAATATCTTCTATAATATTTCATAGTTTACACAAATTATAAATTTGAAAAGCTAAATATGATGCATTACAATAAAAAAATGTCACTTAAAATGTATATAAATGATAATCCAATATCTTTATTGGTTTAAGAACAATCATCATAAAAAATATACACACTCTCATTAAATACTTATATAATTCTATATCCATTTTTATAATATTCTATTAATTTTCAACTCCAATTGTACACAGAAAAAGAAACAAAATAATTAATTTGCTTCTAAGGCGCATAAAAGTTAATTTCTGCTGTAAGAATTAATATTACGCTTACATTAAAAGTTTATAAATAATCCAATATTTTCATTCGTTAAAAAATTCCTATATAAAATATTTTGTAATATTAGCAGCATAAAATTAATGTCTGCTATAAGAATTAATATTATGCTCACATAAGTTTAATAGGCTGTAAATAATATGTTAAACAGAAAAACATAATACAAGAATTTCGTAGTTTATAAATAATCCAATATTTTCATTCATTAAAAAACTCCTATATAAAAATATTTTGTAATATTTGTTATCTTTTTAAATGTTCATTTTTTAACAATCTTATGATATTCTCATAATTTTTTTACTTTTATTGCATGAAAGATATATAAAAATTACATAGCATACATAAAAAGGGCAAAAGAAGTTATTTTTTTGTTTATAAGCAACATCAAAATATCTTTTGAAGGTTTTTACTCATAATGAAAAATTAAAAATCTAATTCGGCAGTAAAATTAAGCATAAGAATTTACACATTTAAGAGTAAAATAAAAAGAAAATACATTTTACAAGATTCTAAAAGCAGTTTTATCAAATGAGTCAAAATGACAGATAGGTGATTCAATTATGCATATTCTTTTTTAAATTATCAGTGTTTCACAAAATTATAAATTTTGTGTTAAGCAGCAGAAACAAAATCTCAGAACACTGAAAACACTCATGAATACCGAAATAAAGTATTTTCAATACTCTTATTATTTAAAATTATATTTGAGTCTATAAAATAATATAAATTATTTTACTATAAAAACTAAAGTTACATATGCTATATTAAATACAGACTAAAAATAATAAATAAGAAGCAAAATTATAAATACATATTTGTGATTATAAGAATGGGTTTTAAAATAAATAAATAGGAATGAAAATCTGAAAATTACAAATGTCACAAATTACTTTACGAAATAAAAATTTCCGATGTTACACAAAAATATGTATACGATTGTTTTAAGTTAAACAGGCAAAAGAACAAAATATTGGCAAGTATTTTTTTATGCTTAACATTCATGCTTTTCATTTACGGTTTAACAGCTAATATAAATATGATACATCAAAATCTACGTTTTAATCAAATCAGTTAAATAATATAATCAGTTAAATAGAAACTTTTAATATGCTTATTAATAGTACCTAAATAAAATAATTTTTAAGAGATTCAAAAACGATTTGAGTCTTATAAAACAGATCCCTAAATTATGTATATTACTTAATAAAATTACCGATGTTACATAAAATATATTTATGCAATTACTTATTTAATAATTTATAACATACATTTCACTTCAGACCAGATAAATTCCTAGCAACGTCCCAGAACTAAATACAGAATAATCACTAACACTGCATTACCCAGAATACCCACATTACCCCATATTAAGACATAGCATCAAATTTCGTGCATACCGTATAACAACATACCGTTCCACGGGTACCGTCACGTAGTATACATGCAGACGGTTATCGATGGAAGCCATGGAAAGAACTCGCAGAAGACTTTTTTTTCACAACATTCTAAAGAGCAACACCGCTTGACAACAAGAGTGCCAACAAGCACCCCGGTATCTTAGTCCTGTTTTGCGTCGATATTTCATTGTAGAAAAAAACAATTCGTGATTATCATAAGGTTTGATCGCTGAAAGTAAATATGATCACAAAATCAAGTTGGGGGAATTTTTTTTACAGCCTACGATAGCATTTCGTTAGTTGGAGAAAATGGAGCTATGCTCCTGCGCGGGGTTGCCGGAATGAATGGAATGGCGCCAAAATGGATTATGTCGCCGAAGCTAGGATGAGAAAGCAACATTAAACGAAGGAATAATGCGATAATACAGTTGTTTAATTCGAACTTCAAAGAAAATGTGAAAATATACCGCAAATGGGAAATCATAATTTCCTTAAAATCCAGTTATTTTGTTAAATCATCGATTATCAATACACATGCAAATGAAACATTGTTTAGGAATAAAATAAAAAATATTGGTTTTCAATTTTGGTCAAAGAATATTTTCGGCGAATACCAAATTCTGGACGAAACATTATTTATAATAAATACTTATTCATTTAGTAAGCTAATCTGCATTTTGACTGGAAAATAAAATAGCTAAATAGACGCGGCTAAAAAACGTAGACTACATACAATTTTGATATAAAAATTATGTTATGTGGAAATAAATATAATTTTGTGTTCTATTTTCGATTCCTGAACCAATTCAAATAAGCTGAACACAAATAGTAAGATGAAATTATTAAATAGGTAACAACGTTAAAAATTTGCAAGCATATTTTGAAATATTCATTTTCTAAATTTGGTTTTTGAATTTATTATTGTATTTGCGAATAAAATTATGCAAACCATATTTCCTGTCTCCCAAAAATAATAATCGATTAATAAAGTTATATCTACAATAATTGTGAAAAATCATTAATCTAAAATGTACAAACATTTAATGTATAAACATTAAGTTAAATAATAATCCATTTTTCCAAAATGTTTAGCTTTTAAATTAGTATGCTAAAATAATTTACTTTAACAAAAGTAGTAATTTAAATAAAAGTACAAAAAATGAGCAATGAAAGATAATTATAAATTTTAAAGTACAAATAATTAAAGAGAAAAATGTAAATCCTGTAATTGAAAATGAAAAATTTGAAAAAATTAAAACTATTTATCTAAAAGTGTGATCATTATAAAAGTGTGATTATACAAAGCAAAAAGTATCACGATTTTTGTTTAAATGTTAAGTTTTAGTTAAGAAAGAAAATTTTTTAAAAGTTTAAAGCATTGAAAGAAATACTTTCATCTCAGTGTTGCAAATTTTAAAGAAAGAAAAGTGAGAGCGAGAAGAGAGAGAAGGATAGAAGAGAACGGAGTAAGAGAACAGCGAAAATAGAAGAGAGATAATGAGAAGAGAAGGCGCACTTGCATAGTATTTATCTTAATAAAGGCTCTCCTTTGCCTTTAAAACCGATTGATACTTTTATGAACCTTTATTCTGTTGTAAACAAAGTACTATTATTGCAGATTAATTTAGACAGTAGTTGGAGCGAAATTCTACAGAGTTTGGAGTGTTAAAAACACCGGAAGGTAATTTTTTAAAACTGATACACATCACGTCAAATTTGTGCATTTACTTTCCCGTTCAGAGAATGCATTTGTTACTCTAAAAATTTCGAATTGGGATTTTGTAGAAAAACAAAATATGGTACTTTTTATTATTGCGGACAGCTATTAATGAGTTAAAGTTTATATAAAACAAAGCCTTATAATTAGTATAAACTCTAATAGTTATTGTATATTTCAATCCATATAAATTACTATAAAAATTATTAAATAATTGTATTGTCACATCTTTAAGCTTGCTATTAGTTGAAATCTACATAGCTACTGTACATCAATATTAATATATAATAAGTACAATTGATTTTAATACAAATTCGTAGCAAAGCTGTTAATAGAAGAAATTTTTTAAAAGTTGATACAACTTAATGTATAATATCAACTCATTAACTATTTATCGGTTGATTGTATATGGGCGTCCATAGAGGAGGGCAAGAGGGGAGTACACCCCTGGATATTCAACATCACAATGGCGAGCATTAAACCTGTTGATGCTTTACGTCCTATCCTTAAGTTTATTCCCTCACTATGGGAAACATTTAACTTCAATTTGTTTACATATTTAATTCAAAAATACTTCTAAGATTTTAAAAATTAAATTAAGACAATAATATTAAGAGTGCTTTTATATTATTGCAGGGTTCACTCTTGTACATTATAGAATCTGGGGTGCCTGTGGCAGACTATAATGTACAAGAGTGAACCCTGCAATAATATAAAAGCAGTCTAAATATTATTGTCTTAATTTAATTTTCAAAAATTTTGAAATATTATTTAAATTAAATATGTAAGCAAATTGAAGATACGCAGTATAACCACAAATTCATGTAAACTGAAACATTTCATTTGTGTACTATACAAAATGAAGTAATTTATAAACAAATCTCGAAAATTTATATGCAAAATTTGATGGACATGCTGGTTCACATGTCATATTACTACTAAAAATCGAATATTTATATCAGGAGGGCTGAGTGAGACTCAATCCTCTCAGGCCTCTGCCTACGTCATGAAGTAACAGCGTTTAGCTAAAAGCTACCCTCGTGATATAGATTAAATATTTTGTAATTTAAATTAAGATAATTTTGCTCCTGTACCAAGTAACATATTTTAAAAAATTAATATCATAAATATAATTTCGAAGTTTTTTCTTTTATTGCAATTGTAAAAATATTAATTTGTAAACAAAACTAATAATTAAAATTAATTTAGAAAAAAAAAAGCAGAAATCGTATACAATAATTCAGAATTTCTCACTTAAGTAACTAGCGTGACTATAAAATATTTTTTTCTTTTTTAAGAAAATTTAAAAGCACACATACAACTGTCTTCTATACCAAAAAGAAAGAAAAAGAAAATATGTGCATTTGTGTGTGTACATTATAAAAACATCAAATACATTAAGAAAATCGCTCCACCAAATCTTGTCATTTTTTCCACAACAAACTATTTCATCACGTAAAACCAAGAACATCGCCAACTTGTGTATTTGGCGTTCAGCAAGATCACACACGAAATTTTGAAATAGCGATAACTCGCCAAATCTAGAAAGCCGGCCAAAAGGTGTTTCCCCGTCATCTCCATCCCAGCATCCTCTGCTCCCGATCGCAGAATCTGAAAGCGAGAGAAGAGAAATTTTTCATTTTCGTCTGTCTCGAATGTTTTCGTTCTATTAGGGGTTGCCCTGTGTTCTGTCCCCCATCAGCATTCCCCATGAAATACAAATGAAGTCCCCCGCCTCCTTCATCCAAAAGCGTCAGACTGAAAAATTTGTAATTATTAAAACTCACAGGAATAATTTAGTACAAAGGTTCTCGATGGGTGGTTCGCGAACTCCCGGAGGGTTCGGAGAGTGATTTCAGGTGGTTTACACAAAATATTTTGTAACGGATGATGTTCTTTAAAATAATTTTTTCTACCAACGACATTACACATACAGAAAGAATTAATTCCTTCAAATATTTTCTAAGAATTGACGCGAGCGATGTAAGTTATAAATTATGCATAATAATAATTAAATTAATATGTATAATAATAATTAAATTAAAAAGATCTGATATTAAAATGCTTTGTAAGCACGTAACAGCTAAAACAGTTAGTTGATTGATTAAAGTATTTTCGATACTTTTAATCAACTATTTATGTTGTTACAAACGAAGTGTTAATTGGCGATATAGCGCCAGTTAAACATGAGTCACGTTGCCAATTACAGAAGAAAAATGTTAAACGATGCAATTGAATAAATAAATAATAATAAAAAGAAAAACTGCGAAAATTTCGTTATTGGAAGCGATTGATTGATTAATCAATCGACTTTTGACTTGAATTTCGTAGGGTATCCGGCTGAAATCGAAGCGCTACGAAAAATGAAAATACTTTGAACGTTTATATCTCCGAACCTAATAGATAAAAATATAAACAATTTGTTTTATCGGAAAAAGGATGTCATTTATGAATATACTTTAATAATTTCATCTTTTTAATGTGTTAAACTATTCTTCTCGGAAAAAGAAAATTTTGTTTATTTTAACTCGAAATATTTTCTAAACTAAAACAGATAGACAAACTATAAGCGACAAAAATTTAGTAGAAAATCGAGTTCTTCAAATAATAATTCATTGTTAATTTGAAAATTAATTAAAAATTTTCTGGTTTTAAAGTTTGTAATGCTAGTACCTTGAAAATTAAAAGTGCTAGCTGTGCTAACAGTAAACTTGTAATTTGCAGGCCCTTGACAGCAAACCTTTCAAGGATATATTATTACTTTCCCTGCAATATATGGTAATGTATAGGGAAAGTATTGGGAACGTGTAGAAAATCTCAACTCGAGTTTTCGACGGGTCTACATACTTCGAACACTCTAGAATCCGAAAACACTTTATGTTCATCTATCCAATGTTTGTATCCACTCTAGCTGAAAAACTAATTGACCAACTTTCACAAAATTTGGTATATGAGTCTCTTGTGGGCTACCCTTGTGTTGATTCGATTTTAATGAAATTCGAAAAACAAGAACCCTCCTTTTTCTTTTCGCAATGGCCCGCAAAATCGTATATATTGACCAAATTTCACAAAATTTTGTAGAGAAGTCATTTGTGAGCTACCTTGGTGTTCATTAGATTTTAGTACGATTCGGAAAGAAGTACGATTCGAAAATTAGTACGATTTAGTACGATAATATGAATTAGTACGATTCGAAAAGAACCTGCCTTTTTTGCGAAGTGACCAGCAAAAATCGTTAAAATCGAAAAATATATGCTCAAATGCACCAAATTAATTCTTGTTTTATCAGTAATTTTTGACGACGAAAAAAAAATAAGGCCAACCCTATAACACCAGGACTAACCGTTCTCGAGATACCTTAGTTTTTTCGCATTTTTGCCGCGTCGGCTTTGAAAACAAGTTTGGTGACCGAATGAAAACGAAAATTGAATCATAACTGCGAATTCAGAGTAATTTTTTTTATCATTATCTCTGTTATTTTGTGCAAATAAACTCAATTTACTGAATTGTGAAAGAAACGAAAGAGAAAAGGAATTTGCGTCTGTAGGAAAAATCATGAGCTGTCCACATCAGATTTTTGGATTTAAGATCAGGTTCTTGGATTTCGAAATGAAATATGGCTGTAATTTAAAAATGGCTGACACATTTTAGAACAAATTTAAAGCAATATATCTGTCTTCAAAAAATTAAACACAACCAAAGTTGGCCATTATTAAATGTCTTTAATAAAATCTCCATCCATGACGTATATTAAAATTACATAACCAGAACGCTTTCGGGCATTATTATGCCCTTCATCAGTGGCAAAGTGAAAGTAGGTTACGAACATGAGCTTAGCCGAATTAAACCAATAAAATGTATAATATAATATGTAAGAAATATACAGGGTGTCCAGAAAGTTCCGGAACGGCGCAATATCTCGAGAAATACACTTCGGATCAAAAAATAAAAAAACACGTATTCAATATTTTTAGAAAAGCTATCCAATGATACCAAAATTGACCCCTCCCCCCTCCTGGGGGAGAAGGGTGCGGAAACTTTGAAATTTTCAATGGGAACCCCCAATTTTTATTGCAGATTTGGATTCTCCAAAAAAAAATTCCATACATTTGACCAACGATTTTTGCTCCCACAAACGGCGCTATAATCGAGAAAAACGGAAGTGGGGCACTAACGTTTAAAATTTACAGAAAAAAAAGCACCCTGATCATAAGAGGCAAGGGGACTCATGTTAATCAAGCACCCCAAAGGGAACAGAAAACTACTACGTCCATATCGTTGTTTCTGGGTAGTGTTAAAAGTAGTTTTGAACCGTTTTCTAAACTGAAGTCAACTGTCGCTGAAGTGAACAGTTAGCGGGGGGAGGGGCGGGGAGGGGGGGGGGGGGGAGGGTCAATTTTAGCATCATTGGATAGGTTTTTGGAAAATATTGAACACGTAATATTTCATTTTTCTATTCGAAGTGTATTTCCAGAGACATTCCCATTTTCAAACGTTTGTGCCCCACTTCCGTTTTTCTCGATTATAGCGCGGTTTGTGGGAGTAAAAATCAAAAATCGTAGGTCAGATGTATGTAATTTTTTCTGGAGAATCCAAATCTGCAATAAAAAATGGGGGGGGGGGGGGAGGGTGTCCCATTGAAGATTTCAAAGTTGCCCAACCCCCTCCCCCCGGTCAATTTTGGTATCATTGGATAGCTTTTCTAAAAATATTGAATACGTGTTTTTATTTTTTGATCCGAAGTGTATTTCTCGAGATATTGCGCCGTTCCGGAACTTTCTGGACACCCTGTATATAATATATATATATATATATATATATAAGAAAGTCAAAAGTATAAGATGGGAAAGTGCCAACAGGTAAGATACTAATAGGCCAAGGGGGATTGTGACCCCTTGTTCCCGGTTACAATCCCCCTTGGCCAGAGTTGTTTTTATTTGTATATCGTACAATTTCATACTTTTGAATATTCACTTATATATATATATATATATATATATATATATATATATATATATATATATATAAGCTCATGTTCGCCACTTACTTTTACCTTGCCACTGATGAAGGGTATATACGCCCAAAAGCATTCTGGTTATGTAATTTTAATGTACGTCATGGATGGAGATTTTATTAAGGACATTTAATATTAGCCAACTTTGGTCGCCATTATTTTCTGAAGTTTTGCTTATTTGACGTGTTTTCCATACAATTTCATCAATATATCAGTATTTATGTCTTAATGTTGTATTTGATGGCCTTTTCTCTAGACTGCCATTCCACATCTTTTTATAAGATAAGAAAGCTGTTCTTAAAATTATGCGTGATATTTTATTCCACTCCCCTTTCACAGTTCTCCATTGTTTTAGGTCTGCGTTTAGACAGTTCTCTTTCTAACAATCCAAAAGACCAATACCGCATTGGTGACACATGAGGGAACTTCGAAGGAGCAAAAGGTATAGTTTTAAAACTTGTATCTTTTGTTAGTTTTTCAAGAAATTTAACGGTAGATTTAGATGTGTGACAAATAGCTTTATTCTGATGAAGTCCTACTCTATTAAGACTGTGGATAAAGGGATGATATTTTTACTTTCCTTATATACACAATGTATAAGGAAAGTATTGTGACGGGGTCGAAAATTCGAATTCGAGTTTTCGACGGGAGAGCACGTTTCAAGCATCACTGATCACGAATCAAACATTTTTGAGGTGATGTGTGTGTGTCAATGAGCCTGTGGAGACGATATCTCCCGAACAAATAGAGCGATTCGAATGAAATTTGGTACAAAAATCACATTCCGTAAATACTGGAAGCCTATTGTTTTTAAACGTAATCGAATGTTCAAAACCACCCTAAATTTTCGAGTGAAATTTTGAAAAAAATCATCAAAAAATCAAAACCTTTAATAAAGTTACGCAAATAGCCCTTTCTTATGTCATTTTTCCTTAGAAAACGATTGACATAAACTTTAGAACGCTAGCGCGAACCGTTCTCGTGATATTGCACATTTTAAAAATAAATTTTTCAAAAAATCCCATAAATTAAAAAAAATATATTAACTGTTGAAAATCATGTTCACTTTTCATATGTAATATCATGCGATAAATTGGGTGACATCATTCTCGTGGATCTAGCTCATTCCATTCATGAAAAAATATACTTTGAGTAATACTTTTGTAATTGAACGCCAATAGTTATATCTGCTATGAGAATAACTTATTTCTCCGTTCATAACGCTTAGCGAGATTTTGGCGCCGAATTTGGCGGAATGTCGCCAACTTGGCGACTTTTAAAATGTTGCCAAATTAACGAAAATCTCGCCAAATGGGTAAAAATGACACTAAATCAATGAAACTGACGACTAATTGACGAAAATTCAATATCTTAGAACGAATATAAATATCTACTATAAGAAAAACCTATTCTTTTATTGTAAAAGTAGTACATTCATTGCATTATATAAGGAAAGTCATGTGTTGCCCACATCAGATTTTTTTCTTTACATACAGGAGTTCAAACATTCTCTTGGCAATATGTTGAATTGATTTTGGCATTTTTTTTCTATTTTTCTTAACTTTAATTTACTGCTGTCCGAAAAGGCAGCAATAATCATAAATCCCTTACTGAAACTTCTTTTGATTCTTAGAATCAGGTTTTTAGGTCCTTTT
This sequence comes from Amaurobius ferox, assembly GCA_951213105.1. NCBI lineage: Eukaryota > Metazoa > Arthropoda > Arachnida > Araneae > Amaurobiidae > Amaurobius > Amaurobius ferox. The sequence continues at coordinate 24,326,888 of OX578153.1, forward strand.
CTCATCTTTTGCGATAGTAAATCGATCTTTTTAACACTTTCCAACATAGTTGAAGAGTGTTTGACTTTGTTCAGTCTGTCTGTCTGCTCGCACAATACCTGACGTAAAATTGACTTTATCAAAATGAAATTTTAGCATGTCGTTGAGACGGTCTGTGGGACATATGAAAGATAAATAAATAATATTACCCAATTAGTTTTGAATTGAACCCGGGTTGAAAAAGTGAAATACATTGAACCCTATGGGACCTAAAATAATGAAATTATCCCATAAAATATATAAAAAAAATTTCAGCAAAATATATTCGGTAGTTTTTTAAATAAAAATTAAAATTAATTACACCCATATTATATGAAGAGATCACGTGACCCAATTCAAAATAAAATATGGCATCCATCTTTTTCCCCAGTGTAAAAATCGTGATTTCTAAAGTTCTTTTAAGTTTATATTTAGTGTTGCATCCGTCCTAAAACCGCTTTATTTTTGCGTATTTTCTCTGCAACTATATTCTGAGCCAAAGCAGTTACAATATTGAGTTTAAATGCTTTGATTATTTCTATAATGAAGCCTAATTGTAATGGATGCAGAAGTAAACAAGTGATTGTAAGATGAGTTGTATAAGAATTGCTGAATTTTTTTTTCACACAAAATTATTTAGCTCTGGAATCTGGGATAAAAGTGATATGAATGAGACATTCATTGCTTTTACATAGAGAGCCAGACGATTTATATTTCGATGACGTCATTTGAATAAAGTTCATTTTTTTCGATGAAGTTTTAAGTTTTCAAATATAATCAATTATTGTAGTACTGTGATAATTTAAAATATATCAGCTCTGCATGTATCGCATTGTAGAGATGTTTAAATAAAATTGCATTTCAATTGGAAAGTGTTTCATAATTAATTCTTTATGCATGATTGATTTTTCTTCTTATTTTGTTACAGTCATTTAAATAATAATATTTTTAAATTACAGAATAAAACTGTTTCTCTTCGGAAAGGTCAAACACGTAGCCTTCAATATAAAGTTTGTTTGCAAACACCATTTTTAAAATAGACAAAATTTAATTACAACCAACGATAATTTGGCTTTTATAAATTGAACTGTTACAAGAATTTTTTTTTAATTAATTTTAGATTTGTTATTTTCTGCAATAAAAGCGTTCTAAAATATGTAAATAGCCTCTGTGCTGTGTATATAACACCACAAATCATTTTGATTCATATTTTTAATTTAAAATCATTCCCGGGAATTTGATTTTCGTTTTGGTTGCAGTTTAATTTTGAATTTTTAATGTTGTAGTTCAAAACTTGATTCGAATTTTATCATTCAGTTAGTGTTCCACAATTTTTTGCGATTGGAGTTCATAGTTCGGAGCTGATCAAAGAAGAAAAAACAAACATTTCTTTCGTCTGCTGGAATAAATTAATTTTGAAACAGAAATTAAAAATAAAATTTGATATGCTAGTTTTAAAAGTTTACGCCCGATTTAAATCATATTTTCATAACACACCTATAATATTAAAAAAACTACATTCCGAAAATTGAAAAATTATCTTTCAAAATCCACGAAATTAGAAAATCGAAAATTTTATAACACTCAAATTTCTAAACCAAAAGTCTTCACATCGTCTGCTGAACACTTGCGAAAGAAAGGGATTTGTGAAAGTGATTTGATTTATCGAATTGGAAAATAGCGAAAATTCAGCCGAATTTTGACACCCGTACATTTTATATTTCCATATATTGCAGGGAAAGTAAATAGGGAAGTACTGGAATCATGTCGAAAATAGCAACTCGAGTTTTCGATGGATCTACACGTTTTGAAACCTCTAGAATACGAAAAAACTATATTTTTAGCGTGACGTCTGTGTGTGTGTCTGCTTGTGAAATGTATGTATCCACTCTAACTCAAAAACTAATGGACCAAATTTCATAAAATTTGGTAAGTAAGTCACATGTGTGTGACCCTAGTGCTGATTAGCTTTGGGTACGATTTGGGATAAAAGAACCCGCCTTCTTTTACGAAATGGCCCGCAAAAATTGTCTATATACTCAAGCTAAAAACTTAGTCAAATTAGACAAAATTTGGTGGATAAGTCACTTGTGGGTCATCCTGTGCTGATTAGATTTTGATACGATTCAAGAAAATAGAACATGTCTTTTATTGCGAAGGATCTGAAAAATCGTTAAAATCTAAAATTAAAGATTGCATATGCTCAAATATATCAATTAAATGCTTCTTTTATACTTAATGAAAAATTTTTGTTAATGAAAGGAATAAGACCAACCCCATTATTCTATGACTAACCGTTCTCGAGATATTTTAGTTTTCTCGCATTTTCGCAAAGTCACTTTTGAAAATAAGTCCAGTTACCCAATGAAAACGAAAATTGAATTAAAAGTGCAAATTCAGTGTTACTTCAAATAATTAAGCGTGTAATTTTGTGTAATTAAACTCAATTTAATGAATTATTGAATAAATAAAGAGAAAGTGAGTATGAGTTGGTAGCGAAAGTCATGTGCTGCTCACGCCAGATTTTTTTATCATGAAAGATAATAAAAAAAGGGGGAGGGAAGCGAAAATGTAGTGAAATTTATTTTCAACCCACATAATTTCTGGCGTGGGGTGATGTGGGGGTAAAGTTGACCAAAATGTCAAATTTTTTTGACGTACTGGCTCTGAATGTAGATATAAATGAGTGGAAAAAAACTACTTTCAAAATTTATCAGAAGAATTCGTCTCGGCACGATATAGTACGTGGAATCATATACTGTACACGTATATTTTATTCATTGCTTTCGAGCAGCTTCAGTTAAAGGGGCATACACTACAAACTTACGCCGATACACATACAAAACCCACATATGTTAAGAATTCATTTCTATGGCGACAGTCGGCCGCTTCAGACAAAATCTGAATGAAGCTTTTTGAAACAAGGGAAGGCAGATACGAGCGCGTCTAGATACACGATTATAAAAAAGTAAGTGAAAAAACTCACTCTGGCCCGGGGCCAAGCCGTTCCCCCGTCAAGTTCAAGAGAGGCTATTTTGAGCCAAATTGTCGTATGTGTCTGGTTTCTACGTGTTCGAATTAAAATGACGCAATGTTGAAGCGTAGGCGTAAATTAGAGGCTTCAACGTGAGTTGTTGAGTTAATGTGCCCGAAATATGTATAAATAAAATGTTTATTTGAGGAGTTTTAGGTGCTGTAGGTTGAGGATAATGCGCAATTTTGGAGATTAATGTAAAGTACTATCTAATGTGCGAAATGAAGATTCTAGCTAAAAAGTTGATCTTGCAAACCCCAGGATTAGGAAAATCAAAATCTGAGGATTTATTTTATTTGATGAAATTATATTTTCCCAGTTCTGAAATTACCTCAACATTATTAAAACAGAAATGTCATCATTTAAAAATATCCACTGCATAAATAGCTAAAAATTAAATCATTGTTAACAAAATCTTCGTTCGTTTCTTCATTAAATCTCTGTTACACTGTAAAACATTTTGCAACCTTTGATCAATTTTTTCAGCTACTTTGTTGATAATTTCGACAAACTATCAGAAAAAGCCGTAATTACAGGCGTTCACGAAAATTTCAGCTTCATTTCTAAAATATTCAGCTAATTATTGTCTGTTGAAGCGTTATTTTTGTGTATATATATCAAAAATCATAATTAAATATATATATATATATATATATATTTAATTATCTGGTTTCTACGTGTTCAGATGGAAAATGGGTTACCCAAAAAGCAAACACGGCAAAAATGAGAGAAGGTAATAACAATTAGTTCAAGATAAAAGATCTAGACATGGAGAACAAATCAGTTGAAACTACATAAAAAATAGCAGGTTAGTTCGAAATTGCACACTGTCGACAGGACAGCCATACAATTCAAATTAAAACCAGAGAATAGCCAGTTTCTGACAATAGCGACAGTATTTGACTATAGACACCATTGGAACTGTCTATTGGCTAATGGAAGGAGAAATAATAAAATCCGAAAGAATAAAAAACCAGAAATATAAACTTACAGGTACAGTCACCACGTGTGAGTTGAAATGCTTGCAGCCGAACATACAGCAGAGCATTCTACATCTAATCGTTAAAGCGAGTGAAGACCGGAATGATCATAATATTGAACGTGTACGGAATTTTTTTTTGAATGAAAACTTTCAAACATAGTAATCAGTATAAGACTCAGGTTAAGTTGAAAGTAGTCTTTCAAAAATAGTAATCAGTATTAGACTCAGGCCTATTGGAAAGTTAGGTGATAAGAGTGGGTGAAATTCACAAAAATGAGTTATCCAATCAAGGATAAATAATGCAATTGTAAAATTACTATATGGTGTATTTGAAAGTATTAATAATATTATTAACAAATACTTCCGGATAGTGGTAATTTTGACAAATGCGTTTAAGATTATTGATGTGGAAATAATGAAACTGAAGATCTGAAAGTCGATGTATTCGAAATAGCTGGTTTAAAAGGATGTTTCTAAACAATTGAATAGAATTACAAGATCGATATGATAGCAGCTTAATGATAGTGAAGTTATAAGAATTTTTTTTATCATATAGATTGGTAATAACATGATTATGGATGGCACAGTTTGACTAACGCTAGGCTAATTTGGGATTAATTTTAGGTTAGAGGGGTAAAAATCAATATTAATTGGATATATATTATCATAACTATCAGGAACCTTACTCCCATTTACGAACAGCAAATTTCACTGAAACCTTCAGTAACATGCTTGCAAATGTTTTACAGTATATTTGTCAGTTTCAAAGGCAAAAACAGCTTCTTTTTCAGGATATACAGACAGAACAATTATACCAACAAAGCAGACACCTGCTTACCTTTGTTAGTGTGAGAAGCCTGCTTTTGACACAATTGAACCTAAAAAAAAATGTTAAAAATTTAATTCCTTCCTCTAGTTCGTTCACTCCAAAATTCAATTGACCTATGACGTTCATAGATAGTATTAATCGTACGGAATTTCATTCGGTTTGCCCTTTTGAGAGCTATAGCCATAATTACAAAAATATACACAGCCATTATTGAAAAACATGGCTAATTCGTATTCATAGATGATCAAAACGTTTAAACCCATAAAAATTGAAGAGTCATATTGTTTACCCTATCACAATAACTTCGCTTTACATCTACTTTGTAAGGAAAGTAAAATCAACAAGTCTGCAAAAAAAGTTTTGTGATGTAGCTGTCTACGTTAAGATTTTTTTTTTCTATGAGAAATATTATATAGGGTGTCACAAAAAGATTGAAACGCGCTTTAATTCTTTACCTGTTGGAGATAAGTGGGCAATGTAAATTGTAAAAATGTTGAAAGTAAGGTAGGAAATAGGACTACGTTAATGAAATAGTCCTCCTATTAATTTTCAAAAAGTTACACTTTTAAATTTTTATACAACCCCCTTAGAGAAATTTGGTCAATCAGAAAATGTTTATTTTTAATGCAACAAGATCACTAAAAAAACCCGCATATCTATATATTTAAAATCAGTTGAATTATGATAAAGGAAAAAATCTTACTTATACCACTTCTCCGTACCATGTGAAAGGCTGTTCATCAGTGGAAATGGGGAATATAAACAAGTTGACGATGGAAATTATTTAGATCAAAAATACGTTAATATGTGTCAAAATTTTTTATCACGAATGTATCTAAATAAAGAATTACACAGACTGAGATCAATCAGTGATTGCATCGTGAGCCTACGCGAAATTCGCAAAAATGTCTCCTATGTATTATCATCCAGTTTTATATTTTTTGTGATATATCACAAATTTACATTTCTAATTTGATATAGGGTCCCCATTCACAATGTTCAATTTTCAATTAATTATATAACTCGCTCAATTTTAAAGATACAGATATGCGGCTTTTTTTTAATGATCTTGCTGCATTAAAAATAAAAATTTTCTGATTGACCAAATATGTCTAAGGGGGTCGTATAAAAATGTAAAAAGTGGAACTTTTTCAAAATTAATCGAAGGACTATTTCATTAACGTAGTCTTAGTTCCTGCTTTACTTTCAACATTTTTGCAATTTACATTATCTTCAACAGGTAAAGAATTAAAGCGCGTTTCAATCTCTTTGGGACACCCTGCATACTGGGGTTTGAGTTCCTAGAAAAGTTCAACAGTACACCAAAAACTTCGTATGGAAATGTCCAGTATAGTGTACAAGTTATATCTATCTACAGTAAAGTGATAATTCCCAATCGAATAAGTAATTGCAGCGCCTCTTGCGGTGAATTTAAAAGTGATAATAAGAGACAAGGCAAAAAAAGCGAAAGTAAAGAAAAATGTGAATTAGGAAATTGTAGAGAATTATCTAATTTACAGAATTGACATCAGTAACACAGGAAAGGCATTTATGGAAGGCAATAAACACCTGTCAAAAATTCGTATCATCAGGAACTGTAACATGGTACACCTACAATTAAAGTGCGTGGTCATATATTTTCTTGAATTCAAATGCGCGATGTTGCTAACGCATAGGGTGTTTAAACAAGCTGTATACGCATTAGATTTTTTGTATGCACGTGTTTATTTTAGCATTCCTAAATAGGATAACAATTCGCCAAAACCTTATTGTAAGAAATGCATTCCTTCTGTAATAGTTTTATTGTCGATTCCTTACTTATTAGATAATGCTCTAGAACTTTATGGGGTATTAGCTAATTAGTAATATTATTAGTAGCTTTTTTTCGCCTTTCTCGCTTTGTTTTAGAGTTCTGAATTCCTTATCCTAGCTTTCTAAATTATTCGCTAGGAGAGCAGCAATTTCTTTAGTTCGATGGACTATGGTTACTGATAGATCTAACGTGTAAACTCGTGGACCACTCCCCTTGATGTACTTACGAAACTTTCCTATGGCAAGACAAACCATATGAGAAAACACAGCCATTAATCTTGACACTATCGAATTTCTCTAAAAATTCTCTTTCAAACAAATTCTGAACAAAATCCATATGATTAATAGAGGAATTTTCGTGAATTAAAAATATATATATACATTTTGCGCGTTTTAAACCTTCCCGATTGACGAGCAATTCAATTTAACACCAGCTACTTTAAATATCACACACTGCTCCCACACAAACATTTCTGAAGTCATCCATACATCACTTATATATTTTTAAGAGAGCAAACTCTTAAAAATTTTTGAATCATTTTCACCCCAGGCGGACCCCCCCCCCCCCCTCCCGCATTGAAGTTCTACCCACTGAAGCCAAGCATGCGCATAGTGGATGTGTACGTCCTGGTGTGAGATCGGGATCGTACACATTTTAAAGGTTGAGAAAAGGGAATAATTTGGTGTAGGCTGATAATTTATGCGGAAGCGGGGTGCTAAAATGTGGCAAACTGAGTGAAAATTCCCTGGTCTGTCTGTATATTTTAATTTAGAACGTAAAAGAAGCCGCAAATGACGGATTTCAGTTTTGTGATTTGGGGGAGATGCATATTACGCCCGTTGCGTTGATGTACACGGATTGCATGCAATGTTTACGTATTTATACGAATGCAATTTATTTATTTTGTTTTTGTATATAACTACCTTGCTTTATCAACGGCGAGTACATTTCCAAATGCATAATATAAATTGTTTGCCCAGTATAGAAGTCCGTGGTGTCGCAAAGGGGGTAGGGATGATTTGGGTTCATAACCCCCCAGGAACCCACTAAATTTCTGAGAAATGATATATAGAGAAATGGAAAACAAAATATTTGGTTACCAAAAACTCAGCCCAGAAATTTGTTTCTTGCGACGCTACTGATAGAAGTCGTTTACATTTTATTTTCCGAGAAATGCACCGTAAAAAAATACATCATACCCCATAGAAAAAACATTAAATCCTACCATAATTGAAGTTCCTATAGGTTTCCAATTTTATAAGATTATACATTCCTTTCAATTTCAATAATTGCATCAGGAATAAAATCCTCAACTTCCCAATTCCTTTGTCGTCTGCAATAAAAAAGTGTTTTTGCTGAGCAGTGCAAATACATATAAATTCATAAAATCATCTGCTATTTCAAATCGACAGCGAAAGCAATTTTAGCTCTTGAAAGTTAAATTTAACAATAACGGGTGGAAATATTTTTCTTCCATTATAAAATCCGTATATATGTGAGATAAAATGGCATATATTATAGATAAATGCTGCATTGCATGAAAAAAAAAAACGGATGTGACCAGCACATGACTTTCCCTACAGAATGCAATGAATTTACTTCTTCCACAGCAAAAAAATGATGTGCAAGATTTAAGGCACAGTGTTTTGGTGTTGGATTAACCTGCAACGTAAATTGAAATTGGGTGTTTTTGGCAACTTCGTGTTCAAACAATGATGTATTCATATTCATGTGCAAAAGCATCAATGCAATGGACATTTAACTTATATCCCGTGAAATAATTGACTATTGGCGAATTCCTAGGAATAAAAAAATAAAACTACTATAAAATTTATTTTTTTTCTCATGAATGGATTGAACTAGATTGGCGAGAATGATGTTAAAGGATTTGAGGCACAATATTACATGTGACAAGCAAATATATTTGAGGATACCAACTACTTTTTTAAAATTTTACATAATTTTGTTGATAAATTTATTAGATAAAAGGGCAATAGCTCGAGATTGGTTTGTGCAGATTTCTAAAATTAGTATCAACCGTTTTCTAATGAAAAATTACGTCTGAAAGATTATTTTTATCAATATTGAAAGCCTTTATTTAATTATTTTTTTCATAAATTCATTCGAAAATTGGGCGTGTGTGTGTGTGTGTGGGGGGGGGGGTCTAAACATTCGATTCCGTTTAAAATCGAAATGGTTCCAGTTTTCCTTGATTCGAATAATCGGACAAAATTAGTGTCGAAACGTCTCATTCGTTTGGAAGATATTGCGCCCCTCCCACACATTCCATCTTCCATCTCAAAAACATTCGATTCGAGTTCAGGGATGCTTAAAACGTGCTCTTCCACCAAAAACTCGGATTCGAAATTTAGACCCAGTCGCAATACATTCCCCAGAAATTTGTCGGATAGAAATTAAATGACGACAAAAAAACATCTGTGTTTTAAATATATGGCTTTAAAATTTTCAAGTTAATCTTAAAACTTTAACAAAGCTTACAACCGCACTTTAAGATGACGGTAATACAAATAATTCCTATAATTACGTCCCATAAGAAACTAAATATGATGCTAAAAAGAGCCATTTACACAGGTTGAACATTCGAATTCGGGTTTACGAAGGGAGAGCACGTTTCAAGCATCCCGGATCACGAATTTAACATCTTTGAGGTGATGTCTCTGAGTGTCAGTGAGTCTGTGGAGACGATATCTCACGAACGAATAGAGCGATTAGAATGAAATTTGGTACAAAAATTACAATCCGTGAATACTGGAAGCCTATTGCTTCTAAACACAATCGAATGTTCAGAACACCCTAAATTTTCGGGTGAAATTTTGAAAAAAATCATCAAAAAATCAAAACCTTTAATAAAGTTACGCAAATAGATATTTTTTATGTAATTTTTTCTTAGGAAAAGATTCACACAAACTTTAGAACGCTAGCATGACCCGTTCTCGAGATATTGCACATTTTTCAAATAAATTTATCAAAAAATCCCATAAATTAAAAAAATATTAGCTGTTGAGAAACACGTTCACTTTTCATATGTAATATCATGCGATAAATTTAGTGATATCATTCTCGTGGATCTAGCCCGTTCCATTCATGAGAAAAGATACTTTGAGTAATACTTTTGTATTTGAACGCCAATAATCATTTATCTGCTATAAGAATAACTTTCGCCGTCCATAACGCATGGCGAGATTTTGGCGACGAACATCGCGGAATGTCGTCAACTTGACGACTTTTTTAACTGTTGAAAATTAACGAAAATTTCGCCAAATTCATAAAAATGGCGCCAAATCAATGACATGATGATTATTGACGAAAATTCAATATCTTGAAAAGAATATAAGTATTTACTATAAGAATAATCTTTTTTTTTGTTTACTGTAAAAGTAGTAAATTCATTGCATTATATAAGGAAAGTCATGTGCTGCCCACACCAGATTTCGTTTTTTAAATAGACACAATATATATATAATAACGGAATCATATGTTAAAGTTGTCATTATATATCACATTTTATACCCTAATTGGCAAATGGAAACGATTACCCATTCTCTCCCAGATAATATCATAACAAAAATAATGTAAATTATCGGTTTAAAATAAATGTCAAAGTAATAGTAAGTAACTATATTTTTAAGCAAAATTAATGAATAGTTACAAAGCAGAAAATAAAAATATATAAATGTCGTCTGTCATAGTCACCAAAAGTTTGTTAAATGGGAGGTCAACTATATTTTACACATACTATGTACTATAGGGAAATAAAAAATCTGATGTGGGCAACACATGACTTTCCTTATATAATGTAATGAATTTACTACTTTTACAGTAAAAACATAGGTTTTTCTTATAGTAGATACTAATATTCTTTCCAAAATATTGAATTTTCGACAATTAGTCGTCATTTTCATTGATTTAGTATCATTTTTATCCATTTGGCGAGATTTTCATTAATTTGGCAACATTTCAAAAAAGTCGCCAAGTTGGCGACATTCCGCCAAATTCGTCGCCAAAATCTCGCCAAGCGTTATGCACTAAGAAAAAAGTTATTCTTACAGCAGATAAATGACTATTTGCGTTCAAAGTATATTTTTTCATGAATGAAACGAGCTAGATCCACGAGAATGATGTCACTCAATTTATCGCATGGTATTACATATGAAAAGTGAACATGTTTCTCAATAGGAATTTTTTTTATGTGACTTTTTCATAATTTTTTTGAAAAATGTACAATATCTCGAGAACGGTTCATGTTAGCGTTCTAAAATTTATGCCAATCGTTTTCTAATGAAAAATTACATAAGAAATGTCTATTTGCGTAACTTTATTAGCGGTTTTGATTTTTTGACGATTTTTTCAAAATTTCATTCGAAAATTTAGGGGGGTTCTGAACATTCGATTACGTATAAAAAGAATAGGCTTCCAGTGTTTACGGATTGTGATTTTTGTACCAAATTTGGTTCGAATCGGTCCATTCGTTCGTCAGTTATCGTCTCCAGACTCACTGACACACACACACAGACATCACTTCAAAAATGTTTGATTCGTGATCAGGGATGCTTGAAACGTGCTCTCCCGTCGAAAACTCGAATTCGAATTTTCGACCCCGTCACAATACTTTCCTTATACATTATGTATATAAGGAAAGTAATAAAATGGGTTGAAAAGGATAGAATTCGACCAATCAGACAAAAATAAGGTACGAAGATGCCCCAAGAAATCTAATGCAACCAAAGTGCCACTTACTGAAATAGAAAAATCCACAAGACAATATCAGAGAATTGTCCGGATTAAATTGAAAAATCACTTGTACTGTTAAAAGAGAAATACTCCTCTTATTTCAATTCTTAAAAGGTTTTGAGGAAGATCAGATAATAAAGTCATTCATATTCGATGATTTAAATATTACAAGTATCTTAAATTCGTGGAATTAATTTTAATAGAATCAGAATGTTTTAACAGCGAACATTTAGAAGTAATTTTAATTGCTAACTAACTGCTTTTCAAAGAAAAAGTGGAACAGTAATTGCCTTTTTACTCGAAAAATGAAAAATTGCGAGATGTGTGGACACTTCTTTCTTTATTCACGTTTCCTTTTTTGAATGGAATTCGTGACATACCTTTTAATTTGTTTCCTACTTTAATTGCTTTCATTCATACTTTGAAACATTTTTTTTGGATAGCTTTGATGTTTTCTTTTACTTTATTTAGTAATGCATAGGAAAAGAACAGGGTAATATGATAAGTATATATAATATGCATAAATAAATAAATAAATAAATATATATATATATATATATATATATATATATATATATATATATATATATATATATATATATATATATATATATACTGCACATGGCAACATTGTTCTAGCCATATTTTGCTTGTCATGGTTGCACTAATGAAGTGTATTTTAAGGTATTTATGTTTCCTTTATTGTTCCAATCTATATGCTTGTCGTCTATATAACACAAGTTTATAGATAAAATCTATCTTGTGTTTCAGAAACAAGCATTTTTGTGTTCATTTCTAAGGGATATATGGACCTGAAGAGAATTTTTTTGAGATGAACTTATCTTAAGCCTAAAGCTCTTCCATGTGCAAGCTTTTTTGCTTGATTTTTTTGTTTTCCTATTTTCATTCCTCATTTTTGAATTTGTTGATTGTCTTTGTGACCTGCATTACGCTTTATTATTTCCTCTTTATGTCTTTATTTCTTTGTATTTTGTAGAAAATTTTGGAATAGTGTATTATGAGTTACTACATACATTCTAACATTGGATTTACTAATTTATATTTATATATATATATATATATATATGTGTGTGTGTGTGTAAAATGCGTATTATATGCTTATATAAAATGTGTAGATGTAAGGTGATCGAAAAAATGCGCACATCAACATTTAAAATCATATTTTAATTATTTATAAAGATCGTTTCTCAAAATGTGTTCTGCGAAACCCTTGGGGTTTAGCAACAGTAGTACAGGGGTTCCGTGACGTAATAATTTCGTGTACATTTTCTTAAAAATTAGTCAATAACATGAGTCAAATTTGAATGCTTAATTTGGACCACAAGGAACTTTTTCTCATTTTCTGATTCCGCCAGTAAATTAAATTTCAGAAGAGCTTTTCTATCAAAAAAGTTTGAAAAAATACAGAATATAGAAATATTGAAAAAGTAGAATTTTTTTCCGTTTGGTGACACTAATATATTTTGGAAAATATATCATAAATTTCGTATATTTTTAATACGTCAGACGATCATTACAGACATCTTTTTCTTCTACCGAAGAACATTGCGTTTTCTCAGAGTGAATTAATTTTTATTTCACAGAAATATTTCTCTAACCATTCTTAGAGTGTAACTGAAGAGTTTCAAATGAGCTCATTAAACAGTTTTAGCAACGAAGACATTTTATTTTGGACATTTTATCCTAAATGTAAATGGAAGGACTGCTTGTTTTTCTTTGTATGCAGCAGATCCAGTTTATCGAAAACGCTTTATAAATCTCAAATAGTTGAATTGTTAAAGGTTTTTATGGCATGAATATATTTTTTTTTTGTAACTTTTCAATGTCACTGATAAGAATGGACAGAGAAATATTACGCTAAAATAAAAACTATTTCATTCTGAAAAGCGACATGTCCTTCAATTGATTAAAAATATGTCTCACAATCGTCTTATGCATTAAAAGCAGTAGACGATATTTCTAATATATTTTTAAGAATGTATTAGTGTCACCTAACTGAAAAAAAAAAAACTTGTATTTTAATTTCTCGATACATTACAGAATTTTAAAATTTGATAACGGCAATTTTTCGATCATCCTGTATATTGGATTAAGATGCAAAATTAGAATTAATAGTTTTCGACCGATTTACACACATTAGGCACTTTAAAACATGAATGAAATATTTTCAACGTGACGTCAGACGATATATATCCACACAGTTAAAAAAATATCCCACGAAATTTGTTGAAATTTAGTGTTCAGCTCACTTTAGCATTTCTTTGTTGCTGATCAGATTTTGGTATAATTGAGAAAAATACAACTCAACTAACTGCTCCCCCCCCCCCCACCTTTTTTTTAAAAGGTCAAAAAATTGATAAAGAAACTGAGGAAAATTCCTCACTTTTAGAAATAAATTTCCGTACCATTGCTGTAGTGGTTGCTATGTGTTATTTATCTAGACGGAAAAAAATTTTGCCTTTGAAACTGGTTGATATTTTTAAATGACTGATTATGTTGTTACAAACGAAATATTATTAATCTATAAAAATAAAATTTAAAATCTGTCTGTATGTGTAAATTTGAAGTTTCTTTATATAATATATATTCCGCACGAGAAAAGGTATATACTGCAAGTATATACTTCAAGGGTATACTGCAAGTATATACTGCAAGGGTATATATTTGCAGTATATACTGCAAGTTTTAGATAAATTTCACTGTTTTATTTGAAATGCAAATTATTACTATTTTCTTTAAACTAAAAGCGCTGAATGTGGAATCTGTACATGTTATTTCACTGCAAGCCAATATTGCATGCAGGGAAAGCAGAAACCACAAAATATTCTACAGACCCGTTGCGCCATCTGGTGCTACGACATAAAAGCAAAATTATACCAAAATTAAAGTTTTTTGATGATCCATAAAATAAAATGCATTTTTCTTACATTCCGTTTACCAGTCGATTGCAAATGTAGGCAAAATTCAAAGAAATTATAAAACAGTTTTATTTACACATCGTTAATAATTTAAAACTTTTGCTAATATCATAAAATATGTGCAATATTTTGAGAACAGTTCTAGTTAGCGTTCAAAAGTTTAAGTTATGCGTTCTATTTGCGTTATGCGTTCTATGAAAAGTTACGAATAAAAGGAATATTTATGAATATTATGGAAGGTTATGATTTTTAATGATTTTTTTTTATTAAAAGATTGATTCGTAAATCGTGCAATATCTGGAAAACAGCAAAAATCTCAACAACAGAAGGTCTTTATTTTACTTCCTATAAGACGTACAAAAGTTTAAAAACTTTTTTAAACTTTTGTACGTCTTATAGGAAGTAAAATAAAGACCTTCTGTTGTGGATGTGTGCTTAATTTTTGCTATTGTAACATCAGACGTGATGCCAAATTATTTATTTTATCCGTATATCTGGAAAACAATTAATGCTACCGTTCTAAAATATGTATTATTAGTTTTTAATGGAAAATTAATGATTTTGAAAAAAATATTCGAAAATTGGGGCCGAACATTCGATTGGGTTTAAAATCAATAGGTTTCCAGTATTCACTGATTGTAATAAGTCATACTCCATTATTTTTGAAGCACTCTACTCGTTCGTGAGATATTGTGTCCAGATTCACACATACACATTACCTCAACAGCATTCGATTTGAGTTCAGGGATACTTAAAACGTGCTCTTTCGTTGAAAACTCAAATTCGAATTTTCGACAACTTCACAAAACTTTCCCTATGCAGAAAATGAAAATAGTCAAACATTTCCAATTAATAGGAAGGGGGAAATATTTTGAATCAAAGATAATGAACCTAACTCAGTTCACATCTTACGTAGCGTTTTATTTTCATTCTAACCTTGCCTTTGAAACAGTTTTTCGCAGGTAATCCTCACAAAGACTTCCTTATTATCATTGGCAAACAGAAGTTGGTGGGGGCGTATGGCGGATTTCTGGGAATTCTGGGGTTATGTAATGTTTGGCTAGCAATTCGTTACGCGTGGCAATTGTGACGTTTTCTCTATGGAAAATAGCTGAGTATTTGCCAATCAAAATCAAGAGGATTTGATGTGGGCAGCACCTGAATTTCCCTACATAATGCAATCACTACTTCTTTCACAGCGTAATAATGCATACCTGCCAACTTTTACGCATTATGCGTAAAGTTTACGCATTTTAACTGCTCTTTACGCTTTTACGCATATATTGCTATATTTTACGCATTTCCGCATTTATTTGAGTTTTTTAACATTACTAGGAAATCAATCTTCGGCGAAATTCTCCGGCTTTTTTTGTTTGAAATTTATCAATTAACCAGACGTGGTATAATTCCTCGGAAACACCATTTTTCAGCACGGATTTCTACCATTCTCGGGATCGTAGCAAATCTATAATAAAATGCAGGGTAATACCATTCAAATTAACGGAGAGTTACGGCCTCGTGTAATGTAAATGAAGATCTCGATCGCTTATTTTATGAAAGTAATAAATATACTTCAAAGGTTGTCTAATTCAGCATAAATCGCTAAAATGTTATTTTGTTCATTAATTTCGCATAAACACTGCGATTGCGCAATTCAGTTTGTTCTTATGAATCGCCGAGAGAACAAAAGTATCTTTTTCCATCCATCTCAATCTTCTAAATATTGCATTTTTGATTGACTGAACTAGCTTATTTTCGTATTCAAATTAATTTTTATGGTTAATTTTTTAATTATTTTCGCATAAACAGTGCGATTGCGCAATTCAGTTACTTCGCGTGAATTGCCGAAAGTACGTTAGTATGTTTTTCCATACATCTCCATCATTTAAATGTTGCATATTAGATCGATTGAACTAGCTTATTTTCATATTCTGATTAATTATTACGGCATAACTAGGCTTAATTATTTTCGCATAAACAGTGCGATTGCGCAATTCAGTTTATTCTTATGAATCGTCGAGAGAACAAAAGTATCTTTTTCCATCCATCTCAATCTTCTAAATATTGCATTTTTGATTGACTGAACTAGCTTATTTTCGTATTTAAATTAATTTTTATGGTTAATTTTTTAATTATTTTCGCATAAACAGTGCGATTCCGCAATTCAGTTACTTCGCGTAAATTGCCGAGAGTACGTTAGTATGTTTTTCCATACATCTCCATCATTTAAATGTTGCATATTAGATCGATTGAACTAGCTTATTTTCATATTCTGATTAATTATTACGGCATAACTAGGCTTAATTATTTTCGCATAAACAGTGCGATTGCGCAATTCAGTTACTTCGCGTGAATTGCCGAAAGTACGTTAATATCTTTTTCCATCCATCTCCATCATTTAAATGTTGCATATTAGATCGATTGAACTAGCTTATTTTCATATTCTGATTAATTATTACGGCATAACTAGGCTTAATTATTTTCGCATAAACAGTGCGATTGCGCAATTCAGTTACTTCGCGTGAATTGCCGAAAGTACGTTAATATCTTTTTCCATCCATCTCCATCATTTAAATGTTGCATATTAGATCGATTGAACTAGCTTATTTTCATATTATGATTAATTATTACGGCATAACTAGGCTTAATTATTTTCGCATAAACAGTGCGATTGCGCAATTCAGTTTATTCTTATGAATCGTCGAGAGAACAAAAGTATCTTTTTCCATCCATCTCAATCTTCTAAATATTGCATTTTTGATTGACTGAACTAGCTTATTTTCGTATTTAAATTAATTTTTATGGTTAATTTTTTAATTATTTTCGCATAAACAGTGCGATTCCGCAATTCAGTTACTTCGCGTAAATTGCCGAGAGTACGTTAATATGTTCTTCCATCCATCTCCATCATTTAAATGTTGCATATTAGATCGATTGAACTAGCTTATTTTCATATTCTGATTAATTATTACAGCATAACTAGGCTTAATTATTTTCGCATAAACAGTGCGATTGCGCAATTCAGTTACTTCGCGTGAATTGCCGAAAGTACGTTAATATCTTTTTCCATCCATCTCCATCATTTAAATGTTGCATATTAGATCGATTGAACTAGCTTATTTTCATATTCTGATTAATTATTACGGCATAACTAGGCTTAATTATTTTCGCATAAACAGTGCGATTGCGCAATTCAGTTACTTCGCGTGAATTGCCGAAAGTACGTTAATATCTTTTTCCATCCATCTCCATCATTTAAATGTTGCATATTAGATCGATTGAACTAGCTTATTTTCATATTATGATTAATTATTACGGCATAACTAGGCTTAATTATTTTCGCATAAACAGTGCGATTGCGCAATTCAGTTACTTCGCGTGAATTGCCGAAAGTACGTTAATATCTTTTTCCATCCATCTCCATCATTTAAATGTTGCATATTAGATCGATTGAACTAGCTTATTTTCATATTATGATTAATTATTACGGCATAACTAGGCTTAATTATTTTCGCATAAACAGTGCGATTGCGCAATTCAGTTTATTCTTATGAATCGTCGAGAGAACAAAAGTATCTTTTTCCATCCATCTCAATCTTCTAAATATTGCATTTTTGATTGACTGAACTAGCTTATTTTCGTATTTAAATTAATTTTTATGGTTAATTTTTTAATTATTTTCGCATAAACAGTGCGATTCCGCAATTCAGTTACTTCGCGTAAATTGCCGAGAGTACGTTAATATGTTCTTCCATCCATCTCCATCATTTAAATGTTGCATATTAGATCGATTGAACTAGCTTATTTTCATATTCTGATTAATTATTACAGCATAACTAGGCTTAATTATTTTCGCATAAACAGTGCGATTGCGCAATTCAGTTACTTCGCGTGAATTGCCGAAAGTACGTTAATATCTTTTTCCATCCATCTCCATCATTTAAATGTTGCATATTAGATCGATTGAACTAGCTTATTTTCATATTCTGATTAATTATTACGGCATAACTAGGCTTAATTATTTTCGCATAAACAGTGCGATTGCGCAATTCAGTTACTTCGCGTGAATTGCCGAAAGTACGTTAATATCTTTTTCCATCCATCTCCATCATTTAAATGTTGCATATTAGATCGATTGAACTAGCTTATTTTCATATTCTGATTAATTATTACGGCATAACTAGGCTTAATTATTTTCGCATAAACAGTGCGATTGCGCAATTCAGTTACTTCGCGTGAATTGCCGAAAGTACGTTAATATCTTTTTCCATCCATCTCCATCATTTAAATGTTGCATATTAGATCGATTGAACTAGCTTATTTTCATATTATGATTAATTATTACGGCATAACTAGGCTTAATTATTTTCGCATAAACAGTGCGATTGCGCAATTCAGTTTATTCTTATGAATCGTCGAGAGAACAAAAGTATCTTTTTCCATCCATCTCAATCTTCTAAATATTGCATTTTTGATTGACTGAACTAGCTTATTTTCGTATTTAAATTAATTTTTATGGTTAATTTTTTAATTATTTTCGCATAAACAGTGCGATTCCGCAATTCAGTTACTTCGCGTAAATTGCCGAGAGTACGTTAATATGTTCTTCCATCCATCTCCATCATTTAAATGTTGCATATTAGATCGATTGAACTAGCTTATTTTCATATTCTGATTAATTATTACAGCATAACTAGGCTTAATTATTTTCGCATAAACAGTGCGATTGCGCAATTCAGTTACTTCGCGTAAATTGCCGAGAGTACGTTAATATGTTCTTCCATCCATCTCCATCATTTAAATGTTGCATATTAGATCGATTGAACTAGCTTATTTTCATATTCTGATTAATTATTACAGCATAACTAGGCTTAATTATTTTCGCATAAACAGTGCGATTCCGCAATTCAGTTACTTCGCGTAAATTGCCGAGAGTACGTTAATATGTTCTTCCATCCATCTCCATCATTTAAATGTTGCATATTAGATCGATTGAACTAGCTTATTTTCATATTCTGATTAATTATTACAGCATAACTAGGCTTAATTATTTTCGCATAAACAGTGCGATTGCGCAATTCAGTTACTTCGCGTGAATTGCCGAAAGTACGTTAATATCTTTTTCCATCCATCTCCATCATTTAAATGTTGCATATTAGATCGATTGAACTAGCTTATTTTCATATTATGATTAATTATTACGGCATAACTAGGCTTAATTATTTTCGCATAAACAGTGCGATTGCGCAATTCAGTTTATTCTTATGAATCGTCGAGAGAACAAAAGTATCTTTTTCCATCCATCTCAATCTTCTAAATATTGCATTTTTGATTGACTGAACTAGCTTATTTTCGTATTTAAATTAATTTTTATGGTTAATTTTTTAATTATTTTCGCATAAACAGTGCGATTCCGCAATTCAGTTACTTCGCGTAAATTGCCGAGAGTACGTTAATATGTTCTTCCATCCATCTCCATCATTTAAATGTTGCATATTAGATCGATTGAACTAGCTTATTTTCATATTCTGATTAATTATTACAGCATAACTAGGCTTAATTATTTTCGCATAAACAGTGCGATTGCGCAATTCAGTTACTTCGCGTAAATTGCCGAGAGTACGTTAATATGTTCTTCCATCCATCTCCATCATTTAAATGTTGCATATTAGATCGATTGAACTAGCTTATTTTCATATTCTGATTAATTATTACAGCATAACTAGGCTTAATTATTTTCGCATAAACAGTGCGATTCCGCAATTCAGTTACTTCGCGTAAATTGCCGAGAGTACGTTAATATGTTCTTCCATCCATCTCCATCATTTAAATGTTGCATATTAGATCGATTGAACTAGCTTATTTTCATATTCTGATTAATTATTACAGCATAACTAGGCTCAATTATTTTCGCATAAACAGTGCGATTCCGCAATTCAGTTACTTCGCGTAAATTGCCGAGAGTACGTTAATATGTTCTTCCATCCATCTCCATCATTTAAATGTTGCATATTAGATCGATTGAACTAGCTTATTTTCATATTCTGATTAATTATTACAGCATAACTAGGCTTAATTATTTTCGCATAAACAGTGCGATTGCGCAATTCAGTTACTTCGCGTAAATTGCCGAGAGTACGTTAATATGTTCTTCCATCCATCTCCATCATTTAAATGTTGCATATTAGATCGATTGAACTAGCTTATTTTCATATTCTGATTAATTATTACAGCATAACTAGGCTTAATTATTTTCGCATAAACAGTGCGATTGCGCAATTCAGTTACTTCGCGTAAATTGCCGAGAGTACGTTAATATGTTCTTCCATCCATCTCCATCATTTAAATGTTGCATATTAGATCGATTGAACTAGCTTATTTTCATATTCTGATTAATTATTACAGCATAACTAGGCTTAATTATTTTCGCATAAACAGTGCGATTGCGCAATTCAGTTACTTCGCGTAAATTGCCGAGAGTACGTTAATATGTTCTTCCATCCATCTCCATCATTTAAATGTTGCATATTAGATCGATTGAACTAGCTTATTTTCATATTCTGATTAATTATTACAGCATAACTAGGCTTAATTATTTTCGCATAAACAGTGCGATTCCGCAATTCAGTTACTTCGCGTAAATTGCCGAGAGTACGTTAATATGTTCTTCCATCCATCTCCATCATTTAAATGTTGCATATTAGATCGATTGAACTAGCTTATTTTCATATTCTGATTAATTATTACAGCATAACTAGGCTTAATTATTTTCGCATAAACAGTGCGATTGCGCAATTCAGTTACTTCGCGTAAATTGCCGAGAGTACGTTAATATGTTCTTCCATCCATCTCCATCATTTAAATGTTGCATATTAGATCGATTGAACTAGCTTATTTTCATATTCTGATTAATTATTACAGCATAACTAGGCTTAATTATTTTCGCATAAACAGTGCGATTGCGCAATTCAGTTACTTCGCGTAAATTGCCGAGAGTACGTTAATATGTTCTTCCATCCATCTCCATCATTTAAATGTTGCATATTAGATCGATTGAACTAGCTTATTTTCATATTCTGATTAATTATTACAGCATAACTAGGCTTAATTATTTTCGCATAAACAGTGCGATTCCGCAATTCAGTTACTTCGCGTAAATTGCCGAGAGTACGTTAATATGTTCTTCCATCCATCTCCATCATTTAAATGTTGCATATTAGATCGATTGAACTAGCTTATTTTCATATTCTGATTAATTATTACAGCATAACTAGGCTTAATTATTTTCGCATAAACAGTGCGATTGCGCAATTCAGTTACTTCGCGTGAATTGCCGAAAGTACGTTAATATCTTTTTCCATCCATCTCCATCATTTAAATGTTGCATATTAGATCGATTGAACTAGCTTATTTTCATATTATAGCTAATTATTAAGATTAATTTTTTAATTATATTTGCATAATACAAATTATTCTATTTTGAAAAATGGGTATGAACTCTGTGAAGGAATATTTTCCAAAAGTGGTATTAAAGCAATAATTTAGGCAAATAAAAAGAAAACCATTTTGGCAGGAACATAATTCAGTGCTATTTTCTTTTTTTTAATTATTATTATTAAAGATCAATATTTGTTACTCTTAGTGAAAACCTGTGTTTTACCAAACATAAATATTTGTTTTCATTATAAAGTAATTTTCACCGGATAAAACATTTATATATTTTTTATTTTATAATTTATTGTCCTGAAATTTTATAAAATTGGTGTCCTGAATTTTCATATTCTACCGTATGCCTGATTTTTAATGCAGGTATTTGTACATAGTTAAATTCATTAGAAATGTCGTTTGCTCGTGTAGTTTAAAAAGAATCATTATAAATGTCATTCACGCAAAATTTTACACATTCCAATTTTCCCAGGTTGGCAGGTATGATAATGGTGTGTAAGACACACTGTACAATATGTTTGGCATTGACTTAATACCACGCAAATAGAAATTTGGTGAGTTTGGCAACTTGTTAACCCAAATAGACTTATTCATACTTTCGTGTAAAATCTTCAACAAAATTAAATTCATTTAATCAATATTTCTTGAAATAAATGGTTATTGGTAAATTCTTTGGTGTCAAAATACGAAAAGCAATTCAAAAAGTATATTTTCCAGTATATGGAACGAACTAGGTTCAAGAGAATGTTAACAAATATGTTGCATAATATAGCTTATGGAAATTGAACTTATTTGATAATACTTGTTTTTGTTTCTTTATTAATTTTTGCAATACTTTCAATGTTTTTGATAAATTTATTTGAAAAATGTGCCATACCTCGAGAACGGTTCATACTGGCGTTTTAAAGCTAACGTCATTCGTTTTCTCATGAAAATAAAGTATGAAATTATTATTTATCATTATTAAAACACCTGATTTTTTAATTTTTTTTCAAAAATTCATTCGAAAACTTAGCTAATGTAGGTGGGGGTGGGGGGGGCTTTCGAACATTTGATTGCTTTTGAATTCAAAAGAATTCCAGTATTCACTAATTGTGACAATCGTACCAATTTTTTTTTTTCGAAACGTTCCTTCCGTTTGGGAGATATTGCTCCCCCCATCCACTCTGCACACCATCTCAGAAATGTTGGACTTCGCGATGCTTTGCCATCGAAAACTCGAACCTGTCACAATACTTTCTCCTATACATTGTACCCTGTATGTAGAGTTGCAAAGATAGGTAAAAAATCCTGTTTATTCTCGGGAATAAACCATGTTTTTGGGAAGGGAATTTCGAAAATTTTCCAAAAGTAAGAGTTATCAATTATTGTATTTTGTATTAGAAAAACAAAATTATATAACGTAAAGCTGATATTTATTTTTTGCATTTTAAACAGCTGAAGCATTTAATTTAACATTTCGAACGCGATTAATTCATTCATATGCATTCAATATTCAACGATAATAAGAAATCTATTGTAGTCTCAATAACATTTTAATAATATCGTGACAATATAATTAATTTGTACATTTTCGACAAAATTTTTTGTAATTTCAAATTTTCAAAAATCGTATTCCAGTAGACTTTAATAAATTTATCTAAAGGGGGATCCATTACTAAGGTTTAAACTGCGTAATGCAAATACAATAAACGCTGAAATTACTTTCTTTTTCCTGCCCATCAACGTTTTAATGCTTCCAAAACTCTAGGATTATTCCATTTTTTCAAAATTCCCGGGTTTTTTGGCAACTCAACATGTATGTAAAAAAAAAACAGGGTTTTAATATTAACCAAATAGCTAGATTTCTTACCTGATTTGCCTGTGGTAGTCTGGCGATTGGTCTGAGATTGGGGACGCCATGGTGTCGGAGCCGAAGTCCAAGGTGACGTCCGGGGAGGGAGGGGCACAGAGGATCTGCGCCACTGGCTGATGGCTCTCGAAGAACTTTACACGTACCTTAGCCGGTACTACCCGAGAGTCCTCCCTATAAGACAAAGAGGAAAGATTCTTATTTCAATTATATTTCATGAAAAATAGTTACAAGATAAAAATATCAAGAACAGGAGGTTATACAATAATTTCTCATACATTCATACTAGCTACGGTGTCAAGAGCTAGCGATTACTACATATAGAGACCAGTTTTTGTAGCAATACATTTTTTAGCAGGGTCTGCTCTCGCTGAGCTGGAGTACAAGTCGCAAAGCAGCAAAAGTTCAGGGTGAGTAAGTTCATTGAAGTGTAGAAAACACAATGCGAAAATTGCATCAAAATCGGAGCAAGAGCCGCTAAGATAGATAAAAACGCAGCCTTCCACAAGAGTCAAAATTGGTTAAAAATTTTAAGAAGACTGACCCACCCATCCTTCTCTCCCGTACCCGCCCCTCAGGAGTGAAATAAATAAAAGTAAATATTGCACCCCAGCAATAATCACATATGAGTCACTCAAATATCGTGTTTTGAAACCTGTGGATCCTTTTGCAGTAAAAGAAAGACCAAAGTCTCACTTTGGATCAAGCGAGGGATATGGAAAAAGACAACTTTTTGATGCTACGTTTTTAAAAATAATCTATATAATAAGACCACAATTTTCCCCCTCTTATTTCAAAAGATAAATATATGTGTAGATTGGATTTCGAAAAATATATATGTTGTTGATATATATGTTGTTTAGGAAGATATAACTGTATGTTGCATTTGACAAATTTTTGAAAACAGTATCTTGAGAACTTATGGCGATAAATTGCTTATGGTAATTTCAGTATGATTCGAAATAATTCATTTTCCTTTCTTAAAAAGTCTGCATTAAAAAACTATCGGTTTTTTTAGAAAAAACACTTTGGAAGTGAACCGAAAATATATGTGACTTTAGTTTAAAAAAAAAAGATCCGGCATTTTAGATTGGAATTTAAAGGAACAGAAATTAATTAAAATTAATAGTTTCTGGTAGTTCAGTGTTCTACTTTGTTATTGGCTTTTTCGTCAATCTCGCTTTGTTGCCGAGTGTGTTTCTTAACTTTATAAATTCTCCGCTAGGAGAGTTTCAATCACGTTTATTCAATCGGGACTTTATATGGATAGACGTAACGTATACACAAGTGGATATTTCTTTACAAAGTTAATGAGGTGCAGTTAAGGACTTCAATAGGAGTCCTGTATATTTCGTGTGCCAGGACTTATCGCTCGCCCTAAGGCTTTGAGCAAATATGCTGTCGGTCGAGCCCTGTATAATATCGTATCATATCATTACATTGTAATATCTTTAATATTAGTAACAAATTTTAAACTATTGGTTTACTATTGACAAAACCTGTCTTCGCCATAGGGGTGCTTTCAAAGCTTGGAGTAGCATTCCCAGTTTAGCAACCAGTACCTTGAGGTAATGGAACGAAACTAGTCCAGATCTGGACTAGTTTCGTTCTGTCCTTCAGCACTGGCAGAAATAAAACTTGCTATGTGGTGAAGATCTGGACTAGTTTCGTTCTGTCCTTCAGCACTGGCAGCAAGAAAACTTGCTATGTGTCGAAGATCTGGTCTAGTTTCATCCTGTCCTTCAGCACTGGCAGCAAGAAAACTTGCTATATGTCGAAGATTTGGACTAGTTTCGTTCTGTCCTTCAGCACTGGCAGCAAGAAAACTTGCTATGTGTCGAAGATCTGGACTAGTTTCGTTCTGTCCTTCAGCACTGGCAGCAAGAAAACTTGCTATGTGTCGAAGATCTGGACTAGTTTCGTTTTGCCCTTCAGCACTGGCAGCAAGAAAACTTGCTATGTGTCGAAGATCTGGTCTAGTTTCATCCTGTCCTTCAGCACTGGCAGCAAGAAAACTTGCTATATGTCGAAGATTTGGACTAGTTTCGTTCTGTCCTTCAGCACTGGCAGCAAGAAAACTTGCTATGTGTCGAAGATCTGGACTAGTTTCGTTCTGTCCTTCAGCACTGGCAGCAAGAAAACTTGCTATGTGTCGAAGATCTGGACTAGTTTCGTTTTGCCCTTCAGCACTGGCAACAAGAAAACTTGCTATGTGTCGAAGATCTGGACTAGTTTCGTTCTGTCCTTCAGCACTGGCAGCAAGAAAACTTGCTATGCGTCGAAATTTTGCAAACCTTTATGACGAAAATTAAGCCAGTTATACATGCGCCCAGCTTCAAATTGACTAATATTACACCAGACAGTAAAAGTCTGTATCAGTCACAAAACCAGCTGCGATTCCAATTCCAGGCTTTGCGGCTGCCATCTTACTGTTAAAAAACTATGGGAAAATATCTTAAAATATCTGTAGCAGTTTTGTAAATTAACACATTGTGTACTTATAGCTTATTGACATTTTACTTATAAAACCAGTTTGCGCATCTATTTATATCCAGGGATTTTTTATGTGAATACTTGTAAGCATTGGATGTTGATTGTAATTAAACTGAAGATGAAAACCTGTGGAGCCATTTTAAAATTAAAAAATTCAATAGTAAAACAACTAAACTCGACAGATTTTATCATGAAAGACCCATGGGCGCTCATAGAACTTTTTCGGGGGGGGGGGGGGGGGGTCCTCTTGACCCCACTCCCATGGGCGATCATGGAAAGGTATTTTTTTTTTAATGATTATCCTTCGGCTCGACGTTCGCTGAAAATGCGACTACCATTCTTGGCGAGACTTATGTAATGAACAAAATGGAATTAATGAATGCATTGAATATAATGAACTTATTTTACACAAATATTCTATGTGTGATATATAATTTTATCTGCTTTGGTGTTTCAAAACGACATTTTTTTTACCGGGCGAGAAGGGGAGTAGCGTTATTATTATCTTATTGCTGTAAAACTTTTCATTTCATTGTTATTCTTGTATGTTCGTGTTCTATTAGATGACAATAACGATGTATTTTCCAAATAATGGTACAATATAAGCCTATGTTTCTTTAAATTTTGTCTTATTTTCCTTTCCAGTAAGCAAAAGGTTAATATTTGAAAATCCTACTGGGTTAAAAAATTAAAAATATCAAAATACCGATAATTAAAATAAAATACACTTTGCGCAACGGATAAGTTGTCCTTGAATGTTGTTCTAGTTTTCCTTACCAAAATACCGGTTTTCCATTTTGTCTGGGTATTAAATATTCTATTTTCGATCTTCTTCCTCTATAGATTATTTTCTAAAATGATAAAAGAACACGTCAACATGTCTTTGTAAGTCTGTGTCGTCTGTAGCAAAATTTAAAAGTAATTGCATTTTTAAAGTCGGAAATGACATTTTCCCGCCACATGGTCGAATTAAACTCAAGAGCAGGTGTTTTGATTGAATCGCAGGCTTTCCGTCTCGATGGAAAAACAGCTGATCGCTCATTAAGTGCATTTAATTTATGAGTTTTCTAAATTTAGAAGATTTCGTCTTATTTTTTTAAATTTGATATTCTATTATCATTATGAACATTATGCTAAAATTTGACTTAAATTGTAGTTTTGACTGACATAATTTCTTGAATTTCATTTCGGGGGGTAATGGCACTTTTTTTTTACGATTTTAAGTATGTTTATTGTTCTGTTCTGCCAACGATCGGTGATTGTTGGCAGATTAGGGCGTATTATGCCTATGCTGTATAATTAGCATGGTTGCGCATATAGGGAAATATTTTAGCTCAAAACAGACAATTTGGAAATTGAGTGGTGTTATATGTATCTGTATTACTTAAGCTTCGGTCTGCAATATAAAAATGAGTAAAAGGATTTTGTCCGAGCAAAAATTTGGAAGCCCTAGTACTGATGCACCTTTCCTTCACATACGACGCCACCACGTCTATTTCTGCTAATCCAACACAGATGCCGCAACCTACGTACCAGAGAAATGTTCTTTTTCCCCACTTACGATAGTCACCCATGTTGGCAAATGCGCCACCACTAGAAGCAGATGGGTTGGAAAAAATAAAAATAAAAACAAACTACTTCGTTCGAATTTTCCGAGAAAGCTGACTCTTCGAAAGATGACATTCGAATGGAGTAGTGGGCCGCAGACGATTTTGCTGACACAGTTGGCAGTCGAATTGTTGCCAATGACAGAAGAGAAAGTTTACCCTTGAATTACGTACTAAACTGATATACAGCCTAGTATTCAATAACAATTTATTGGCTAAGGGAGAAAACAAGTGGCACTATATACGGCGAATTCGCTCTAAAAACCTCCATTAATTAGTAAGCATAACATATAATATTAGTATTTGAATAAATGCTAATCGTATTCAGAATAACAATGCTTATTAAAAATATATTTTTTTTTATAAATTAATGATTTAGAAGAAAGCGAATTTCTTATAGACACAAGCCAAATTAGGGAAAACTTTAATTGAGGCATTTCTGTGTTTACCGTTCTAGCGTTAAGTACTAGGAAAACCGTAAAAACTCAGTACAAGCAGCCCAATAATATCTTTTGTACGGAGACAATAATTTACAACTTGTCTCCCCATAATGCAACGGACATTGCTGTAACTACGACACTTCATGTCACGTTTGTCAGGTCCTCATCCATATAAATGGAAAATTGGGGAAGAAAAGAAAACCACTAGTTGATGATGACCCACTGTGTAAATATGTTCAAAGACGCGTTTTTAATTCACCAATAAAAATTTCTTAGAAACAAAATGGCGGATAATTCTTTTACTTTACATAATGTTCAGCACGGGTACACGTGCAAAATAAATAAATAATTTCCATAACTTAATTTTACCGCTTCCACTTGTTACCCACCCCCGCTTATCACATGACAGCGTCTCACACGGAGGCTATCGTTTACATTTCCTTTCGAGAAGCACTAAAAAAAAAAACCTCACAGAGTCAAAGTGCAGCGCTAAGGATGGCTCTTAGCGCCCACTCTATGCAGATTGTCAACTTACCCTTCAGATATTAAGGACTTGTTTTTATACCCCTTGAACATGTGAATTAGACTAGTCAAATGTAAGGCTATTTGGAAAAGTACGCGCAAGGCCGCCTACAGGGGGTGGGCGAACACCACTCAAGTGGGAGGGCCCGGTTTCCAGAAAGGTCCGAACCATCAATTTTTATCTATTTATTGATGATTTATTTATCTATTTAATTATTTTTTGAGGAGGAAAAGACATGAAAAAGTCAAAGTCACAGAAGGAAAATAAAGTATGAAGGGGGGGGGGGGGGGCTTGATAAATGTTTGTACGGGGCCCGAAATTTGTATAGGGACCCATGTTGAAGCAGATAATAGTTTTCCCAAAATGTATTACGTATATTTCTAAGGATGCAAAATAGTTTGAAGTCAAAAGTCCGAGTTACATGGGACAAAAACTAGCTTTAATTATACGGATTAACTATGCATGAAATGAGAGTAAAGTTTAAGCAAAAATTTAAAATAAGT
The DNA here is from genome assembly GCA_951213105.1 of Amaurobius ferox. Classification (NCBI taxonomy): domain Eukaryota; kingdom Metazoa; phylum Arthropoda; class Arachnida; order Araneae; family Amaurobiidae; genus Amaurobius; species Amaurobius ferox. The sequence continues at coordinate 24,356,119 of OX578153.1, forward strand.
TACAGGAATAAAAGAAATATATAGTATATCCATATAATAAAATAATAATTGCATAAAAGAATAATATAAAATGAAAAAGTATTTGCATTGTGCATTCAATTTGAAGAAGTCATGGCGAATTTTGTATTTTTATTTTAATTTCGAACATTTTTGAGTGGCAATGCCTTTTCATCGCTTGAGAAGAAGCAAATCTGACGGTGTTGATTCTTTTTACAATGTGAAGTAACGACGTTGCATAAAAACAAGAAAGTTCTCAACTGATTATCCATAACCATCTGTGGATCATGGTTTCGAGGTTATTGCCGCTCGTCAGCAAGGTGGAGGCGATGAGATGATCAGTGAACAAACACCTTCTTAAAATAAGGTTTTTAAAAATTGTGTGATAGAAGCATTTTGTATATACGCCTATCTTACATAATAAAAGAAGATGTTTGCGCGCGTGAGTCGTCTGTAGTGAGAAATTTAAGCTTTGAACAGCGACAAAATATAGTACCCGAGAACGCGGAAAAATACAGTTCAGCAGGATCTTTTAAAAATTCGAATTAGTTTAGTTATTTCATATGTTAGCACGATTTTGAGCGATATTCACACAAATTGGTTCCTCAGTGAACGAAAATATCATCAAAGAGTTTTTATCGCGACATTATCGGAAATACCGAAGAACATTCTTTGAAAGAAATCCGTAGGTTTATTACTTCCATATTTATTCATTTTATCGAAATTTGCATTCTTTAGATTGTCAGATAATTATTTCGCCGTAACCGAAAAAGGACGATTAGTACAATTCTATAGTTCGGCAAGAATTGTGTGTGTGTGTGTGTGTTTATCTTCACATTCGTAAAATTATAATAATAATTACTATACTACTTGATTATCTGTGAATTTTCAAACAAGCGCACAAAAATTGATGTTGCTGATGCCATCATGAAGGGTAGATATGCCGCAATGAAAGGCGTTTCATTCCCTCACCCCTTTCCCGTGGACGTTTGTGTGCATACCTGTCAAATGGTTGCGCGCGAAGCACATGCATTGGAACTCACGGTGCGATTTAAGCAATCCTTCTATCCTAGAGAAAGGATTTGTATTTATTTTTTTCTGTCCATGGTTGCGGAAAATGTTGTATTTGTGGTTCATACATATGGATTATGGTGTGGTCGCGTGGGGGGGATCGGAAGGAGGGAATGATTTTGCTTCAAAACAAGCGATTTGAAAATTGAGTGGTGTTATCTGTAAATGTATTATTTAAGTAGGGGAGCGTTTATTTAGGACCTGAGCATCACCGGGTAATTCTTCCTAGTGATTGTATATATGAATGGGGTGATAGGAGTGCTTGAAACAGGGGAACTTTTCTAATTCGATTTATTTTCTATTGTAAGAAATCTTGTGATATTATGATGCTTATTCTAGGTTTTGCTCGATTTTAAAGAAAGCTCGGATTTCTGAGACTCGGATTATCGAGACTATATTTTTATAGAAAAAGTATCTTTCGTCTCAATTTTTAACGAAGTAGATCAGTGATGAATTTTTACTGGAAAATTTTATGACAAAATTTGCAGACACCCCTATTATAGATGATTTTATTGTTTATTAAGCACAAATTAATTATATTTTAAATGTAAAATTTATTATATTTCAAGCATAAAATTAATTATATTTTAAACATAAAATTAAATTTTAAATATAAAATCAATTATATTTTTAAACATGCAACATAAAACTAATTATATTTTTAAACATAAAATTAGATATATTTTTATACGCAGATTAATTATATTTTTAAACATAAAATTATATATATATATATATATATATATTTAAACACAAATTAATTATATTTTTAAACATAAAATGAATTTTGTTTATTTAAATAAGAAATTAATTATATTTTTAAACACGAATTATAAAAAAATAATTATATTTTTAAACACAAAATTAATTACAATTTTGAACAACTTTTCTTCAGAAGGTTATTTCAGTGAACATAATATTTGAAAAATGAAGGGCCGACGAATTGAAATAATCGTACCGAATTTCATTTTAGTCGCTAAATAGTCGGATAGTAGACCCTATCACAATTCTCTCTCTCTCTCTCCCCCCCCCCCCTTGTTTTGGCAAAGAAAGTATAAAAAAAATACTGATTTGTGTGGCACACTTCAAGTGCGATAACGGAAAATTTCGAGACCCCACAGCACTGCTTTCAAAGCCTTGACTCAATTAGTTTTAAAAAATTAGACAAACGATTTTCATCTTCAGTTTCGTCCTTTCCGCCAGGGTATATTTTGGTGCAAATATATTCAAAATAAATAAATGAAGAAAAAAATTTTGGCTAATAAGAAAGGATGTTAAAAAGTAGCTATTTCTTTTCGTGACTGACACTCTGTTTTCGCAAAAGCGTGACGTCTTTGGAACATCTGTCGTCGTTTGTCGAGTTTGAAAAGATAGATGGGTAGCAGACGATATTTTTGTGTCTTTTGCTAAAGCGTACTTAACTCGAATATTTTTGTATTTACGCGAATATTGCTCAGATAGGTGACACATTTTATTACTTCACTTTTTGTCCAAGCGTACTTAACGTAGAAAATTTTTGACCTTTTTACAAATATTGCTTAGAAGATGAAATATTTGGCTTTGCTTTTAATTAAGTAAGAGTACATCCGGTGGGTCTGTCCAACTTCTGATTAACTCTCATTTACATTGTTTTATTTTGGTTGATTTCTCTGTGTCATATCTTGAAATAAATTTCTGACCCACTGATTTTTCTTGAAATTTTACACACTGTTATATTTCCGGCATGTATTATTTATTTTTTATTTCTCCGGCCATTCAATCTGCTGCTCTAAGTCTTCGGACGAGCCGGATGGTCTGGGCTTTCGACACTGTTATATTTCCGTTAATACTTGGGTGGGGGACCACCTGGGAACACCACGGCTGTTGGCACATTTCGGGCGCGGTAGCCCGGTGGTTTGCGCGTTGAATTTGCACGCTGTCACAACTGCCGCCGTGTTCATGCGGAGTACGATCACGTTAAACATGTGGGTCCGTAAGTCCTTCCGAGAGGTTGGTGGTAAGGGAAGGAGGGTACGGTCTCTCTGGATGCCTTCCCCACTGGATTCCGGTCCAAATTGGGTGGCACTTCCTGGCCGTCCAAACGGTTGCCTTACACCTTTCTGGTAGGTCGGACGGTCTGGGTCTCAACAACAACACCTTTATTTCCGGCCACACAAAAAGCTACTGCAAGCCTTCGGGTCAGTCGTGTGGTCTGGGTCTTCCACACTGTTTTATTTATTGCTTCTTACGTCCTAGGACGAATCGGACGGTCTGGGTTTTCGACACTTTTTTATCTATTTTTATGGGAAGGAGGGTACGGTCCCTGTGGATGCCTCCCCCACTGGGTTCCGGTCTAAATTGGGTGGCACTTCCCGGCCGTCCAAACAGTTACCTTACACCTTTCTGGTAGGTCGGACGGTCTGGGTCTCAACAACAACGCTGTTTTATCTCTGTGTCATATCTTGAAATAAATTTCTGACCTACTTCTACCGAGCCGATTTTCTAGAAATTTTACACACTGGTTTATTTCCTTTTTTTTTCTTTCCCGGCCGTCCAAATAGTTGCTCAAGCCCTCAGGATGAGTCGGACTGTCTGGGTCTTCAACACTGTTTTATTTAAGTTTGTTTCTGTGTTAAATCTAGAAATCAATTTCTGACCCAATTCTATCGAGCTGATTTCAGAACTCCGGGAAAAATCGAGGATACGACAAATGTTAATATATTTTAATGTTCAACTGAATATCTATATACCAAATTTCAGATTTTTAGGACGTAGGGAAGAATAGTAAAAATGCCATGAAAGAAGTTCAAATAGAAGACATCCAGATAGACAACCATCGGCCATGGTGAATTCAATAGAATATTGCAAAAAGGTTTAATTAGGCATCTGATGAAAATTCGATTACAAAATTGAAAGAGACGAAAAGTATAAAATAAAAAAAAAAAAATTTAAACTGTTTTTGTAAAATGCACGAAAAGGTAAAAATTAATTTTTAGCTATCACATGCGACTAAAAATAAAACCGTGGGGCGCCCATAAAACAATTGTATTTGAATATTAATAGACTTTTAAGGAACAATATAAGTGATAACTTAGAAATAACATATATAAGAATGAAGGATTGTTAAATCAAAATTGTCAAAGAAAAATTTAAATGAATTGAATTGAATCATTTTTATATACATTACCCAACACAGAAAATGCAACACCATAAAAGAGCGTATAGAGCTGATGATAAAAGAAACAGACAGATATGGCATATATAAATAAGTGATGTTAATTTCAGAAGGATAATGCAGTAGAGTAATGGCATAGACAGGATGATCAGTATGCAGTAGGGCCACCTCTTGCGGCGATACAAGTAGCATCCCTTCGGGGAACAGATGCAATGAGCGTGCGGGTAGTTTCCTGAGGGATGGATGGCCATATATCTTCAGCCATCTTACACAGGTCTTCCTCTGTTTCAGGCGGGGGAAGGCAGTCAAACGACGGCCAATCATGTCCCAAACATGCTTGATGGGTGAGAGATCTGGAAGCATCGAAGACCAAGGAAGCACCTGGATACTTTGCAAACGCTTGTCTGCTGATGGTTGCCGTCTGCGGTCGCGCGTTATCTTGCTGGAAAACAGCATTTTGGCGACGGACTTTCGACAAACAGAACTGAGTCTTGTCACTGAACACTACCCTGTCCCATTCAGTCGTCTAAGAGACTGGGGCCCAATACCATTGCAAGCGTTCAAGTCGATGTCTTGTCAGTCTTCGTAAAGGACGGTTTGAGTGCAAGCCGCTTTCAGCTAATCGTTGAGAAACTGTTCTCGCTGATTATGGAACATCCAATATACCCTGCAAATTCTGCAGAAGGTTGATAGTCGTCGTTTATGGGGCTGCCACCGCATGCTTTTGAATGCGTCGACCAACGCTTGCAGACGTACGTCTGGATGGACCTGTACCACTGCGACGATTCACATGCCCTTCTTCAATCCATCTTCTCAAAAATCCTTTGTACAGTGGACGCATCTACGCATGTTTCAGCGGGATACGCCGGTACGACCACCCAGCCGTACGTAGGCCTAAAATAAATCCCCTTGCACGATCATCCAAATGCTGAAAAAGACTTCGCGTCGTCGGCCAGGTATCTCTTTAACAACACGTGTCATCTGAAACGAACTAGTGGCCAGCTTGGAAAACTAGTTTCCGTAAGCGACAGAAAGTAACAACTGTTAGCTCATCTGCCTTTTCCAGCCCATTTATCCCACGCTCTAATCATGTTGTTGTTGTTGAGACCCAGACCGTCCGACCTACCAGAAAGGTGTAAGGTAACTGTATGGACGGCCGGGAAGTGCCACCCAATTTAGACCGGAACCCAGTGGGGGAGGCATCCACAGGGACCGTACCCTCCTTCCCCTACCACCAACCTCTCGGAAGGACTTACGGACCCACATGTTTAACGTGATCGTACTCTGCATGAACACGGCGGCATTTGTGGTAGCGTGCAAATCTAGCGCGCAAACCACGGGGATACCGCACCCGAGATGGCCAACAGCACGCGGTGTTCCGAGGTGGTCACCCACCAAGTACTAACCGCGCCCGATGCTGCTTGACTTCGGTGATCTAACGAGAACCGGTGTTTTCAGCACGGTACGGCCGTTGGCCCACGCTCTAATCATGTGACCTAATTGCATTTCACAACATTCGCATCTATTGGCCAGCTGCGTTTGTCTCGCAATTTGCATAATTATACGGTCAAAGCTTCATGGCATTTTCTATGTCGGGTAGTGTATGTTATTTCTGTACTATCACTTCTATTTTTACTTAAAATTCCGTTAATGTCCAAATATAATTTTTTATGGGCGCCCCACGGTTTTATTTTTAGTCGCACATGACCAAAAATGTTGTAATAGCTAATTGTTTTTCTTTTACTTTATAGTACATTTTACTAAAACAGTGTAAACTTAAAACAATTTTTTTTAATATAATATTTTATTTTTCAACAAAGGTTCGCAAGGTCTTGGGCATGGCACATGAGCTTAGATTCGACCCGAGGGCCAGATTTCTCTTACAATGTAATACATAAATAATTAACCAGATCGTTTGATGATCTGTCATTTAAATTCTCAAATACTTCCAAACTAGCCAAATATCGCCAAGTTGACAACATTTCGCCAAATTTAGTTTGAGAATAGAATGTGTACTGTTACGACGTGTCTTACGGATTCGCGGGTGTGTTCATAATGATAAAAAAAATCTGATGTGAGCAGCACATGACTTTCCCTGCAGACTTATATTAACGTTCTCTTTATTTTAACTAAATTTATTTCACTTTTAATTCAATTTTCGTTCTCATGCGGTAACCGGGCTTATTTTCAAAGGTGCCGTAGGGAAAGTACGAAAAACTAAAATATCTCGAGAACGGCTAGGCCTAGTGTAATGGGGTTGGTCTTATTCTTTTCGTCGTTAAAAATTACGTATTAAATCAGCTGGATATATTTGAGTATACCCAGTTCTTTAGTTTAGATTTGGACGATTTTTGCGGGCCATTTTGCAAAAAAAGGCAGGTCATTTTTTTCCGAATCCTACCAAAATCTAATCAGCACGAAGGTAACCCACAAGTGACTCATCTACCAAATTTTGTGAAATTCGGTCCATCAGTCTTTCAGTTAGAGTGGATACAAGCTTTTGCGGGCCATTTCGCGAAAAAAGGCGGGTTCTTTTATTCCGAATCGTACCCAAAACTAATCAGCACCAGACTCGCTCACAAGTAACTTACCTACCAAATTTTGTGAAATTCGGTCCATTAGTTTTTTAGTTAGAGTGGATACAATATCTGCACACAGACAGACAGACACACAGACAGACACACAGACGTCACGCTAAAAATAGTTTTTTCGTATTCTAGATGTCTCGAAACGTGTAGATCCGTCGAAAATTCGAGTTGTGATTTTCGGCATGATTCCAATACTTTCCCTATACATTACCATGTATTGCAGGGAAAGTAAAAAATCTGATGTGGGCAGCACATGACTTTCCCTGCAGACTTATATCCACGTTCTCTTTATTTTAATTAAATTTATTTCACTTTTAATTAAATTTTCGTTCTCATTCGGTAACCGGAGTTATTTTCAAAGGTGGCGTAGAGAAAATACGAAAAACTAAAATATCTCGAGAACGGCTGGTCCTAGTGTAATGGGCTTGGTCTTATTCTTTTCGTCGTTAAAAATTACGCATTAAACAAGCATTTAATGGATATATTTGAGCATACGTAGTTCTTTAGTATAGATTTTGACGATTTTTGCGGGCCATTTTGCAATAAAAGGCGGGTTATTTTTTTCCGAATCATACCAAAATCTAATCAGCACCAGGGTGACCCGCAAGTGACTCATCTACCGAATTTTGTGAAATTCGGTCAATTAGTTTTTCAGTTAGAGTGGATACAAACTTTTGCGGGCCATTTCGCAAAAAAAGGCGGGTTCTTTTATCCCGAATCATATCCAAAACTAATCAGCACCAGACTCGCCCACAAGTGAATTACCTACCAAATTTTTTGAAATTCGGTCGATTAGTTTTTTAGTTACAGTGGATACAAAATCTGCACAGACAGACAGACAGACACAGACAGACACACACACAGACGTCACGCTAAAAATGGTTTTTTCGTATTCTAGAGGTCTTGAAACGTGTAGATCCGTCGAAAACTCGAGTTGCGATTTTCGACATGATTCCAATACTTTCCCTATACATTACCATGTATTGCAGGGAAAGTAAAAATCTGATGTGGGCAGCACATGACTTTCCCTGCAAACTTATATCCACGTTCTATTTATTTCAATTAAATGTAATTCACTTTTAATTCAATTTTCGTTCTCATTTGATAACTGGACTTATTTTCAAAGGTGGGGTGGAAAAATACGAAAAAAACTAATATATCTCGAGAACGGCTAGTCCTAGTGTAATGGGGTTGGTGTTATTCTTTTCTTCGTTAAAAATTACGTATTAAACGAGCATTTAATGGATATATTTGAGCATACGTAGCTTTTTAGTTTAGATTTTGGCAATTTTTGCGGGCCATTCTACAAAAAAAGGCAGGTTATTTTTTTCTGAATCGTACCAAAATCTAATCAGCACCAGGGTGACCTATACGTGACTCATCTACCGAATTTTGTGAAATTCGGTCCATTAGTTTTTCAGCTAGAGTGGATACAAGCTTTTGCGGGCCATTTCGCAAAAAAAGGCGGGTTCTTTTTTTCCGAATCGTACCCAAAACTAATCAGCACCAGCCCCGCCCACAAGTGACTTACCTACAAAATTTTGTGAAATTCGGTCCATTAGTTTTTTAGTTACAGTGGATACAAAATCTGCACAGACAGACAGACAGACACACAGACAGACACACAGACAGACAGACAGACACACAGACACACACACAGACGTCACGCTAAAAATAGTTTTTTCGTATTCTAGAGGTCTCGAAACGTGTAGATCCGTCGAAAACTCGAGTTGCGATTTTCGACATGATTCCAATACTTTCCCTATACATTACCATGTATTGCAGGGAAAGTAAAATGAATCCGAATATCTGGATAATTTTAGCTTTATTCTAAGCAGCAATATACGTTAACCGAAACAAGATGCAATTAGTAACTCTAGTTGTCTAACAAAGTTACAAAACAATAGTCAAATACAATAAAATTAATTGTTCAATTGCCGTCTGGGTCAAGCGACACTTTGGTTTCTGTAATGACAATTGAAATACTGTAAATGCATTTTTCCAGCAAGGATACTGTTAACACAGGGAAAAATGAAAGGTAATTAATTGTAATACTATCTTTCTTGTTCGGAGCTTAGCTGAGTTAGAACTTCATTTCTCAGTTTCAAGTACACAAGATAAACTCTCTCACCTTCAAAGGCTAAAATAAGATATATGTCCTCAAGAGAAAATAAGTTTCTTATTTTCTTGAATTAATCTTATCTTCATTTTAAATAAAAAACAATAAACAGTTAGGAGATAGATGACCTCCACGAAATTGCAACGCACGAAGTGACCCTATTCCAATAGATAAAGCATTCCTAATAGGGGGTTGTAGAGAAATGCAATGAAACTTGATATCACGTACGAAGAGAATAAAAATTAAAATTTTTTGTTGACTTAGAGCAGTGATTTTTAACCAGAGTTCCAATTTTCCGGGAGAATTAGCGAACGAAAAGTACAGCTTGCCACCCTTTTTACTTTCCCTGCAATACATGGACCTATTGGAATCGTGACGAAAATCGCAACTCGAGTTTTCAACAGATCTATACGTTTCGAGAACTCTAGAACACCAAAAACTATTTTTTAGCGTAACATCTGTGTGTGCGTGTGTGTCTGTCCACACACCGGTGTTTAAAATGTTGTAGTCGCTATCATGTACACAAGAAATCGACCAGACATCAGACAGACACACGGACATCAATCCAAAACTAGTCAAAACGTGTTCATGCGGTCTTTAAACATATATTGGCATCAAAATCTCGAATTCGAAAATTTTCGCGAAAACAATACTTTTTTTAGATATTATGAGAAAGTATAAGAAAGTAAAATTATTTAGCTTAATCTCGTTATTTTACAAGAATGTATGAGCACTTTTACGTATATATATATATATATTGCATTTCATCTATTGTAGTTTTATTGCGATGAAAAGGAACATATTTACCAGCCAAATAATGTTTTTAACTAAAATGATTCAAAGAAATTTTTAAAAATAAAAAACGCTTATAGTATTACGGTGCTATTTTATCAGTTTTCGTAGTCAGTTACACAATTAAGCCATTATCATATAAGACAGTGGTTCCCAAAGTGGGAGTCGTGACAAACTCTAAGAGGTCCGTGAACAACACAGAAAGTGTATATTTTAACAAGTAAAATTTGTATTAAATCTTGTTTTTCATGGCAATTTTTGTTAAATTCTGATATCAAGGAGTCCGCTATTTTTTTTTTAATTACTAAAAGGTCTTTGAGTTTAAAAGTTTGGGAATCACTGAAATAGAACAATATTCGGCATAAAACAATTAGCCACTGGAGTAGGACAATATTCGGCATAAATCAATTAGTCACTGGAATAGGACAATATTTGGCATAAATCAATTAGTCATTGAAATAGGACAATATTCTACATAAAACAATTAGCCACTGAAATAGGACATTATTCTACATAAATCAATTAGCCACTGAAATGGGACAATATTCGGCATAAAACAATTAGCCATTGAAATAGGACAATATTCGACATAAAACAATTAGCCAAAGAAATAAGACAATATTCGGCAAACAATTAGCCACTGAAATAAGATAATATTCGAATATTCGGCATAAAACATCTATTAATTAGTCAAATCATTTAAAAGTGAGACAGAACAGTTCAAAAGACAAATACATAGAATGTAAAAATACTAGCAACCCCCCCTCTTTCTATCGGCAACCCTGAATGGCATCTAGGTTTGATATAATTAAAGAAAATACTATTTCATAAATAAAATTATCAGAGATAAATCCCGAAATTCTGGCATTTCTAATTCTGGTATCTTGTATAGTAACAGCGGTATTTCTAGAAAACACTGGCACAACTAGAAACACCAATGCATGAGAACATTTTAGAAAGAAAATAAAACAAACCGGATGCAAGAATAACGCAATTCAACTGAATCAGATTCAATTTAAATGTTGGATCTTTACCAGATACACCGAAAATACGACTTAAAATTCGTATTCTAAGAAGAGTGATTCAAATGTAAATACAGTGAAATCAGGAAATCGGAATTCTACTTAATACAGCAATATTTTGCGTTCCCAGCAAAATAAAATTTTCTAAAATTATATTTTTGAGATCTTTTTTCAGGGGTTTGCCGCACATTTCTCTGTGTTTGTTTAGAAGAATTTTTAATATTTTGGAAGTATGGGGGTGGGCGGTGTTATAAATGCTTACTTTCCCGACTCTGTATAGGGTGTCCCAAAAAGATTGAAACGCGCTTTAATTCTGTACTTGTTGCAGTAAGTGGGCAATGTAAATTGCAAAAATGTTGAAAGTAAGGTAGGAAATATGACGTTATGAAATAGTCCTCCTTCTGTACGTTAATGAAATAGTCCTCCCATTCATTTTCAGAAAGTTACACTTTTTGAATTTTTATACGACCCCCCCCCCCCCCCCCCCCAGACAAATTTGGTCAATCAGAAAATTTTTATTTTTAATGCAACAAGATTATTAAAAAAAAAAACGCATATCTGTATCTTTAAAATTGAGTGAGTTATATTTAATTGAAATTTGAACATTGTGAATGGGGACCCTATATCACATTAGAAATGTAAATTTGTGACATATCACAAAAAAGATAAAACTGGATGATGATACAGTATTGTGGCAATTAATTGAGAAATGTCATTTTTTTCGTTTTATCACACGTAAGCTTAGGAAGAAGCACTCCAAATTAGCTCAGAGTTCAAATTGCAGTTATTATCAAAGTAGCAGGTGTTCGTATGCACCTGGTAAGTAGCAGGTGTTCAAATTCCTCCGCCAGGTGGCAGGTGTTCCACAGTGGTAGTTTCTCAGTTGTTGCGGGGCTCATTAGCGTCATGTATATCAGCGCGGAAACACGTGCTAAAGTGATTGCGCTTAGAGAACACACTTCTAAGACGTTCGAGGAAATAGGTAAAATATGTGGAGTGAGTACAGCAAGTGTCGGGAGGATCTGGAAGCGGTTTCAGGAAACAGGAAATGCTGGAACCAACCGCTCTGGAAGATGCGGCCGAAAAAGATCAACTTCGACTCGTGACGACAAAACTTTACATCGAATGAGTGTTAAAAATCCTCGATTAACCAGTTTTGACCTGTCTAAGTCCATGGTGGCAGCTGGTGTTGATATTGAACCTTCAATAGTGCGATACAGGCTGTTAGAACGCGGACGGAGAGCACGTCGACCGTACAAGAAGCAGCTTCTGACGCTTCGCATGAAGAAAAAAAGGTTGGAATGGGCACGAAAATACAAAACATGGATTGGGAGAAAGTTCTCTTTTCTGACAAACACATTTTGTGGTTCAGGGATTTAGATCTATGTTCGTGAGAAGGAGCCAAGGAGAACCTCTCAATCAGCACCACATCAATCAAGCATCCGCCCAAAAATATGTTTTGGGGTTGTTTCAGCGTTTTGGGGACAGAATCTCTTGTTCCCGTAGAGGGAATGATGAACAGTGCCAGTTACGAAGTCACATTGACCAGAAAAGTGCTTCCAACCATGGTTAAACTGTGGCCGAGCGGAGATTGCGTTTTCCAACAAGACAGCCCGCCATGTCACACTTCGAAGCGAATCAAAAATTTCTGCTCAAAAAAAAATATTACCGTACTGGATTGCCCCGGGAATTCACCAGACTTGAAACCCATAGGAAATTTGTGGGCTATTGTCAAAAAACGGCTTCACAAATTTGACTGTACGACGATGGACAAGCTAATTTCGGCCGTTATTGACATATGGTTCAGAGACGTTGAAATTAAAACTACATGTGCTAGTCTAGTACATTCCAAGCCAAAACGTGTCTGTGATGTTATAAAGTCTCGGGGAGGTCATATCACTTATTAGTTTTAAATGTATCCACAGAAAACTTGAATAAAACTGAATTTTATAAAAAAAACTGCATTTCTCAATTAATTGCCACAATACTGTACATAGGATACCCAATCGCGTAGTGAGTATCACTACTTTATATGACCTCTGTCTGTGTAAGGCTTTATTTAGATGCATTTGTGATAAAACATTTTGGCACATATTAACGTATTTTTGATCTAAACAATTTCCATCGTAAATTTGTTTATGATCCCTATTTTCATTGATGAAACAGTCTTTCATATGGTACGGAAAAGTGGTATAAGTCAGGTTTTTTCCTTAATCATAATTCAGTTGATTTTAAAGATGCAGATATGCGGTTTTTTTAATGATCTTGTTGCATTAAAAATAAAAATTTCCTAATTGACCAAATTTGTCTAAGGAGGTCGTATAAAAATTTAAAAAGTGTAACTTTTTGAAAATGAATGGGAGGACTATTTCATTAACGTAGTCTTATTTCCTACCTTACTTTCAACATTTTTACAATTTACATTGCACATTTATCTCCAACAGGTAAAGAACTAAAGCGCATTTCAATCTTTTTGGGACACCCTGAATAGTGTATAGGGGAAAATCTTGTAACTAGGTCGAAAATTCGAATTCGAGTTTTCGACAGTAGAGAGAACGTTTTAAGCATCTAGGAACTCGAATGAAGCGTTTTTGAAGAGATGTCTGTGCGCGTATACTTGAGAGTCTGTAGATGCGATATCTCACGAACAAATGAAGTGTTACGAATGAAATATGGTGCTATTATTACAATCTGTGAATCCCTATTGATTTTCAATTCAATCGAATGTTCCAAAGAACACTCTCATAGGCTCACATATATACTTACTCACATATATACACGTGGACATCACCTCATAAATGTTTAATTCGAGTTCAGGGAAGCTTGAAAAGTAATTGCTCTTCCGTCGAATACTTGAATTTGAATTTTCGACGCCGAATACTTTCGACTACTTTTTCAATACATTTTGCTATGTATGCAGAGAAAATAAAAATTAACTGAAGATTTAGTTGAAATTTCCCTCCATCATTACAATTTATAGCATTTTTCAAAATTAGGAGAGTGGAGTAGGCATTTGCATACATGTCACTACCTATGATAACAAAGCTTTAATATTACGGATATTGCCCTACCGATGATATTAAAACTCTGTTATCACTGCATCGGAAAAAGCGTCCATACATCACACGCCGTTCATATTTCAGATACGATGCACGGACGTAACACACAAGTGACACACCCAAATGACACTCTCGAAATAGATATTCAAGTTAAAGAGTCCGCCCACAAGTTGTTAGCTTTTCAATTCACTGTCTGGTCAGCCTTGACATATAACCCGTTGTTACACAGTAACAAATGGACGGCAGACAAATTGCTTTTGCCCCAGACGGCCATTTTTAAATGCCTTGAAAATTAAAAAGACGCGCTCGAAGAAATTCTAAACGTAAACGATGGAATATTACATTTTAGTTTTTCCCTTCGTAGTTTTTATAATATATTCTTTCGGATTCTTTTAGCCACCGGCGCAATGAATGATACTAGTTATGATATCGGACAGAAGCGTTATTGGACGACGTAACCCAACTCAAAATGGGCCCCCCCCCCCCCCTCTGAATTAATGATTATAAGTTGGTGATATTATTGTACTATAAGGCATCACAACTGAATGCAAATGCAATTTGAAGCATAAAACTGGAGGGTCAAGGCAACCTCATGACTTTCCACACGAAACGGTTGAGTTGAAAATGAACAGTCAGACAGTGAACAGTCCACTTCTGAATCAACTATATGCAGTTTTAAAAATTTCCTTTCTACATTCACTTCTACACATTATACTACGCAAATTGTGTATTAATCGTTTAAGTAGGTTTTGAGATTATAAAGGGTCACTGATTTTGACAAAATATCGTTTCATATCAAAACTAATTACATTTTTTTGACTATTTTTCAGCATTCACACCCAGTCAATACATGAGATTTGACACTCAAATTTTGTCCAAATCGTTTTAATACTTTTCCAGATTAAGGAGGACCAAAGATTTGACACTTACCCACCCACAGACTGAAGAAAGTTCATTTTTGTATCTAGGGATCCCACCAATCGATCTGAGATTAAATCACGATCACAACACCTTTTTCAGACTAGATTGGTCAAAGTAAAAAATTAAAATCTACCCACCAATCGATTTGTGATTAAATCACGATCACAGCACCTTTTTCAGACTAGATTGGTCAAAGTAAAAAATTAAAATCTACCGCTAAAAGCATACTTATCAAGGTAAGAGGTACAAATCACAATCACCATATCTTCTTCTGACTCAAAGCGAGCAAAGTAAAGTAAAATCATGAGAACTCAGATTTAAGTTTAGCATAGTACCCCCCACCCCACACACACACCCCAAATCCTCTACTTATCTAATTAAACATGGGCATAAACAGCCAATTACACGTGGGTAAAAGTGGTCTTTAACGATTTTATATCTAAGTTAACATCATGATCGATCAGTCTCTGATTAGTCCTATTTTTACTTTCCTTATATACATAATGTATAAGGAAAGTATTGTGACGGGGTCGAAAATTCGAATTCGAGTTTTCGACGGGAGAGCACGTTTCAAGTATCCCTGATCACGAATCAAACATTTTTGAGGTGATGTCTGTGTGTGTGTGTGTGTGTGTCAGTGAGTCTGTGGAGACGATAACTGACAAACGAATGGACCGATTCGAACGAAATTTGGTACAAAAATCACAAACCGTAAACACTAGAAGCCTATTGTTTTTATACGCAATCGAATGTTCAGAACCCCCTTAATTTTCGAGTGAAATTTTGAAAAAATCGTCAAAAAATCAAAACCGCTAATAATGTTACGCAAATAGACATTTCTTATGTAATTTTTCATTAGAAAACGATTGACATAAATTTTAGAACGCTAACATGAACCGTTCTCGAGATATTGTACATTTTTCAAAAAAAATTATCAAAAAGTTATATAAAATAAAAAATATATATTTCCTATTGAGAAACATGTTCACTTTTCATATGTAATACCATGCGATAAATTGGGTGACATTATTCTCGTGGATCTAGCTCGTTCCATTCATGGAAAAAGATACTTTGAGTAACACTTTTGCATTTGAACGCCAATAGTCATTTATCTGCTATAAGAGTAACTTATTTCTCCGTCCATAACGCCTGACGAGATTTTGGCGACGAATTTGGCGGAATGTCGCCAACTTGGCGACATTTTTAATTGTTGCCAAATTAACAAAAACCTCGCTAAATTTATAAAAATGACGCTAAATCAATGAAAATGACGAGTAATTGAAGAAAATTCAATATCTTGGAAAGAATATAAGTATCTATTATAAGAATAACATTTTTTTAACTGTAAAAGTAGTAAATTCATTGCATTATATAAGGAAAGTCATGTGTTGCCCACATCAGATTTTTTTCTAAATATTTTGATAAATGTTTTTCACGATAACCCTGAACAGCATTCAAAACAGTGACCATTAATTTAAATTAAGAAGAATATGGCTCAACTCGACTTTCTCATACCAGAATCCATTTTTAATAGTTTTTCTTATCAAGTTTTACAAGAAAATTTGTGAAAACTCGGTATGGTGTCTAAATGATTGCAATTCTAGCGTATTACCCTTCACTTTAAAGGACTTGAAAAAAAATATTTCGATTGATACCACACTTGACAATGGGACAGGGGGATGGGTAACTTGCGCCCCGAGGGGGACTAATGACGTCACGAATAAAAAAATCTGATGTGGGCAACACATGACTTTCCTTATATAATGTAATGAATTTACTACTTTTACAGTAAAAAATAGGTTTTTCTTATAGTAGATACTAATATTCTTTCCAAGATATTGAATTTTCGACAATTAATCGTCATTTTCATTGATTTAGCATCATTTTTATCCATTTGGCGAGATTTTCATTAATTTGGCAACATTTCAAAAAAGTCGCCAAGTTGGCGACATTCCGCTAAATTCGTCGCCAAAATCTCGCCAACCGTTATGCACTAAGAAAAAAGTTATTCTTACAGCAGATAAATGACTATTGGCGTTCAAATACAAAAGTATTATTCAAAGTATATTTTTTCATGAATGGAACGAGCTAGATCCACGAGAATGATGTCACTCAATTTATCGCATGGTATTACATATGAAAAGTGAACATGTTTCTCAATAGGAATTTTTTTTTTTTATGTGACTTTTTCATAATTTTTTTGAAAAATGTACAATATCTCGAGAACGGTTCATGTTAGCGTTCTAAAATTTATGCCAATCGTTTTCTAATGAAAAATTACATAAGAAATGTCTATTTGCGTAACTTTATTAGCGGTTTTGATTTTTTGACGATTTTTCAAAATTTCATTCGAAAATTTAGAGGGGTTCTGAACATTCGATTACGTATAAAAACAATAGGCTTCCAGTGTTTACGGATTGTGATTTTTGTACCAAATTTGGTTCGAATCGGTCCATTCGTTCGTCAGTTATCGTCTCCACAGACTCACTGACACACACACACACACACATACTTTCACACACACACACACACACACACACACACACACACACACACACACACACACACACACACACAGACATCACTTCAAAAATGTTTGATTCGTGATCAGGGATGCTTGAAACGTGCTCTCCCGTCGAAAACTCGAATTCGAATTTTCGACCCCGTCACAATACTTTCCTTATACATTATGTATATAAGGAAAGTAAAAATGCTATTCTTATACTAGATACTTATATTCTTTCCAAGATATTGAATTTTCTTCAATGAGTCATCATTTTTATCAATTTGGCGAGATTTTTGTGAATTTGGTTAACAATTAAAAATGTCGCCAAGTTGGCGCCATTCCGCCAAATTCGTCTCCAAAATCTCGTCAAGCGTTATGGACGGAGAAATAAGTTATTCTTACAGCAGATAAATGACTATTGGCGTTCAAATACAAAAGTATTACTCAAAGTATCTTTTTTCATGAATGGAATGAGCTAGATCCACGAGAATGATGTCAACCAATGTATCGCATGGTATTACATATGAAAAGTGAATATGTTTCTCAGTAGGAAATATATTTTCTTTTAATTTTATATAACTTTTTGATAATTTTTTTGAAAAATGTGCAATATCTCGAGAACGGTTCATGTTAGCGTTCTAAAATTTATGTCAATCGTTTTCTAACGAAAAATTACATAAGAAATGTCTATTTACGTAACTTTATTAGCAGTTTTGATTCTTTGACGATTTTTTCAAAATTTCGCTTGAAAATTTAGGGGGGTTCTGAACATATGATTGCATATAAAAACAATAGGCTTCCAGTGTTTACGGATTGTGATTTTTGTACCAAATTTCGTTCGAATCGGTCCATTCATTCGTTAGTTATCGTCTCCACAGACTCACTGACACACACACAGACATCACTTCAAAAATGTTTGTTTCGTGATCAGGGATGCTTGAAACGTGTTCTCCCGTCTAAAACTCTATTCGAATTTTCGACCCCGTCACAATACTTTCCTTATACATTCCTTATACATATAAGGAAAGTAAAAATTGTATTGTGGCTATTTTTCACAATAACGATTGAAACTATAAAGTCTCGTGATTATTGAGCCATAAATAAACTTTCCCTACATACATTCATACATAATATAATATAATATATAGAGAAAGTATTATAACGAGGTCAAAAATTCGAATTCGAGCTTTCGAAAGAGCACATTTCAAACACCTCTAAACTCGAATTAAACGCAACGTTTTTGAGAGGCTGTATTATTAGTGTGTATGTTAGTGTCTATGTATGCTAGTGTGTCTGTGAGCGAACGAAAGAAGCGGTTACTTACGAACGAAAGAAGCGGTTAATTCGATACGAGTATTGCAATCAGTTAAAGCGGGAAACCTACTGATTTCAAATGCGATCTAATGTTTGAAAGATTTCCCCCGATTTTAAGGGGAATTTTTTAAATATACAAAATCATTTAATATCAGAACCAAATTCATTAATATCAGGAAAAAATAATTTCAGTAATTTTTAATAAATTTTTATTAGAAAAAGAATGATGAAAATTTTGGAACGCTAGCATGAAACATTTTCGAGATATTCAACGATTTTCAAATTAAAAAAAATATATATTAAAAACTCGGGAGTGTCAGTATTGTTGAACAAATAATCATTTCTTACGTGAAAACGAATGACACACTTTAGAACGTCAGCTCAAACCGTTCTCGAGATAATGCACGTTTTCAAATCTCTCTATATTTAACAAGAAAGATCAATCATGCATAAGCATTGATTATGAAACACTTTCCAACTGAAATGTAATTTCATTTAAAAATTTCTAAAATGTGATTCATTCAGTGGTAATATCTTTTACATTATCACAGTACTACAGTAATTAATTATACTTAAATATTTAAAACTGTATCGAAATATAAATCATCTGATTCTTTATGCAAAATCAATGAATATTTCATTCATATAACTTGTATTCCAGACTCCAGAGCTAAATAATTTTGTGTGAAAAAAATTCAGCAATTCTTATGTAATTCATCTTACAATCGCTTGAGATATTTGCATTCTGCATATGTTAAAATTAGGCTTCCTTGAAGAAATAATAAAAGTTTAGGGATCATTTAAAATCACAACTATTGTAATTGCATAGGCACGGAATTTAGATACACAGATAATATATATGTGTATGTGTATGTACTCAAAGTATTGGAATCGTGCCGAAGATCGGAACTCGAATTTTCAAAGTATCTACACGTTTTGGGACTTCTAGAACACGAAAAAACTACTTTTAGGAAGACGTCTGTGTGTGTAAGGGTGTATCTGTGTATGTTTCTGTGTGTATGTGTGGATATTACATCCACTCTAATTGAAAAACTAATGGACCGAATTTCATACAATTTGGTAGGTATGTTTTTTGTGGGAAATCCTGATGTTCATTAGATTATAGTACGATTCGTAATAAAAGAATCTGCCTTCTTTGCGAAATGGCCGCAGAAATTGCCTTTATCCACTCTAGCTAAAAACTAATGAACCAAATTTAACAAAATTTGGAGTATAATATTTCAATAACCTACAAGTGATTTATATACCAAATTTAACAAAATTTTGTATATAAATCATTTGTAGGTTATTCTACTACGATTCGGGAAAAAGGAACGGGCTATTTTTGCGAAATGGCCAGCAAAAATCGTTATATATAAAAATAAAAGACTACGTGTGCTCAATTATATCAATTAAATTCCTATATTATATGTGATTTTTGACAACAAAAAGAATAAGACTAACCCCATTACTCTAGGACTAGCCGTTCTTGAGATATTCTAGTTTTTTCGCGTCTTCGCTACGCCACCTTTGACAATAAGTCTAGCTATCAAATGAGAACCAAATTTAAGTTTAACGTGTAAATTCAATGTCATTTAAAATACTTATGTTGTGCAGATAAACTCAAATTATCATTGAATAAATAAAGAGAACGAATATGAGTCTGCAGAGAAAGACATGTGCTGTCCACATCAGAATTTTTAACAATATTACACCAATGATTTATAGAAGTGAACGGGGATTATTTTCAGGCCATATCGAAAAAAATGTATGATCTATATTTAAAGATCCATCAAATTTTTGTCGAATAAAATGTTCAACAAATTTGAGCTGTGTACCAAATTTTAACTCTCTAGGACGTAGGAAAGTGCATTTAAAATGCCATCAATTAAATTTATCATGAAGAGTTATATAAAATTTAAAAAAAATGAAAAATTGTTATCTACCAAATTTGTTTTAAAATATGAAGCCACTCCCATATGCAAAACGTTTAAACAAATGGAGAGATATTTATTATATAATATCTCTCTCTTTTCTTTCTGGAAGATATCCCAAAGTCAGAATTTAATTGAATTTGTTTTTTTCCCTATATTAAATAACTTTTTTAATTAAAAAACTACTTAACATATTTTATTGAATTTTTTTTTTATATATTCTATGGGATAATGTGAATATTTCCTAAAAATTTCGAAGCAATTCGTGAATTTTAAATTTACTTAAAAAATGTTTGAAAAATTAGGTCCCATAGGGTTCAATGTATTTCATTTTTTCAACCCGGGTTCAATAAAAAACTAATTGGGTGATATTATTTATTTATATTCCCATAGGTCCTACAGACCGTCTGAACAACATACTAAAATTTCATTTTGATAAACTCATTTTTACGGCAGTTATCGTGCTAACGGACAGACAGACAGACAGACAGACAGACAGACAGACAGACAGACAGACAGAATGAACAAAGTCATAAACACTTTTCAACTTTGTTGTAAAGTGTTAAAAAAAGTATCGACCGCTATTTAACAAACTTCCTGTTTCTGGAGTTTCTCAGTTTCGTATCTCAGAAACTCTATAGAATACAAAAATATAAAATTTAGTGCATTTGATGATAAATGTTTGAGAAACGCGTTAAAATAAACAGTTTTTCGATTAAAACTTTAGTTTAAGAAATATTTCATGTAAGACAAAATATTTGAACTTCGAGTTCGCGTCCTGGACAGACTAGCAATAGCAAGAACGAAATTTTGCAGGCAGTTGAATTTTTGTAAAACGGATCCCCTTTATAAAAATTTCGATTTTGTTTCAATAATTTATTCTACTTTTCATGCACTTCTGAATTGAAAAATGTTTTTAGGTATGGGCGCATTCCTCGAGTTTCTCTCTATCGTGCCTTAAAAACTGATACAAAAACATATAAATTTTGGTGCATTTGTACAGAAATGGTAGGGGAACATGCTGAAATAAACAGTTTTTCCACTTAAGCTTTAGTTTGGCGGGAAATATCTCACGAAACAAGCGCCAACGAGTATAGAAGGGGAAGCCCCCCTTCCTCTAGCCCGACCACGTAACGTGAATCACGTTACGGGGTTGGCAAAGCGTAGCAAGTACTTAAAAATAGATACAATTTATAACAATCATGCTTAAAGCATTGATTATGAAACACTTTCCAACTTCAATGCAATTTTATTTAAACATGTCTAAAATGCAATACATTCCTCGGTAATATTTTAAAACTTATCACAATACTACATTAATTTATTATATATGAAACCTTAAACCTTCATCGAAAAAAATTAACTTCATTCAAATGACGGCATTAAAGTATAAATTGCCTGGTTTAAACATCTCTTAAATGTTATACATTCCTCGGTAATAATTTTAGAATTATCATAATACTACGATAATTTATTATATTTGAAAACTTCATCGAAAACAACTGAAATCCATTCAAATGACGTCATAAAAAAATAACACGCCTGGCTCTCTCTATAAAAGCAACATTTCATTCATAAATAATTCCCCCATTCATGTCATTCATCACAATACTATAACAATTTATTTTATTTAAAAATTAAGACCATTGAGCTGCAAGTAAGTAAGTACTAAAATCAATGAATTCATATCAGCTAAGCAGACTCCATGGACTAAATGATTTTGTGTTAAAGAATTACAGCGATTCTAATACAACTCATTCTACATATTTTGCTGTTTACATTTTACATAGGTGAAAAATAGGCTTAATAGTAGAAATAATCAAATTTGGAAGAGCATTTAAACTGAAATATAATGTCATTGCGTTGTTTCAGTATGTAGATGCACAGAATTTAGGCAAAAATAAAGTAATTTTAGGACGGATACAACACTCAATATGAATTAAAAAGAACTTTAAAAATCACGATTTTGACACAAGATGGATGCCATATATCATTTTGAAGTGGGTCATGTGATCGTTTCATATCATGGACACGTGATCGCTTAATATAAGAGGTGTTATTATTATTTTAATTTTTATTTAAAAAACAACTGAATATATTTCGCTGAATTTTTTTTTATATATTTTATGGAACAATTTGAATATTGCCTAAAATTTTCGAAGCAATTTGTGAATTTTAAATCCGCTTAAAAAATGCTTGAAAAATTAGGTCCCATAGGGCTCAATGTATTCCATTTTTTCAACCCGGGTTCAATCCAAAACTAATTGGGTGATATTATTCATTTATATTCCCATAGGTCCTATAGACAGTCTGAACAACATACTATAATTTCATTTTGATTAAGTCATTTTTACGGCAGTTATCGTGCTAACGGGCAGACAGACAGACAGACAGACAGAATGAACAAAGTCATAAACACTTTTCAACTTTGTTGTAAAGTGTTAAAAAACGGGGATACAATTAAGCAAAAGACACATTAAAAAAAAAAAGGAGATACAATTAAGTAAAAGATACAATTAAAAAAATAGCATACAATTAAAAACAAGAAAGATCAATCATGCATAAAGCATTGATTATGAAACACTTTCAAACTGAAATGCAATTTTATTTAAACATCTCCAAAATACGATACATTCAGCGGTGATATTTTTTTAATTATTACAGAACTACAATAATTTATTTTATGTGAAAACTTAAAACGTCACCGAAAAAAAAAATGAACTTTATTCAAATGGCGTCATTGAGATATAAATCGTCTGGCTCTTTATGTAAAAGCAGTGAATATTTCATTCATACACTTTTATTCCAGACTCAAGAGTTAAATAATTTTGCGTGAAAAACATTCAGCAATTCTTATACAACTCATCTTACAATCATTTGTTTACATTCTGCATCCATTAAAATTAGGCTTCGTTGTAGATATAATCAAAGTTTGATGATCATTTAAATTGAAAAATATTGTAATTGCGTTGTCGCCGAATATAGATGCACAGAAAATACGCAAAAATAAAGCGGTTTTAGGACAGATGCAACAATAAATATAAATTTAAAAGAACTTTAGAAATCACGATTTTTACTCTGGGAAAAAAAGATACATGCCATATTTTATTTCGAAGTGGGTCACGTGCTCTCTTCATATTTTTATGGGCGTAATTATTATTTTTATTTTTATTTAAAAACTACCAAACATATTTTGCTGAAATTTCGTTTTATATATTTTATGGGATAATTTTAATATTTTCTAAAATTTTCGAAGCAATTTGTGAATTTTAACTTCACTTAAAAAATGTTTGAAAAATTAGGTCCCATAGGCTTTAATGTATTTCACTTTTTAAACCCGGGTTCAATCTATAACTAATTGGGTGATAGTATTCATTTGCATTCCCATATGTTCCACAGACCGTCTCAACAACATACTAAAGTTTCATTTTGATAAACTCATTTTTACGGCAGTTATCGTGCGAACGGACAGACAGACAGAATGAACAAAGTCATAAACACTTTTCAACTATGTTGGAACGTGTTAAAATGGTGTAAGTACTGTCAAATATATTCACTTGCCATATG
This sequence comes from Amaurobius ferox, assembly GCA_951213105.1. Taxonomy (NCBI): domain Eukaryota; kingdom Metazoa; phylum Arthropoda; class Arachnida; order Araneae; family Amaurobiidae; genus Amaurobius; species Amaurobius ferox. Next base: position 24,380,163 of record OX578153.1, read on the forward strand.
CGATGTTATGCGGCACATGCATTAAAACCATTGTCGTGGATTTAATTCCTTCCATACAGGAAAAGATACTTTTGCAATGCTTTTGTAGTCTGATGCCATAGACTTCGCCAATAATTACTTATTTCACGAATTATTAATTAAATGTCCATTGCATTTTGATGACGATAATCATGCACGTGAGTATAAATAAGGTGTTCTGTTTAGACTCAGTAAGTTGCCTAAGTTGCCAAAATCGCCCAATATTGTACTGTGAGAGACAAAGTCATCTCATTATGTATGGTAAATCATGTGTTGCCCACATCAGATTGTTCTATATAAATGTTTTGCATGATACCCCTGCATGGCATTCAAAACAGCGATAATTAATTTCTATAACCTGATACATTGTAGATCATTGCGAGCGCCTGTAATTCTTTCAAATAACTCTTTCGACACCTGTACGCCCACATTCTAAGACATTTCTAATATTTCATGCAAAATACCCCGTCAAACGACTACTTAAGCACGGAGACAAATGGGAGGAGAAGAGAGCTTAATTTACTGCCTTCATAAAATTTTGTTATAGATGTAACAGCAGATGTTACCGAAAATGTTAATTCTGTCGTGGCCCATAATAATATGCATAATCCTTCACCTTTACTGCCATAGGCGTAGCCATGATCTCGGTAGTAGGGGGTTAGCAAGTGAATGGGTGACTTTAGTTCTAGATATAGTTTAGTCAATGTGAACTCATTATGTAATTGTTCTTTCACAGACGATAATTTGCTGTTGTCCGACAACCCCTCCTTTCATCCATATTGGCTACGCCACTCTAGCTATTTCTCGGGATGGACAGAGAAAAAGAAAGCCTTTTCAATGCACTCTAACACAGATGATGCAATGAAAAATAATTAGTAACAGTATATGATAGTTATTTAAATAAAAAAGATATATTTTATTCATAAAAAAATAATAGTATTTTTGTGCTACGAAGTTTAAATTTTATAAACCCTTAGTTCCTTATAAAGTATTAAATTATTAAGGAAACTAAATTAAAAATCTGATGAGGGCAACATATGACTTTCCTTATATAATGCAATGAATTTACTACTTCCACAGTTAAAAAAAAATGTTATTCTTATAGTAGATACTTATATTTTTTCCAAGATATTGAATTTTCTTCAATTAGTCGTCATTTTCATTGATTTAGCGTCATTTTTATCAATTTGGCAAGATTTTTGTTAATTTGGCAACAATTAAAAATGTCGCCAAGTTGGCGACATCCCACCAAACTCGTCGCCAAAATCTCGCTAAGCGTTATGGACGGAGAAATAAGTTATTCTTACAGCAGATAAATGACTATTGACGTTCAAATACAAAAGTATTACTCAAAGTATCTTTTTTCATGTATGGAACAAGCTAGATCCACGAGAATGATGTCACCCAATTTATCGCATGGTATTACATATGAAAAGTGAACATGTTTCTCAATAGGAAATATTTTTTTTTTATTTTATACAACTTTTTGATAATTTTTTTGAAAAATGTGCAATATCTCGAGAACGGTTCATGTTAGCGTTCTAAAATTTATGTCAATCGTTTTGTAATGAAAAATTACATAAGATATGTTTATTTGCGTAACTTTATTAGCGGTTTTCATTTTTTGACGATTTTTTCAAAATTTCACTCGAAAATTTAGGGAGGTTCTAAACATTCGATTGCGTATAAAAACAATAGGCTTCCAGTGTTTATGGATTGTGATTTCTGTACCAAATTTCGTTTGAATCGGTCTATCCGTTCGTCAGTTATCGTCCACACACACACACACACACACACACACACACACACCACTTCAAAAATGTTTAATTCGTGATCAGGGATGCTTGAAACGTGCTCTCCCGTCGAAAACTCGAATTCGAATTTTCGACCCCGTCACAATACTTCACTTATACATTATGTATATAAGGAAAGTAAAAATTAAACAAATAAACTTAAATTATCATTATTATCAAATTAAATTATATATAGTAAATTATCATAACTTAATAATTTATTATTTATGACGTATTATAAACTAATAAATTTTTAACACATTAGTTTCCTTTCACTTAAGTTTCATAAACTTTTAATTTCTTAGGTAGCAGAGAGTGAGACAGACACCTTAAGATTAAAATCTTGTTATTTTATGTACCATCTCTATGACCCTCCTATGCATTTGCTGCTATATGCTTTGAAAATTCTATTGCAAATAGATAATCTCTCACACTTTTTTACTTTCCTTATATACATAATGTATAAGGAAAGTAATGTGACGGGGTCGAAAATTCGAATTCGAGTCTTCGACGGGAGAGCACGTTTCAAGCATCCCTGATCACGAATTAAACATTTTTGAAGTGATGTCTTTGTGTGTGTGTGTGTGTATGTGTGTGTGTGTGTATCAGTGGGTCTGTGGAGACGATAACTGACGGACTGATTCGAACGAAATTTGGTACAAAAATCACAATCCGTAAACACTGGAAGTCTATTGTTTTTAAATGTAATCGAATGTTCAGAACCCCCTAAATTTTCAAGTGAAATTTTGAAAAAATCGTCAAAAACTCAAAACCGCTAATAAAGTTACGCAAATAGACATTTCTTATGTAATTTTTCATTAGAAAACGATTAACATAAAATTTAGAACGCTAACATGAACCGTTCTCGAGATATTTCACATTTTTCCAAAAAATTATCAAAAAGTCATATAAAATAAAAAATATATATATTTCCTATTGAGAAACATGTCCACTTTTCATATGTAATACCATGCGATAAATTGGATGACATCATTCTCGTGGATCTAGCTCGTTGCATTCATGAGAAAAGATACTTCGAGTAATACTTTTGTATTTGAACGCTAATAGTCATTTATCTGTTATAAGAATAACTTATTTCTCCGTCAGTAAAGCTTGGCTAGATTTTGGCGACGAATTTTGCGGAATGTCGCCAACTTGGCGACTTTTTGAAATGTTGTCAAATTAACGAAAATCTCGCCAAATAGATTAAAATGACGCTAAATCAATGGAAATGACGACTAATTGTCGAAAATTCAATATCTTGGAAAGAATATAAGTATCTACTATAAGAAAAACCTATTTTTTTTACTGTAAAAGTAGTAAATTCATTGCATTATATAAGGTGCATTATTGCATTATATAAGTCATGTGTTGCCCACATCAGATTTTATTTAGTTTTTGTATCAGTCAAAAACTATGTAAATTTTATAGCCAGTAACAGTCTCATTCATTTAAATCGATAGTACATATCAAAGAAAGATGCATGTTTATTGTAAAATGTGATATAAAATAGTCTTTGTAGAGTTAATTCTAAAAGCATTGGAGTCTTGAGGAAGAATTTGTCCTGCTGGGGTACCTTGGGATACCTGATGAAATTTATTTTTGAAGTGACTACAGTATGTAAGGATTGTAATTTACTGTAGAAGTTGTTTCTGTTTGCTATTATTGCTGTAGATGCTGCCTTTGTTACTCCAGAAGCCTGTACATTTTTCATCAGTTAATATGTTAGTTTTTTTTTTTGTCCCCCCCCCAGATTTTTCATTAAGTTCAATAAATGTGCATTGTATAAAATTGTTTCTGCTTAAAATCAAAGTTCGTTGTGCAAGTTATTTAAATTGGGCAATGTGACCAAAATTTGTCTCAGAAACGTTCATAATTAATAATGTTTTATCCATTGAATGTACCTGGTGCCTGGAATGTACAAAGGTGCCTGGAAAAAATATATCAATTAAGTACTTAGTGGATTATACTTTTTTTATGCAGAAAAGTTTAAGGTATATGAGGTTAAGTGTTTGGTTAAGATAGAATTATAAAAAAATTTGTACCTATGAAAATTATCCCAAGGTACCCTACTCTTCTCCTACCGGTAATACCTGGGAAAAGGAAATATTTAAAGTATTACCTAAAAGACTATGCTAAAGGTTAAGAATTTTACTGTTCCTACATAATAGTATAATATATTGTGCCGGAATCGAAAATTTGAAATTTGCGTTTTTGACAAATTTATACGTTTCGGTCATGTCTGAGCTTTTAAAATCCAGCATTTTGGAAGTAATGTCTGTGTGTCCGTGAGTCTGTGGATGCGATATTTCACAAACGAATAATCGTTTCGAGTGAAATTTAGTACGACTGTTATAATCAGTGAATACTGAAACCCCATTGATTATAAACGTGGGCGAAAAATGCAAAGTTCCCAAATGTTCGAATGAGTTTTTGAAAATGTCATTAAAAAATCAAGACCTTCAATAATATTATATATATATTCATTTCATTTTTCACATTTCAGTGACATTTATAAGAACCTAAATTGTATATTTAATGATTTGTCGAAGGACCAATATACGGAAAAATAAACTTTTACATACATATATGAAAGACGTGGAAATACCGATAGGCAAATATCTATCGTGGTTATAAATGCGGATGCATATTTATAATAATTTTTTTTAAACATATGCCAAGGACCATGAAACACCAGGGCCAAAAGTCATTTGCAGAAATAAACATCCATATATATTGTTAGCATAAATGACAACATTTTCAATTTAAAAGACATTTAATTTTGATTCAGTAGATTTGCAAATAATATTTTGGATTAAAAATGGCGCAATTTCGTTTAGCGTGAAATTATGGTTTAATATTATTTAACTAACATTTTCGGTAAATACTTGTGAAAATAGTGTTATATAAATATATTTTTGTTTATACATACTCCAAGAGATGGCAGCACATCACTATGAAATAAGATTGTCAAAGAAGTAAAATCTCTACAGAAAATCTATAATGAAGAAATAACCAGTTTTTAAAGCGTTTAAAACATTCAAAAACAGTGTTCCTTTTTTGTGTTTGATAATTAAATTCAACAATTCCGTAAAGATTTAATAATACCCATATCTATTAAGAATGAACTAATTACATATTTAATTTCATTTTGAGATAATCTCAAGTTCTTGTAAAATAACTTTAAAGGTTTTGAATATTTTAAATTGGAATATAATTTTTTTTTTATCCTTCATGTTTCCTTTAATAAAAAAATAAATAAAAAATAAAATAAAAACGTTATGTTCTTTAATTTATCTCCGGGTCATTTTAATAGAGAAAAAAATAAAATAAAAATACTCAAAGGAAAAAAATAAATAAATAAAATAATGGTCACTTATATGTATTGAATTTCATTTACTTTTGATTTAAAAATCTCAAAGGAAAATGTGAGTTAATAATACAAAATTGATGTTCCGAATATATTTTAATCTTGTAAGATTTTTTAATTATGCTTTCAGTACCAAATTTAATTTGTGCAAAAAGTCTTGTATGAAAAACAATGTTTTAAGTTCAGTATTTTACAGTTAGTTGCATTTAAGCAAGATTTAACATTTGCGTTTTTATTTCCTACTATCTGATAATATTTTGATCATTCAATTTTATAATATTTATTTTAGTTTAATTTATTCATTCATTTTATATTAAAACTATTTTCTGTGGACCCTATTAAACTGTATGTGTGTGTGTGGGGGAGGGGGGGGGGCGCATTGCAAACGGGATCTCAAGTCATTTTCAAAATGATAAAATTCTGATATGGGGACACATACACAGCACACGGCTTTCCCTAGACTTTTTATTTCTTTCATTATTTACATTTATTCCGTTGTGCTTTATTGCACACACTAAAATGGTAATATCCACAAAACTGTTCATCTTATTATGTTTTTAATAAAAAAAAAAAAAAAAAAAATCGTAAATAAATTTAAAATTTCTATTATTAAATTAAATGCTTTGCAAATAATTTTAGCCCGAAATAGGTGGACATTACTGCTTGGTTATTATCAGCTCCAGATATTGAACATTTAATATTTTTCCCCACAGGAAGCACTATATTTCTCAAACAAATGATGTAAATATAATAAATTTTGCACGATTTTTCTAATCAATAAATGTCAGAAATCTGTTGATTATAGGGGAGCTCAAACCAGGGGGGAAACCTTCAATTTTTCGAAAAAAATAATGAAATTAAAAAAAAACATAATCATGTTAAAGTTTGTTGCAACAATAGCTATTTTATATGTAATTTTTTTTTATTTAGACGCAAATCATATAACGCGCTGTTCTTGAGACATACGTTTCTGACATAAAAATGAAGAAATTCTTTAAAAAATTAAATATATTCACGATCACGTGACCGAATGCTTTGTAATTATTTTTAACCAAAAGAGAATACACTCCTGCTTAGAGCTGTAGTAAAAATTGCATTATTATAATGTTTACTATAATGTTTACTTTTCCACAGGTAGCACGATATCGTTGAAAATAATCAAGCGAATTACACGGCATTCTGTATGTTAATCTGTAATAGCAATAAACTGAGTGAATTTCTGATAGATCTAGTAATGTAAAATCTAATTCATCTTATTGTTTATTCATAATATCGAAATATGTTAATAAGAAATATTAATAAGTTAAGTTTGAAACTAAACAGACTATTCCAATTTTCTTTGTTTTGAAAGCATGGCGATCACCCATCTTTTAACCCATCTTTTAACGTTAATAATGTACGGTTGGGGTATCTAACTTCTCAAATCGGAACCTTACGAAAAATGTAAACACTTTGGACTCATATCTCCAAAACTAATAGATAAAAATAAACAAACGAAAATTGAATCAAAAGTGCAAATTCAGTTTAATTTTAAATAACTATGGGTGTTATTTTGTGTAATTAAACTCAATATGATGGATTAATAAAGAAACAAAACGGACTTGAATATGAGTCTGCAGGGAAGGTCATATTCTGCCCACATCAGATATTTTTGCTTTTCTAAGGGCAATATATATTATACAATATACACACACTGTGAATTTACAACTCAATTATCTTTATAAAAGTTGCCTTTCTGTAAGTTATGTCACTCTTTTCTGGATAAAAGAAATTACATTTAAAAATGGCTATTTTCGATACAAATGTTTACAAAATAATGGTTTAATTTTTCCGATTTGACTGTTTCGAGAAATATAAGGTGTCCCCCTGGTTTGAGTTCCCAAATAATCAACAGGTTTTTGATATTTATTGATTGGAAAAAAATCGTTCTAAATTTTATTCGATTTGCTCAATATTTCTGAAAGGTGCAGTCCGGAAGAAAAATAAAATTACTAGTATCTCGAAAACGGCTGGTGATAATGGTGTCTATTAATTTCGTGTTAAAAGTACTTACAGAATATTCACTCATTTGATAATAGTTTATTTGATAATTTAATACGTTTATTTTAATTTTATTTATGAAATTTTCAATTTCAAATTTATAAACAAAATTAAATATATAGAAAATGGATAAGTGGTGGCATTCGCAATTAAATAAAAGAAATTATAAATGAAATAGCTATTTCTATAACACTTTTCAACATAATTATTTTATAACGTTTCTCATAATTTCGAAATAAACCTCCCCCCACAAAAAAAAATAATACTAATAATAATTATGAGTGTACTACCATTTTCTGTTCACCCCTAAAATCATTAATAGTCTGATGTTTATCGATTAAACTAATTGCACTACATTTCATTTAATTAGCTGAATTTATTCAAGAGATATCTTCACCGGCATTCTCTGACATTATTGTAAAAAATCTGATGTGGGCAGCACATGACTTTCCTTATATAATGCAATGAATTTACTACTTTTACAGTAAAGAAAAATAGATTATTTTTATAGTAGTTATTTATATTCTTTCCAAGATATTGAATTTTCGTCAATAAGTCGTAATTTTCCATGTCGTCATCATCAATGAGTCGTCATTGATTTAGCGTCATTTTTATCCATTTGGCGAGATTTTCATTAATTTAGCAACATTTAAAAAAGTCGCCAAGTTGGCGACATTCCACCAAATTCGTCACCAAAATCTCGCCAAGCGTTATGGACGAAGAAATAAGTTATTCTTACAGCAGATAAATGACTATTGGCGTTCAAATATAAAAGTATTACTCAAAGTATCTTTTTTCATGAATGGAACGAGCTAGATCCACGAGAATAATGTCACCAAATTTATCGCATGGTATTACATATGAAAAGTGAACATGTTTCTCAATAGGACATTTTTCTTCTTATTTATGACTTTTTGATAATTTTTTTTAAAATGTATAATATCTCGAGAACGGTTCATGTTAGCGTTCTAAAATTTATGTCAATCGTTTTCTAAGGAAAAATTACGTAAGAAATGTCTATTTGCATAACTTTATTAGCGGTTTTGATTTTTTGACGATTTTTTCAAAATTTCACTCGAAAATTTAGGGGGGTTTGAATATTCGATTGCGTATAAAACAATAGGCTTCCAGTGTTTACGGATTGTGATTTTTGTACCAAATTTCGTTCGAATCGGTCCATTCGTTCGTCAGTTACCGTCTCCACAGACTCACTGACACACGCACACACACTGACACACACACACACAGACATCACTTAAAAAATGTTTGATTCGTGATCAGGGATGCTTGAAACGTGCTCTCCCGTCGAAAACTCGAATTCGAATTTTCGACCTCGTCACAATACTTTCCTTCCTTTCTGGTAGGTCGGACGGTCTGGGTCTCAACAACAACAATACTTTCCTTATACATTATGTAAATAAGGAAAGTATAAATGGCTGATCTCTAATCCGGGGGGGGGGGGGGTTCTCACATGATTCATTAAAATTCGAGAGTGGGGAAAATTAAAGTATATGACCTAGATATAATCTCCTCGTAATCCTGTATACAGTCCCCTTCGGATTGTCACGAACCTGCCTTTCGGCGCATGCATCCCAGGTAAATAGCATTTTATCAGCCGGGATGATTCACTCTTCAACTATGTCTCTGGCATAGTTATTGAAATCGGCTGCCCGTCAAGCCTCTTCTATTTCCTTCTTTTGCGCTTTTGTCTTATGCTTTCGTTTTTTAGGCAAAGGGACAGCATTGCGAAACTGCGCACTTAAATCTTTCGGAAAGAGTTGGCAACAGATGTTGAAGAGCTGAATTTAAGGTATCGCCCACGTTTAAGTACCGGCGTTTAACAGCAAAAGTGCAGTTACCTTCCGCTAAATGTTTCAGTTTTCTTGTTTTAACCTTTTGCAAAAAGTGTTACGGTTTTTAACTAGTGGCGGAGCACAGGGTCACTTATGCAAATTGTGCCCCTCCGCATACAAACATAACACGCCTCTCTCAATATTTGATTTTTTCCTTGTCAATTTTTCATGGCTTCACCTACAAAACAATAAAATAAAAATTGGAGCCTGCTGTTTCTTAATCGAGGGGTATCCGTCCTCTCCTATGAGCAATAGGCCCATTATATGCAAATCTAGGACAGCAGATTTCTTGAGTAGAATTTAAAAACTTTAAAATTAAACAAATATGAGAATATTGAATTTTTTATTTTTATAAAAAAACATAATAATAAAAATAAAATAATAAGTACCCTAGTAGCATACCAATATTGCGTATCTTAACTTAAAGTTTCTTCAGAAATATTTCCAATGTCAAGCCAACGCTGGCAGGCCAATGTTGAAAATATATTGTCCACAAATATTGGTCTTACACTGGAGATGTTTCCAATGAAGCGTCAATATTGGGGATATATTTGGCACCGAATAATAACGAAATATTAGTCTTTCAATATTAGTGGTACATTGGAAATATTTCCAAAATTTATGTTTTGATGCCATTCAGGACAATTTTAGGCGCTGGACTGTAGAATTCTAGCTCTTACTCACTTACAAATTGCGGTACGTTGAGGCTTGTACTTTGGCCTTTCGGGCCCCCTAATTTAGGAATCTAGGCCTCTTGAAGCTCCATTTTAAAAATGCATTTCGCTACAAGGCATTTTATATAGATTTTCAATAATTTAACATGTAATTTTGACATTAACATATTACGGAATATGGTGCACATCGAAAAATGTTTGATCCCGAAATAGAAGCTTCGGTTACAAATCGTTCAAAACAAATAAATAGAGAAAGAATAATTCAATATAATTGTGCAAAAATGTCATGTCAGCATTTTATATATTATATGATGGGATGGGATAGCAAAAATGCATTTTAGATAAATATAAAAAGAATCTTACTAAGATCCAATTAAAAAAAAAAACCACAAACCTTCCACGTCAACATCTATCTAGATTTAGGCGAAAAAAACAGCTGAAATAGCACAACTTTAAATGCGAAAAAAGATTCTTCATAAAACTTTGAAGATAATTTTGCGAAAATGATAGAATTAGAATATTCTAAAAATGGGCATAAGTTTGATCAATCATTCAAAATAAATAATTCACAAAATATAAATTCTTCAATGTTTGTATTAATGTTACGTTTCAATGTTGTTTGCAATAAATGCATTCTATGCATAGCAAAAGTAGCTAATTTGCTAGCAGCGTTCTTTTTAATTATCTTCATAAAAATTCTGTTCATAAAATTATTCTGAATTTTTTGGTATTACCCGGGTAGTGAGAAACGTCCATTACTACTCAATTCACTAAGCACACTCTCCGCAAAGCAAAAATAAATAAAACTTTTCGCAAAGCAGAAAAACAGAATTAAAAAACCTCTAGGAGAGCTTAGGAAGTTTCTTCCCGAATGCCAAGAATTCATCCCTTCTGCGCAACCCCTTTTTAAAACGAATCTGATCCAGAGAAGGGAAACATGGAATCTTGTTAAACTGCCCGATAGTACATTGCGATGACTGAATGCGATCCCTGAAAATTACAAAAATTGAAATTACCTTTCAAATCGAATTTTTTTTGTTAGAATACTGATGTATAGCTGCCGAACTTATAGCCAAATTACAGAATTGTGCTAATCTTAGTTTTTCGTATGCAACGACATATATATATATATATATATATATATATATATATATATATATATATATATATATATATATATATATATATATGCCTAACACATATAACCATAACTTAAAATATAAGATAGCCACATATAAAACCAAATTTAAACACTTACCAAACGATTTATAATCAGAGAAAAGTAAAACTGTGCATATCTGCCAAATTACATGCTAATACAAGAAAAATATATAAAGAATAAAATTAGTTTATAAAAATCCAAATATTTTTTTATTACTTTATCCCCTAGTTTAACTTTTCATACTTGCCAAGAATAATAAACACTTATAGTTTGCTTTGGTATGTAAATAATTAAAAGTAGTTCGAAATTTAAAAAAATAACAGTGAGGTACACCTATTCGAATCCTCAAGTACCTATGTGCCAAATTTCATGGTCGTATGACGCTAGGATTTATCGCTACAGGCAGTACAGAAGCACACATCTTCCTTTATTATGTAAGAATTGAAACTATTATATTTATGCTTACAAATATTTTTTTACAAATTAAAAATGTTTTCCCTTATTTTCTAATTATGTAATTTTAGAATGTTAAAGCATTTTTAAAACAAACTTATTTATCATATTCTTAATAATTTAGTGCAATTTAAGAGTTCTTTCAGAGAATAAAAAAAAATTGTGCAATATTTAATAAAATGCTAATTAATAAATATTGCAATATTTAATAAAAGGCGTAACAGCAATATGTCAGTATACACCTATAGTTTGAATAAAAGATCTCACAGTATATTCAGAACTTAATATGGTTTATTATTTAATTAAACTTAACACATAAGAAAAAAAAAATGAGTGTAACATATAGTTACAAATACATTTTTTGAGAATATTTGAATGATGATAAATTGAATATTTCAATAATGAACAAGAAAGATCAATCATGCATAAAGCATTGATTATGAAACACTTTCCAACTTCAATACAATTTCATTTAAACATCTCTAAAATGCGATACATTCTTCGGTAATATTTTAAAAATTATCACAATACTACATTAATTTATTATATTTGAAAACCTAAAAGTTCATCGAAAAAAATGACCTTCATTCAAATGACGTCAATTAAATATAAATCGCCTGGCTCCTCGGTAATGTTTTTAACAGTATCATAATACTACAATAATTTATTATATTTGAAAACTACATCAAAAACAACTGAAATTTATTTAAATGACACCATCGAAATATAACACGTCTGTCTCTCTCTATAAAAGCAGCATTTCATTCATAAACATTTTCCCATTCATTTCATTCATCATAATACTATAATAATTTATTTTATTTAAAAACTGAAGACCATGGAGTTACAAGTAATTAAACTCTATGCTTAAAACTTCATCGAAAAAAATCGTCCTTCTCTCTGTAAAATCAATGAATATTTCATTCATACTCCATGAGCTAAATAATTTTGCGTTAAGTGCAGTAAGTCTTATACAACTCATTCTACATATTTTGCTGTTTACATTTTACATAAGTGAAAAATAGGCTTCGTTGTAAAAATAATCAAATTTGGATGATCATTTAAACTCAAATATATTGTAATTGCGTTGTTTCAGTACGTAGATGCACAGAATTTAAGCAAAAATAAAGCGGTTTTAGAACGGATACATCACTCAATATGAATGAAAAAGAACTTGAATATGAATGAAAAGAATCACGATTTTGAGACAAGATGGATGCCATATTTCATTTTGAAGTGGGTCACGTGATCGCTTCATATAAGAGGTGTAATTATTATTTTAATTTTTATTTTAAAAACTACTGAATATATTTTGCTGAATTTTTTTTTATATATTTTATAGGATAATTTGAATATAACCTAAAATTTTCGAAGCAATTTGTGAACTTTAAATCCGCTTACAAAATGTTTGAAAAATTAGATCCCATAGGGATCAATGTATTTCATTTTTTCAATCCGGGTTCAATCCAAAACTAATTGGGTGATATTATTCATTTATATTACCATAGGTTCCACAGACCGTCTGAAAAACATACTAAAATTTAATTTTGATTAAGTCATTTTTACGGCAGTTATCGTGCTAACGGACAGACAGGCAGAATGAACAAAGTCATAAACACTTTTCAACTTTGTTGTAAAGTGTTAAAAATTGAAAATACTGTATTTTTAAATCACCAGATTTGCCCCATAATATTCCAAGGGATTTATATTAACTACTTTATACACACACATATCCCTCGAAAAGTAAACAAAAATCAACTTCCCACAGTAAACTCTCACTAGCTCTGACGCGTTCTATGCAAACAGAAGCAGCTGCGCAAGTTCTACAAACAAGCAAAAGGGAAAAACCGGCGACAAAAAACGTGACCGCTTTGGGAAATGGAAGATATAAGGAAGTAGTGCAAAATTTCTTGTACAGGTATGACGGAATGGCAACACCGTATCGGTGTCATACAAACACACCGCCAATGGTCGCCAAAAATGTAAACAAAAGATATGGCGGAAATGGAAAGTGATGCGAGACAAAAGATCAGTTACAAAAGCTGACCAAGAGATATGAATGAAATCTGTTTGAAAACAAATAGTTATTTCTGTGCGCATTCGTGTTTGTTTATAGAGGAATTTTTGTACTACTGTGTAGATTAAGTATTGTTTTTCTGAACTTTTTTTTTTTAGAGATTTTAACAAAAATATGTTTTATGACCTGATACAATTTTGGCACTTTTAGAAATTATGTGTTAATGTGTGGATACATTAAATCACGAAAAAAAATGCAAATATTGTATAAATTGTTTTGTGTAGATAAATTATGTAAAATTAGTACGATATAACTTCTTGCAATACACATTTGAATACACATCTTGTAAAACACATTTGAGGAGTAAATATCGGACAAAATCATTGTAAATCGGTCTAAAATATATATATGTATATTTAAAAAAAAAACGCCGAGGTGAACCTATATTTGGTTCCTCTAGTACCTGTGCACCAAAGTTCATGGCTGTACAACACTTAGATTTATCGCTACAGACAGCACGCACGCACACATTCTTTATGTAAGATTTGCAACTTTATATTTATGCTTATAAATACTTTTCTACAAAGTAAAAATGTTTTCTCATTATTTTCTAATTATGTTTCTTATTATGTTTCTATATTTTCTAATATGTTTCTATATTTTCTAATATCAAAATGTTTATACATTTTATTTAGAATTCCTTAAGAGCAATATAATTTCTAGAAGTTTACATTTATTAGAGATGTAATTTTAGAATGTTAAATTATTTTTTAAATTAACCTTCTTATTATATTTTTATTAATTTAATACAATTTAAGAGATATTCTTTATATGAGAGATATCCTGTAATACACATTTTTAATAATTATCTTTCTAATAGAGATATTAATATAATTACTTGCCTATAGAGTGAAAAAAAATTAATTTTTGAAACAATAATGGTGTGTATAATATTTTATATCAGAAAAGCATAGTTTAAATCACGCTATGGATATAAAGGGAGTTATAATATTGTATATATTAACACCATGGAGGTAAATGTATGGAGTTAAAACTTCGTATTAAGAAAAAGCCAATATAGTTTGAGATAATAATGCAAGTGGCGCTGGGATAAGATAAGTAAACCTGATGTATTTCTATAGCGAAAAACCTAAAATATTTATTTAAACTGTCAATTTTGTAATAATAAATTATCAGCGTAATGCAAAGTAGAACTGAGACTATAAATAATATTCCTACGTATTCAAAATTATTTTACCTTTAAATTTATTTTCATCTCCATATAAGTCTGTGTGACACTTATGCGTTTCCTTGACAATGATTATTATAAGGTACAATTTGAAAGGAAAAAAAAAAGAGTATATGTCAAAAGTATATACCATGGAGGTAAAAGTAAAGTGTGAAAACGTCATATTAAGAAAACACCAATATCGTTTAAGACAATCATTCAGGTGGCGCTGGGATAAGATAAGTAGCCCTGCATTGTATGCTTTCCTATGGTAAAAAGGTAAAAATATTTATTTAAACTTCCAATTTTCTAAAAATAAATTATTAGAGCAGTGCAAAGTTGAACAAAAACAAAGAATATTCCTACGCTTTCAAAGTAATTTTATCTTTCGATTTATTTTTATCTCCCTATATTCTGTATTCTATCCTACAACTATGAAACAATACTAGTTAATTATACTCATAATTAGGAATTCATTCATTTAAAAATAACCAAAAATACATATACTAAATACTACGCTTTTCTATTGTGCCAATTACCAATAGCAGCTGCTTTACTACAACTAACGACAAATAGATAAATTCTCAAAGCATTCTGGCATTTTCAAACGTTTTATCTCCTTCTTACTGTGATTAACACAAATCACTCGAATCGTAATTAAACTGTTGCCAACTGGAAAAGAAAATTAAAAATAAATATTTTAAGAGAATGATTTGTCTTATAAAAATGGTCGCTATATCCAATAATTTTTTGTACTGAAAGCTTATTATAAAAGTCCTCAACGTGATACTATATCAAAAATACTTATGTTAATAATAACGTGAGATTAGATTAAATTAATATAAAATGTGTAAATAAAGTAAAATAAAATTTCCAATTCTGTGGAATCGTCGTGTTTAAAATGTTTTAATTCTGAAATCCCGGGATTGCAATAATTTATTTTAACTGTCACATATTCAATGCAAGGAAATTTTTTTTTACAGAAATCTGATGAAATAATTCATGTAAAATTTTATCATATCAATGATTGTTGCTGTGTGTCAAACAAAGTTTCTACTTTACATATCTATGTTTATGTGATGAAATTTAAATTAACGCATTAAGGAATGTAAAGAAAAATAAATTAGGGAAAGTCATGCGCTGCTCACATCAAATTTTTGCATCACGTGGAACACGAATGTTCCGCGAAACAATTCGAAAAACATTCTGTTGTAAAGAGAACTAGAACTGACTTGAATATAAAAAATATCAATCCAGCTGAAATGGTGATGAGTTTTCTATTCAAAACTAAGATTACAACATGTTTATTCAAACATCAATATTCTTGTAATTCAACCGAAAACTGTTTGTAATGGATGAGTCATTGTGCATGAATATTAAGCAGCGCATGGAATTAATGATTGAGGCCGAAAGTTGGTGGCCTTCCTAAGACGGTACGATGAACTAACTTACAGTCCGAATACAAAGGGGCGAAAGAGTGATTAATCGTTATCGGAATTGATCAAATCAGGAACATCGTTGTTTAAAACCAGTTGCTATGGTTGTAATTATAATTTGGTTGCGTATAAAATATATCAACGATGACTAAATTGTGAACACAAAACTTTTAAATTTTTACATCTATTGTTAAAAAGATGCATTGTTTTTGCAAACACCTGCAGAATTCCCTAGACGAAAGCTGGCGTATGTCAGTTAGGTGACTACAATTGTTTCGAGGGCGTTATAAGCCTCTTCTTCAGGGCAAAAAAACAGGTAGAACAGTATCCTCTAAGAACGAGCTGTAGCGATAGAAGCAATAAGCAATTCAAAATAGAGTTAGAACACACACAGCAAAAATTCGCATGAGGGTAGTATCAGCCATGGTAAAATACAACCATAGACACATAACAAGGGAATAATAAAGGGTCCCTTCCCCGTCTACAAATACGAGGGGGCCATGTTCTGAAAATGCAATCTCAAACATTGAAATGAGATTTAAAATAAAACAGGAAAAATATTTGAATTATTGGTAAGAAATGAAGAGTTTAGATGAAGGAAAAATAGTTAAACCCTTGTAAACGAAGAAAGATTAAAAAAAAATTACAGGGGGAATGGGGCAGTAATTAAGAAGAAATACGAAAAAGAAGACACCGGTTTCAAAGGTTAGTTTCATTAAACGCTAAAATCAAAGACAACCAAATAAGTGGTTAAAATGTCATTTATTAAAATTGCCTTATTATGTGCACAATCACATAGCCAAAGCGTTTTCGGACATTATCATGCCCTTCATTACTGCTGAAGTAAAAAAAAGTGCGAACAAGTGCCTAAATATAGGCTATACCAGCCAGACAAAATTTACATATATCAACTACATACAAAATTACATACATCAATTTATATATTTTTAATCTTTTAAAAAACAACGTGGTGAAATAATCATAAAAATTCATATTTTCATATTACAATAAGAAATAGAGTTTAATAACCAAAATGAATGTCAACAAAATTGAAAAGCAACTGCTATTGAAGTTTTAGAAATGCTTTTTATCGTTAAAAATTACGTATGAAACAAGCATTTAACTGATATATTTGAGCATACGTAGTTTTATTTTAGAGTTTGGCAAATTTTGCGGACCATTTCGCAAAAAAAGGCAGGTTCTTGTTTTTCGAATCGTACTAAAATCTAATCAGCACTAGGGTAACCCACAAGTTACTTATCTACCAAATTTTATAAAATTTGATCTATTAGTTTTTCAGCTAGAGTGGATAAAGGAAATTTTTGAAGACCATGCCGCAAAAAAGGCGGGTTAATTTATCCCGAATCGTACCCAAAACTAATCATCACCAGGGTTACTCATAAGTGACTTACATACCAAATTTTATGAAATTCGATCCATTAGTTTTGAGTTAGAGTGGATGCATACATTGCACAGACAGACAAACACACAGACGTCATGCTAAAAATAGTTTTTTCGTATTCCAGAGGTCGAAAACTCAAGTTGCAATTTTCGGTATGATTCCAATACTTTCCCTACACATTACCATGTATTACAGGGAAAGTAAAAATTAGCATTTAACAAGATTAAGTTTGACACCCCTGCCTTAATGGAATGCAGAGAGAAATCTCGCCAAATGCAATATGCAACCCCACTCAGGCGACTTTAAAATAAATCCAAAGCACAGCTTCTAAAACACGAAGATTTACAACGAAGAGGGTAAAATCCAAACTCGCTGACAGACATTTAACGCTTGCGCTTGGGAACGTTTTCGGTCAGTAACCCTGCAAAAAACGAAAGCTTTTGTTGAAAGATCAGAATAAAAGGCTTTTGTTCGGATACGTTACAATAACTTTGTTAGAACGGAATAATTGTTTACAACAAACAATATTTTGTAATTTTTTCTGACTTTTTAATGCACTGGAAAACTAAATTTGCATTATCACAAGG
The DNA here is from genome assembly GCA_951213105.1 of Amaurobius ferox. Lineage (NCBI taxonomy): Eukaryota > Metazoa > Arthropoda > Arachnida > Araneae > Amaurobiidae > Amaurobius > Amaurobius ferox. The sequence continues at coordinate 24,398,196 of OX578153.1, forward strand.
ACAAGGAGTGTTCCCAGAGCAAGGACCGCCTTACCACTGCAGATAAGATTATACAGTAAACTTCCGTTAATCCAGCATCTAATGGGTTCGGCACGTTGTTTGATCCTTCCGCTGATCTCAAGATGGAAACACTGTGATGATATTTTCTATCACTAAAGAAACGGTTTGTGTGAAATCAGCTACAAATCGTGCTTCAACAGCTAAAATACTAACTCGAATTAAAGGGAAAAAATAAATAAATTAAATTAAAAAAAAATCTGATGTGAGCAGCACATGACTTTCCCTGCAGACTTTGATCCACGCTCTCTTTATTTTAATTAAATTCAATTCACTTTTAATTCAATTTTTGTTCTCTGGTAACTGGATTTATTTTCAAAAGTGACGCTGCGAAAATGCGAAAAAACTAAAATATCTCAAGAACGGTTAATATTAGAATAATGGGGTTGGTCCTATTCTTTTCTTCGTTAAAAATTGCGTATAAAACAAGCATTTAATAGATATATTTCAGCATACGTAGTTTTTATTTTAGATTTTGACGATTTTTGCGGGCCATTTTGCAAAAAAAAAATGTTTATTTTTTCCGAATCGTACCAAAATCTAATGAGCACCAGGGTGATCCAATAGCGGCTGATCTACCGAATTTTGCGAAATTCGGTCCATTAGTTTTTCAGCTACAGTGGATACAGGCAATTTTTGCGGGCCATTTCGCAAAAAAAGGCGGGTTCTTTTATCCCGAATCATACCCAAAACTAATCAGCACCAGGCTCGCTCACAAGTAACTTACCTACCAAATTTTGTGAAATTCGGTCCATTAGTTTTTTAGTTAGAGTGGATACAAAATCTGCACAGACAGACACACAGACAGACAGACACACACACAGACGTCACGCTAAAAATGGTTTTTTCGTATTCTACAGACAGAGAGACATGCATTTTCTTTTATTATGTAAGATTCACCAAATTGAATAACTGGAATGTGGGTGACTCAACTCGACTTTCTCATACCAAAATCCATTTTTAGTTTGTTTTTTCAAATTTTACAAGAAAAATATTTAAAAATCAGTATCATGGGTCCAAATGATTACAATTACAGCGGGTTACCCTTCACTTTAAAGGGCTCAAAAAAAATATTTCGATTGATACCATACTTGACAATGCCCCCCACCCCACCCCCCGGGTGAGGGAAACTTGCCTCCCGATGGGGACTAATGACGTCACGAATAAAAACATTGTATCGCAGCTATTTTTCACAATAATGATTGAAACTATAAAGTGTCGTTATCATTGAACCATAAATAAAACCAATTACGCATGTTCATGTCAAATTTTGTCCTATGCTGCCATGTTAAAGTAATACAATATTTCGAATAAATGTTGAGTTTTCATTCGAATTTAAAAAAATTCTATCCAGTTCTAGATTTTTTGATAACAAAGCCGGATATAAATTTTCATGAAAATCCATTAATATTTGTGGCCGCTATCGTGTAAACAAAAAATCGACCACAAACAGACAGACGGACATCACTCCAAAAACAGTCAAAAACGTGTTCAGGCGGTTTTAAAACATATTGGCATCAAAATCTCGAAATCGAAAATTTCCGTGAAAACAACACTCTCTCAATACTACATATGAGAAAGTAAAAATCACTAACAAGCCATCAATAAAAGTAAGTAAAATGAAGATGAGACGGGTACGATATATTTTCAGGGGATTTATCTTTACGATCCAAGACAACATTTTATCTTTACGACTCAGAACCAAAGGAGCACTTAACTCGATCAAACTAAGCACCGCGTGTTTATTGTACATAAAATTTTGATTGCTAGCCTTGAAGAATTAACTTATAGCGATGTGCGAACTAGACTTTACATGGGTAGTGACAACTAATGTTTTAAAGTGCATAATGTTTTAAAGGCAATGAAATTCAGTTTTGTAGTGCAACGGTATTATATCAAATCGCTTCTCATGGTGTCAAGAATATCGTATCAAGGATGGCAGCATTATCAACTATTACTTTCCTCAAGCGGAGAGCTAGAAGAAAGTTTGGTGATATAGTGATTGTGCCATGCACCACTTTTATTGACAGATATGCTTTTAGAAATTATAGTACGCAAACTTTTTAGTTTTGCCGATGCAACTTAAGAAAAGCACGGTGATAGTGATTTAATCACAAGTAGGGGATGTCAAATCGTGAGTCCTTCGTATACTTGAAAACCAATGAAGCTATTTGGACCCCATTTGGGTGGCAAGTTTAATGTGTTATGTAAATGTGAGCACAGAATTTTTTTTTATATATAATTTAGTTATAAAATCTTACCACTTGTTCCCCTGAAAAATTATGTTGTAGATGCTGCATTGAATACATCTTGGACTTATATTTAAAATGACAAGAAAATTCACTTACGAATTTGCAACGATTAATCAAAAGACTATGCCAGAGTTCTGAAAAAAAAATCAACAGCAAAAAATTGGCTGTTCCAATTTAAAATTCGGAATCCTAAAATTTTGCTTAGCCAGCCAGAATCAACAACTTTTAACCGTCTTAGGCCACAAGCAATTCCAATACAATTTTCGCACGAAAATCATGCGACAGAATTTATCCCTGAAGAAATTCTCCACTTACTAAACACATTTTAACGTTAATCAATATCAATAAGATGAAAAGGGCCAGAAAAAATACTAACTGATGCACCAGTTAAGAACATCGTAGAAGAAGCCAAACAGAAAGAAGAGAAGAAATTAAAACCAAAATGAACTGCTTCAGTAAAAGATAAAAAGAATATTAAAAAATCTGCTGTAGGCAGCACATGACTTTCCCTGCAGACTTAAATTCATTTTTTCTTTATTTCTTTAATAATTCATTAAATTGAGTTTAATTGCACAAAATAACACTAAATTTGCATTTTTAATTCAATTTTTGTTTTTATTTGGTAATTGGACATTTTTAAAAAATCGCATAACAAAAATGCGAAAAATCTCAAATATCTCGAGAACGGTTAGTCCTAGAGTAATGGCGTTGTTCTTATTTTTTATTTTATTTATTTGTTTACATACTAAATGATTTTTTCAATGTACAGATGAATCATTTTCATATTCTTTGGATAATTTAACCATCGTCCATAGTACCGCATGGTGTGGACCATTATATCCCTGCCCCGAGGTACAATGGTCCACATTATCACTATCATTTAAAAAAATTTACAGCAAAACGATATTGTAATTATTGTTTTTAAGCAAGCATAGCATAAACCTGAATTTATATACAATATGTTTACTCATTTAAAGGGATAATTTTGCTGAATCTTTAAAAAGAATTACGTCAAAATGTACGAAAGTGACCCATTATACCCCTGTCTCCCCTACTCTTTGTTTTCTCAATTGTCCCTTTATTTTTCAATAATAATTATTATTTGTATATATATTCTGATAAAATATTCTGGACAGACGCCTAAATAGGTTTTTCTTTTTTTTCATATCTGAATTAGTTTACTAAAATGTACTTATGTTTTTCGTTCTTCTTAACCATTCGTATTTTCCCCTTAACTATTCTATGCATAATATGCTTTCAAAACTATTCTCTTCTTCACTCGTCTACATTTAATGAAATACGCTTGCGTGATAAACAGCATTCAATTACAAACACCCCTTACAAACGCCTAACAATAAATTAGGGGCATAACACTCCACTAACTGCCAAACTTCTATTAAATAAGCTCGGAAAAAAATAACCAGACGATCAACTATTTAAAAAAGAGCGAGGGATTCCGTTGAATAAAATCGTCTGCGTAGGTTTCTTTCAAATAAATGGATGACGCTTATCCACGAGAGCAAATTTTTCAAGAGGCGAGACTGAACAAGTATGGCGGTCGAAGCACATTTTCCAGACTCTTTTGAGCCTACGCTCTGTGTTGGGAAGATAACATATTTCACAGTTTCGAGAACAATTTATGCGCTAGCGAATATTAGTCATTCAATATTAATCATAGCTGAAGGAATAATCAATACGTGGCAAGAATTTTTTTGCTAATTTTAAGAAGGAGGGAGGGGGGTATCAAATATATTTGCGAATTTCAGATTTTTTCCTCTTTTACTGTATACACCTATTATAATTTTTTATTTAGATTATTTTTCCTCGGCGCAAATTTCCACAATTTATTTTTGCGAATTTTATATATATTTTTTTTTTGAAATTTTGAATATCAAATGTAATACGTCTTGGACATTTTAGACGAAGAAGATCTTTTCAGCCACAATTTTATGGTCGAAGATGATGACCCACTAAAATACGAATTTTGTTCATATAAAGTGAGTATCAAAGAATTTTCTGTCAGCAAAGTTTAATGCATTTATGAAATATGATAAATGATCATTTTCCGGGCTGTATAAAGTCGCCAACCGTTGTTTGTCAGTACACACAAACGGCATCAATGCAGGACGATAATTTTTACTTCCTAATACTATGTAATATCGTAAAGAGAACGTATTGTTTTCACGAAATATTTCGAATTCAAGATTTTGATGACAATATATGTTTTAAGACCTCCTGAACACGTTTTGACTATTTTTGGAGTGATGTCCGTCTGTATGTCTGATATCGGGGGGGGGGGGGGGGGTTACATTGTCAACTATGGAATCAGTCGAAATATTTTTTCAATCCCTTTGAAGCGAATGGTAACACGCTACAGTTGTAATCATTTGGACCCACGATACCGATTTTTCAAATTTTTGGAAAATTTGGAAAAAAAAAAAAATCTGGTATGAGAAAGTTGAGTTGAGTCACACTCCAGTTAATCGGGGCACGGTAGCCCATTGGTTAGCGCGCTGGAGTTGCACTCGGTAGGCCCGGGTTCGATTCCAGCCGCTGCCAAAACTGCCGCCGTGTTCACGCGGAGTACGATCACATTAAACATGTGGGTCCGTAAGTCCTTCTGAGAGGTTGGTGGTAGGGGAAGGAGGGTACGGTCCCTGTGGATGCCTCCCCCACTGGGTTCCGGTCTAAATTGGGTGGCACTTCCCGACCGTCCAAACAGTTACCTTACACCTTTCTGGTAGGTCGGACGGTCTGGGTTTCAATCATCAACAACACTCCAGTTAATCAAAATTTAAAAATGTGTTACAGGACTATAAACATTGCATTAAAGAAGTAAGTCTGTGTATGTACAGTAATACAATATAATATTTATTAAAACGCGGTCCACTTAAATGAAAATCTTGGTCTGATCTCGTGTAACGGCGTTTGATTACATTGCCAAAATTTGAATGGTTTATAAATCCAAGTATCAATTTTGAAAAAAAAAAAACCTTATAATATAATGCTTATTGAATTACGTAACAGTTTTTTTATTATTATTTTGTAAATGGTAAACTTTCTTTGGAAATGTTAGTGTAAATCCTCGGTCGCGAAATTTTCGCAATTTACTTCGAGCTTGCCTCCTTCAACCGCGATAGAATTAGTGCCCTAATCATAGTATACGGGATAAGTAGATTGCATATATATTCAAATATCTGAGTTGCCCTACATATGACATTCCTTGTAAATGGCCAGGTAAAGCACAGGCTGTGTCAAACTCTTCCTGGGATCACCGGCTGTTGGCAAACTCTTCCTTTGAGCACCGGCTGTGTCAAATGTTTCCAGGGAGTGCAGGTTGTGTCAAATGCTTTCAGGGAGCGCCGGCTGTGTTAAAACTCTTTCTAGAAGCACCGGCTATGTCAAATGATTTCAAAGAGCGCCGATTGTGTCAAATTCTTTTTGGAATTACCGACTGTGTCAAATGCTTCCAGGGAGTGCAGGCTGTGTCAAAAGCTTCCAGGGAGTGCAGGCTGTGTCAAACTATTTCTATATGCACCGGCTGTGTCAAACTCTTTTTGGAAGTACTGGCTGTGTCAAATGCTTTCTGGGAATGCAGGCTGTGTCAAATGCTTTCCGGGAATGCAGGCTGTGCCAAATGCTTTCAGGGAATGCAGGCTGTGTCAAATGTTTTCAGGGAGCGTCGGCTGTGTCAAATGCTTTCAGGGAACACCGGCTGTGTCAAATATGTTCAGGGAGCACAGGCTGTGTCAAATGTTTTCAGAGAGCGCCAACTGTGTCATATACTTCCAGGGAGCGTCGGCTGTATCAAATACTTTCAGGGAGCGCCTGCTGTACCAAATACTTTCCGGGAGCGCCTGCTGTGCCAAATACTTTTAATAAGTACCAAAATCGTATTTTAATTTTGTTTACGGTGTAATTATAAAACTTTTTATAAACAAGTACATTGCCTAGCTTTTCTATGTTAAGTAAAATTATAGTCGAATTCCTATAAATATTAACCTTTTTACACAAAGTACTGAAATAATATTTTTATTTCTTAATATTTTTATATTAATTTTAAGTAACTGAAATAACCTAAATGTACTGAATTTAGATGTTATCTTTTAAACTCGACTTATTTATTACATTCACAAAAGAATTTGGGGATGGTATGAAAGTTTATATGCCAATATGGAATGTAACAAAAAATATATAGAAAAAATCAATCCATCCTATATATAAATCAAGAGATCCTATATATAGATCAAGAGAAAAAATTTAATAATAAAAAAAGGCCCTAATTTTTTTAATTGTACCCAAAATTTAATCAGCATCAGGGAAACCCACAAGTGACTAACCTATCACATTTTAAGAAATCCCATTGAATTGTTTCTTAACTAACAGTGTATAGCGCCATCAGCTGCTCTAAATTATTTAAATTGGGTGGGGGGGGGGGGGGGCGACTTAAATATCTCGACAACGGTTCATCCTAGGAGTGTAATAGTGTTGGTCTTATTCGCTTTACCGCCAAAAATTACGTATGAAACAAGCATTTAAATAATACTTTAAAGCACATTTCGTCTTTTATTTCAGATTTTCGCGGATTATTTTGCACCATGGAAAAAAAATATATATATGGAATTATATAGGATTTTTAGGATAAAATTTCCTGGTTTACTGTTCATAGCTAGCACTTTTAGTCTGCGAGATATAAGCATTAATAGATATAAGGAATATTTTATATCTTCTTCAAATTAACAAAACGATTGCTCGAAAACTGCAAGAACTTTGTAAAAACAAATTATTATCTAGTAACTGGGTTTCCTACTGAACATTTTTGTAACTTACTATTTATACATATATTTTACAATTTAGGAGATATTTTTAGTAAATATAATAAAAGTGAAGCAAAACTCGTTCCAGAAAAAAAAAAAAAAAAATCAGGAAAATGAAATAGCCCAACATGTTAAAATATTGCAATTGTTTTTGTATAAATAATAAATGGTATGTATAACAATAATATTTCCCTCAAAAAAGCATTGATTATTTACATTTATTAGGTTCGGAGATATAACTGTTCGATGAGTTTACATTTTTTGTCCGATTCCAGCTGGATACCACGACCACAGAAATAATTCACATAAAAATGTGATAAACTACAGTATAATTACTTTTATTAGCACCGTCAGCAGTTTTAGAAACACTTACTGAAAATATGCGTTTTCATTGTGTCAGGAAACTCATTACAAAATCCAATATTTCCGTAACAAAAAGGTAGTCATTTATAAAAGCATAAATAAAAATAAATGCCTGCCAGGTCATTAGGTAGGCCATTAAATTTCCGGGCTCAGACCAAAAAGCTGCCACAGAAAATCTTTGAAAAATGACTTCCAATAATCCAAAAAATTTTAATGATATTACGGCAACAATACGACCCGACCGGTCTCGGATCGTTAGGTATTTTTTTTTCAACAGAAACTATCCAATTACGTGAGTGCTCACGTCTGTCCGTAAACGCTACCAAATTCCCCGTCCTGTTTTCAATGGTAGTACACTTCCTTTCTCTAGCTGCAGATATGTCTTCGAACATTCAACTTTTGGAAGCAAGCCGAAAGGTGGTGGGTTACGGCAAGAAAAATTGTTTGGGGTTTTTCCTCCCGTTTACTGCAGACAATATCATATAGAAGTTCCATAACTTAGCTTTTACCACAAGTTTTTAACTAAATTCTTATAATTAGAAAAGGAATTGATGTGTCAAACACATTTCTTTCTCTACAAATGAAATGATTTTATTATAGGAAAACAGCACATATTGGAGCTATGTTTAAACAGAATACCATTCAAATATACAGTTTCCGTGGGAAAGTTCTAAAATGTCCCCCAATAATTAAGTAGGGAAAGGTCTATAAGCATACAACTTACGTCTATAAATAGTAAAGTGAACTTGTCCGATCAAATAAAAGGAATTGCAGTGTAATTTAAAACGTTAGAATAATGTACTCGGCTACAAAGCGAGATCGACGAAAAATGCCAATTAAAGTTGTATAGCATTGTCAAATTTTTAGATATCGACACCATAAACGTACGAAACGGGTATATGGAAGGCGAGAAATACCTGTTGAAAAGTCGTATCATCCGGAACACGACACCGACAATGCTGTAAAAAAACGTGGCTATATTCTTTCTCAAATTCAAATGTGCATTATTGTGGGGGGCATTTTGAATGAAGGGCATTTGGAACAAGCTGTACATTATATTCTTACGCAGATATGCGTCGTGCATTTTAGCATTCTTGAATAGGACAAACATTCGCCCATAACCCTATTGTATCAAATAAATATATTCTGTAACAATTTTATTGTGGATACCTACTTTAAATGCAATAGAACTTTGTAATTGGCTTTCATTTCGTCGATCACGTTTCGTTGATGCGTTCGTTATCCTAACATTTTTATTCTACGAGGAGCGTTGCAATCACTTTTATTCGATAGGTCGGGGCAACTTTACAATAGATAGAACTAATGTGTACATTCATAGACTTGTTCTTACAAAGTTATTGGAATACTTATGAACTTTGTTAAGAATTCTGTATAAACTTATTGTTTTCAAACATAAACATACCAAATACTATGGCAATTATCAAAATAAACATACCAAACAAATACTGCAATAATCTCTTTATTTCGAAAGATATTGTGCACCCTGTGGAAAATGAATTTCAAATACTTCGAGAACAGTTCATAACAACTCCTGACCAATTTTGCCTTATTAATTCTAGTTAAAAACATATACAATGCCTTCATTTATTTGATAATAGTGAATCTATAAAAACTTTTATATTTCTTTCAGTTTTAGATTAAAAGATTAAAAAAAAGTCCCATTTCACGAGAATGGCGTATAGATTTAGCTTATACAAACGATGTCATTCACTTTTAAATAGCAACAAATGGGAAATTATATAAAAAACAATTTTAAACAAACTTTCGCAATTTTTAATACTCAAAAATTTTAGGGCCTGGTCTGACCTCCTCGGAAATCAATAACACCCAGTTAATTTTTGGCGATTTTCAAAGAGAACATCATTATAAACTGGCTGATCAGGGATACTCAAAACGTGTATATCCATGAAAATCTTGAAGTGATGGATTTTCAACTCTACTGCAATACTTTTTCTGCAAATGTACTAAAATCTAATAAAGACAATACATAGCACGGCTTTCACTATACAGGGTGTCCTAAAAAGATTGAAACGCGCTTTAATTCTTTGCCTGTTGGAGATAAGTGGCCAATGTACATTGCAAAAATGTTGAAAGTAAGATAGGAAATAAGACTGCGTTAATGAAATAGTCCTCTCATTCATTTTCAAAAAGTTACACTTTTTAAATTTTTATACGACCCTCTTAGACAAATTGGGTCAATCAGAATTTTTTTATTTTTAATGCAACAAGATCATTAAAAAAAACGTATATCTGTATCTTTAAAATTGAGCGAGTTATATTTAATTGAAAATTGAACAACTCTCCTTATTCCCTTACTACCATACATCAAATAAGAAATGTAAGTTTGTGATATATCACAAAAAAGATAAAACTGGATCATAATACTTAGGATACCCAACCGCGTAGTGAGTACCACTGCTTTATATGATCCCTGTCTGTGTAATGCTTTATGTAGATACATTTATGATAAAAAAATTTGACACATATTAACGTATTTTTGATCTAAACAACGTCCATCGTCAATTTGTTTATAATCCACATTTTCACTGATGAAACCGTCTTTCCCATGGTACGGAAAAGTAGCATAAGTCAGATTTTTTCCTTTATCATAATTCAGTTGATTTTAAAGATACAGGACAGTACAGCTTTCACTATATACTAAAATGAATTTCCTTCTTATGCACAGTACAGAACAAACAGCTTTCACTTTGTACTAAAATGAATTTCTTTCACATACACTATGCATTGTAGAGAAAGTTAAATTCTAATATGGACAGCCCAGCTTTCACTATATATTAAAATTAATTTTCTTCTCATACACTATATATTGTAGGAAAAATTAAAATCCAATATGGGCAGCACAGCTTTCACTTTATACTAAAATGAATTCTTTTCATACTGTAGAGAAAGTTAGATCTAATATGGACAATACAACTTTGCGATATACTGCAATGAATTCTCTTTACATATACACTATGTGTCAATGAATACCATTTACATGCACTATGTTGTTGTTGAGACCCAGACCGTCCGACCTACCAGAAAAGTGTAAGATAACTATTTGGACGGCCGGAAAGAGCCACCCAATTTAGACCGGAACCCAGTGGGGGAGGCATACGTACCCTCCTTCCCCTACCACCAACCTCTCGGAAGGACTTACGGACCCACATGTTTAACGTGATTGTACTCCGCGTGAACACGGCGGCAGTTTTGGCAGCGGAGGGAATCGAATCCTGACCTACCGAGTGCATTCCCGCGCGCTAACCACTGGGCTACTGCGCCCCTACCTACACTATGTGGCAATGAATACCCTTTAGATATAGTACAAACACTAAGTTGCAATGAATTTCATTTAACAGACATTTATCTATTGTAGGGGTAAGGGAATTAAAATCTAACTTGGACAGCACAGCTTTCACAATATACTTACTACTCCTTCACATTCCCTGTGTTGCAACGAATATCCTTCATAAACACTATGTATTTCAGAAGTTAAAATTATATGGATAGTGCGACTTTGACTACAATGATGTTTCTTCACATATATGTATTGAAGGGGAATTTAAAATTTAATATGGACAGCACAACTTTCACTATGTACCTCAATGAATATCTTTCACATACTCTAGGGCGGCCGTCCAAATGGATGCTCTATGCCTTCGTATGAGTCGGACGGTCTGGGTCTTTAACACATTGTAGGAAAAAGTAAAAATCTAATATGGACAGCACAGCTTTCATTATATGACTCAATGAATTTCCTTCACATAAATTATATTGTAGGGAATGTTAAAATTCAATATGGTCGAATTTTGAAAAATTTGAGAATTTAATAGATTAACCAAGTTACATAGGAAAAACCAAGTAGTTTCAGAGTTAAGTATTTTCTTGGAAACCTTCCTAAGGGTATATAAGAATGATAATTTTTGTTTTCTTTTGCACACTTATTTCACACAGTCCTACAAATTTTTGAAAAAAAAGACTGGAATTGGCATTTCCAGGACAGAAAATGAAAATCCTTAGTGAAACCCCCAATCCCCTCTTGAATTCGACGCTGAATCCATGTCGGTCATCATCTAAGTTCTTTTTATAGCCAATCCTAATAAATAGATGTTTTAATGAAATAAAGAAATGTTTTGAACCGGAAGTGAAAAAAAAAACTAAAATGGAAATCTTCAGTAAATTCCTCTATCTTCTCGATATTTAATGCTGAATTCATGTCAGTCCTCATCTAAGCTTTGTCCTAAAGCCTATTCATAGGAATAGACATTTCAAGAAAATATTTTGAACCGAAAGTGACAAAAAAAAAAAACTGGATTCTTTGTGAACTAACTAACTAACTCTTTCATAATATGATGCTGAATCCCTGATATCAGTTATCATATAAGCTCTATCTATTGCCAGTTTCGTAAAATAGATATATGACGTAAAATGAAAATGTTTGAACCGAAAATGAAAAAAAGAATCGGGGAAATTCTTTATGAACCCATCCATTCTCCTTCCCATCAGTCCTCATCTAAGCTCTATCTATAGCAGTTACTGAGAAATAAATGTTTAAAAAAAAAATAATAATAATGGCGAAATTTCTTCCACCAATCAAAAATGAAATAATTTAATGAACAACCTTTTACGCAAGCGTTCCTCCAGATAGCATTTGATAAATTTAGAATATTCGCACGCGAAGCTGCTTCCATCCAATTAACTGAATCAGTGGAGAAAAAATAGAAGCGGGGTAATTATTAATCGGAGAATGGCAACAAAGCCGGGGGAAAAAAAGTTCCATATGCAAGAGATCACAATACTTCCGGGAACACAGGATGAAATGAAAGCGGCCGGCTATTTTTGACAGTACAAGCTACAAAACATGCTGCTAATGATAGAAAGAAGCAACGGGATCAGTCGAAAAAGAAAAATATATTCAGTAAAAAGATGTAAAAATAGATTTCATGTATATTTATCAACATGAATTGATTTCATATCACGTATTATGAACATGAACTTATTTAATATCACAAAAATAAAAATGTGTATGTTATTTACAAAACTATTGAGCAATAAAAAATAATATGATTAAGCTTCTATTACGGATGTTTCATGACAGTATTCATACAAAGGTTTCGTGCGTAATATCGCTGGTCAACATAGAATGCCTGAATGGCAGCAAGAAAGCTTGGTTTGTGCCATAATTGTGACAGAATGAAACACAATGTTTTAGAAAAGAAATATAATAATGTGGGCAGAACATGCCTTTCTCTACAAAAATGAAATGATTTTACTTCTTTCACAGTGGAATAATAGTGTCCTCAGCACAATGTTACTGGCATTGAATTAACACCATGTAAATTGAAATTGGGAGTTTGGGATAATTTATTCGTCCAAATAGAATAACTTATTATCATACTCACGTTCAAAGTCCTCATCTAAATGCAACGAACATTTAATTAATATCCTGTGAAATAAATGACTATTGGCGAATTCCTTGGCGTCAAAATTAAAACCTATTGCAAAAAGTATCTTCTATCGTAAATCAATGGTACAGACTCTATCCAAGAGAATGATGTTATCAGATTTGTTACATAATATTTGAAAAGTGCACATATTTTGTGATACTTGCTACTTTTTTGCATTTTACGTAATTTTTTGGTAAATAAATTTTTGTGAAAAACGTTCAGATTTCAAGAACGCTCCATGCTTTTCATTATAAAGTTTGAGTTATGATTATTTAACAGTAGTAAACCCTAGTAGCATTTAATATTCGTCCAATATTGTATATCTTGGCATTGCACTAGAAATATTTCCAATTGGGCAATATTGTGCAGGTATTGGGGGTTACATTGGCCTCCAATATTGGCCAATATTTTCATTGCAATATTACGCCAATATTGGTGTTACATTGGAAATATTGCCAATGAAACGCCAATATTTGCGTAATATTGTCCGAAATTTTTAAGCCAATATTGGGCAAATTCCGTCAAAATGTCCACTTTTCCATATTGGTCCAATATTGGCTGTCAATATTGGATTGCTATTGGGGAAAGGTTCTGACTTTGATATTTTTAATTCATTTAAAAATTATGCAATATCTCGAGAACGGTACATGCAAGCCTTCAAAAGTTCATATCATTCGCATTCTAATAGAAAATTAAGTCCGAAATAATTACTTATCATTATTAGAATTTTTTTTTATGTTTTTTTCTTTCAAAAATTCATTTGAAAATCGGGGGGGGGGGGGCGAACATTTGATTACATTTAAATTCAATAGGGCTATAGTATTCACTGATTGTACAAAATCGTACACAAACGTTCAATTCAAGTTCAGGGATGCTTCAAACGTGTTTTACTGTCGAAAAATCGAATTCACACTATATAGTGTAAAGAAGTATATACTTTTTTCTGATTCATTATACTGTGTATGTAGAGAACGTAAAAATGCACCTCTTTATTTGATTTTGCTTGCATATTTTATTTTTTAATTTTTTCTAAAACTTATTTAAAAATCATTTGTGGGAAACTGTATCCGAGATTGTGTTGTTATTTTTTGTTCCGATTACTTTTCTGCTTAAACTGTATATAGGGAAAGTAAAAAAAAAAAGGTGTAAACATATTTTAGATTCTGATGGTTTCCAATTATTTCTTAAAAGCCCAAGGATCTTGTGAAAAAAAATATTATACAAAATGCATAAAATTTCTAAAACTTTAAATAAATTGAACAAAAAAATGTTGTTAAAAGGAGGAGGATACACCCTATCCCATCTCCGAAGTCAGAAGAAAACCGAATCAATACGTATACAATGAATAACGGTGTTAATTAAGGTAAGCTTAGTTTGGGATTTTGTATGAGCAATACAGACAGATATTCGCGCGCTTATAGAAAGAAGACGTTAAGAAAATTTTTATAGAAAATCTTAATTTCAATTAGTAGCATTAACTCGTACGAAACAAGCCGCTCATTTTGATCTGGATTAAGAAGAGTAAGCAGATGGCAGAACAATGTGTGACATAAACACCTGCCCTGTCTGAAACACAAACCGTTTAAAGAGCTTGCGTCAAATTTATGGAGATTATGGAAAATATTGAATAACCTGGAACTCCGCCAGCAGTGGAATAGGAACAATCGAGAATTATGGAATGACATTCCATCTGTTCTGGAAATTGAGTTTTCATTTTATTTTATTTCTCGATATGGAGTTTTGCGACAACTGACAACTGTCTCATTTGCATTTTACGAGAAAAATGACACGAGCTCAAATTCTATCAATGGCATTGCGAAGCCAGCTTCATTTAACCTTTTGCTTACGGGTGGAACAGCGTCAATTCAAAATGAAGAACCTCTCAAAAAGACAGGTATTTGATATACCCTATCCCAAATAGTTCCATCCCCCTTTGCAGCCATTGGCGTCCGATATCAGGTTTGACTCATCTCAAGATTAACCTTTTGCTTACGGGTGGGACAGCCTCAATCCCAAACGCAAAACCTCTCAAAAAGACAGGCATGTCCTGTCTTTTTGAGAGGTTCTTCGTTTGGGAATGACGCTGTGCCACCCGTAAGCAAAAGGTTAATCTTAGATGTGTCAAATCTGATATCCGATAGTAAATATAAATAATACTTGTTCAGAAGCAAATAAAGGGCAGGGGTAGGGAAGGGGTAGGGATGAGATGGGGGTATGAAAACTCGACCTGGATAAAATTGGGGTGAGAATGGGCCTTATTTTATGAATAAAAAGTCCGGATTCGCGAGGGGGTAAAATAGTGCTTTTTTACTTTCCCTGCAATACATGGTAATGTATAGGGAAAGTATTGGAATCATGTCGAAAATCGCAACTCGAGTTTTCGACGGATCTACACGTTTCGAGACCTCTAGAATACGAAAAAACTATTTTTAGCGTGACGTCTGTGTGTGTGTCTGTGCGTCTGTCTGTCTGTCTGTGCAGATTTTGTATCCACTCTAACTAAAAAACTAATTGACCGAATTTCATAAAATTTGGTAGGTAAGTCACTTGTGCATGAATCTGGTGATGATTAGTTTTGGGTATGACTCGGGTTAAAAGAACCCGCCTTTTTTTGCGAAATGGCCCGCAAAAGCTTGTATCCACTCTAACTGAAAAACTAATAGACCGAATTTCACAAAATTTGGTAGATAAGTCGCTTGTAGGCCACCCTGGTGCTGATTAGATTTTGGTATAATTCGAAGAAAAATAACCTGCCTTTTTTTGCAAAATGGCCCGCAAAAATCATCAAAATCTAAACTTAAGAACTACGTATGCTCAAATATAGCCATTAAATGCTTGTTTAATACGTAATTTTTAGCGAAGAAAAGAATAAGACCAACCCCATTACACTAGGACTAGCCGTTCTCGAGATATTTTAGTTTTTCGTATTTGTCCTACACCATTTTTGAAAATAAGTCCAATTTTTAAATGAGAACGAAAATTGAATTAAAAATTAATTAAATTTAATTTAAATAAATAGAACGTGAATATAAGTCTGCAGGGAAAGTCATGTGCTGGCCACATCAGATTTTTTCTTTTGCTAACGTCTATGTTCAGAGTATCAGTCTGGAATCGGAGCGTTACGAAATGTGCAAACACTTTAGACTCTTAAATGCCTCTGGAACTAATAGATAAAAATATAAGCAATGTGTACTTGTTGTTAGAAATAGGGTATCATATATGAATATACAGGTACAACAATAATTTCAGTATTTTTATTATTTTGAGCAGTTTCTTTATAAAGTTTCTATCCAAGCAAATTTTTGTTTCACTTTGCTCACTTTCACTGGAAATATATTCTAAACTATAAAACATAGATAGAAACAATAAGTGATAAAATTATTCAGTTGGAAATCCAGTTTCCAGATCAATAATTTGTTTTTACAAAGCTCTAACAGTTTTCAAGTAATTTAAAACTGCATACTGAATAAAAGTGACGCTTCTTTATCTAGATAAAGTTACTTTATTAAAATATAATAGCAAATTTGAAACTGCATATTGAATTGAATAAAAAATATGTTTTTTCAGCAAGATTTAGTTGATTCATCAAAATATAGTTGCAAATTTAAATCTGCATATTGAATAAAAGCGACGATTCTTTATCGAGATATAAATACTTCATTATAGTTTTTCTTATTACGACTACAGATTTCGGCTATTCCACATTGATGAGCATGAGGGCATACAAAGTGCGATACCAGTCCATGAATACTGATAGTCGCAAAGGAAACCTCCCAAACTTCAGAAACGCCCCTATTCTGAGAGTATTTGCTATTGTTTGCTACCCCGGCATATCATCCCCCTTCCCACAACATATATAATAAAGAAGTATGAAAAAAAAAAATAAGTATGCAAATTCAGTGCGTAGTTCAGCACTGGCAAAGCACCCGAAAAATATTTAAGGACTCTATACATATTTATCAAAACACCCCCCCCCCCCCCTTTCCTACGAATCTTGCCTATCTTCCCCGAAGAATAAAAAATCGGAAAGCCCCCATACACACTCGAGTGGTATCCGACTTCCCCTATGGGTGGCTCTGGACAAATTTTCAGCTATGTCTATATGATATTCTGCACAAAAACAGTAGTTTCATACTTTTTTTTTTCATTAGCGTCATTCGAAAATATGATCTGTTTGGAAGAAATACACAGATTTTTCTTCAATTAAATATATATATATATATTATTTTATTATCCAATTTTATTATCTTTTGTACTTTAAAAGCAAGTTTAATTGATTTTCTTTTTATTGTTTCAGCCCATGAAATGTTTCAACATTTTAATCGAAAAGTTTGGAGACCCCTGGAGCTAGATACTGAAACTCCGAATTTTCTATTTAAACTCAAAAACATAAATTTCCTAATCAGTGCCGCTTGATATTTATTATTCGTTATATAATTAGAAATTATTCATTTGCATTATTAAATATAATTTAAACCTCATAAACATTAAATAGAATTCACAATTCGAACTGAATTTTACAGAATGCAATGCATAGTAACAACATTAGACCCAAATTTATAGATAAGTAAATAGCAGTTTATGCTATACCAATCATCGCTCATCATATGTATTAAAAAATTATCTTATCAATTGATAAATAAAATTCCAACTTACACATTATGAGTACCTCCATTGCACAGAGCGTTTTCCGTATCAGCTATTGCCATGGTGACAAAATCTATGAATTATAAATAAAATTCCAAAAAAATACCGAGCATCCAAATTCCAGAATTATTTAACCTTCGTACAAACGGCGAGATTGACGTGACGATGTAAAATACGACGCATCACCGGTATATTTTCGTAACTATCCTGCACGATTAAATCATTCAAAGAATCAAGAGTAGCTGCTGCTTGCGTAAAAGATTCGGAAGCTTTTTCGCGCGAATGATCTGCTGCTAGACGCAGTCAGTCAGTCACTCAAAAAAGTTGCGTAGTAGAATTGGGTTACCAGCTTAATTGATTTATCGCTCTCTTGGCGAGTTTTATATTTTAAAATCTGTATTTTATGTCATTTTTAAGGTCAATTAAAATAACCCTATTATAATTTCGAGACAAAGCAAAGCATTTTTAATAGCTTAAAGGGAAATTATAACAATACTATTGAAATAACTCAAGCCTGGGGTTATGCAGTCAAACTTAAAGCGCTGAAAGTTGTCCACAAATAAATATTCGCATAATTCGCAAAGGGCCGCATTCATATTTGACATTACATTAACTTACATTAATTTGACATTACATTAACTTAACATAGATTATTAGTTGCAGAACCCGCCTATTTAGGTGCATCTTTTGGCAGGTTTCACGCTTTTTAGCGCCCTTCTGCACAGACTACCCTAATTAACAACAACAAAAAAAAAGGTATGGACCGTAATTTTGCGAACCTTTGTGATCACCGAGAAAATCAGTTATAGCATATGCAGCTGGCTTCAAATTTATAGAAGACTGAGCTTAAGTTGTCTTTAACGACCAAGTTCCAAATTAACCCATTTTTGTGGACTATCCCTATGCTTAAATTTTAAAGAATATAATTATACAAAAAGTATAACAAGAAATACAATATCCACAATTTACTTATTTTGATTGTTAACTTCTCAATATTTCTAATTTCAAATTTGCTTAAACGATAATTTAAATAATTCCCAAAGATAACATTTTTAGAAGCGTAACAAGTCGAATAAAAATCGTATTTCAATTTAAAGAAAAACTCATTTCGTCTGGTAACCCTTTTTTCGCCAACATGAACATGGCAGCGGGTTGCCGAAGAACACACACAGCTTCTTAAATCATCAGATGATTCGCAATTGAATCGTGACGTCATGTTAGAGAGATGGCTGAATCCACACAATAAATTTAACACAAATAAAGTCAAACATTGAGGCGCCATCTTTACCCACAACGAAAAAGAAATCTTATAAAACAAGAGAAATTTTAAGGATTACATTGAAATTAAATCTGCTAATTCATTGGTTTGAATTGAAATTAAAAATTCTGTTGGCAGCACATGATTGCTGCGGATTGATAGAGAATTCCTTTATTTTAATTGTGTTCTTATGTACATGTATTTGAGTTTCATCAAACAAAATTATCACATGAAATAGACACTTCTTGAAATTACACCAATAGAGAGATAATTTGCAATTTTAAAATCATTCCTCTTTTATTTGGTGACATGGAGCATTTTAAAATGACGCCAGGTCCAAAAAATTTCTGAAACTAAAATATCTCGATAACGGTTTATCGAAGCGTTAAACCAGCAGTTTTCTTCTTTTCACACAGTGTAACTCCATATAAAACAAGCGTTTAGTGGATATTCACAGAACTCGCCTAAAAGGAACGTCCGTCAAAATCTGAAATTAAAAATTTAAGGGAAGAAAAGAATACCTTTCCTGTTCTTCAGTAGTATGAGAAAATATACATAAAATAACCAATGGATAGTACTGCTTGATGTAGCAAATATGGTGTATTGTATTAGCACTGTTAAGTAATATAGCTATAAAGTTTGCAAGAAGCTTCTAGGCCGTTTATAGTTCTAATTCATGTACTGTGTGGAAAGAAAATTAAAAAAAAAAATATTTTAAGCTTGATAATAAAAGCCCTAGCGAGTAATTTACATTACTCTGTTTATCAAAATTTTGGAGCTATATCAAACCAATGAGGTCAGTTTTAAAATATTAATTTCAATATCTAAACAATCAATAGATGTAATGAATAGTTTTGATTAACTAATGATTTTATTGTAACTTGTGTAAATCGATCAATTCCACAAGAAAAGAGTCTAACATTTAAAGTTGTGGAAATTATTTAATCCGGTTCTATTTGGTAAAGTATCTTATGATTATTGATGCAGACGTTGATTAATTAGTACTTAATTTTAATCAATTTAATTGCTTATATATGATTAATTGGCAGTTAACTGCTAATAGGCATGATATTAATTAATATTCAAGTAAATTTATTAAAATACTTCTAATAATCATTTTTAAGTTAATATAAATTAAAATTTCTTTGATGAGCTATGGTTCAGAAATTATTCTTTTGAATATTTTCATAATTCTTTAAAAGTTTATTTTTCAAGTTGGCAACAGTTAAATGAAATCGATTAATTATATACATTTGGTTGATCTGTGTTAATACTATTTCCACACTACTTACATCCATAACAGAGTTCAAACTGTTATTTTCGTCAGTAAGCCAAGGTGTCAAGGAAAATCATGAATCACGGCAATAATTCGACAAGTATTAGGGTTATCGCATATTTTTTGATGCAGGTGTATAGGAAATCCCAAAGGAGCTACACGATGAGTTAACTTTAGATGAGATGATCCTCCTTCTTTAGTGGGGGATGGGGGAGACTATCTAGCTCCCTGTTAGAAATAGGGGGGGGGGGGTCAATTAAAGTTGCACAGCGTTGCAAAATTAGTACACAAATCATTTTTATCCATGCGCAAAGAAATGGAAGGGAACCCTGATAGGAAATGTATACAATCTAACCGCACCCCTCCCCCCCCCACCACCACCACCTCCTCCTGCAAATTCAAACATTTAGAAAATGCAGCAGAATAAAATTGACTTATTATACACAAAATATAAAATGATCACCTTTAACAACGATGAATGCTTGTATACATATAATTAGATTTATTTTTATGTTTACAGAGTTACATGCAGATAAATAAAACTGTCTGTTTTGAAATAGTTTAGAGTGTTTTTAACATCTTTTGCAGGAGGGGGGGGGGGTCAAAACTGCTTAGTGCTAATTTTTCAACGCTCTACAACTTTGCAATTGACTTTTTTCCCCACCTCTAACAAAAACTAAATACCCCCTACCCCGCTAAAAAGGGGTCTGCTCCCGAAAGTTGTCTCATCGTGTAGCGCCATAAGGATTTCCTATACTTCTGCATAAAAAAAAATATATAATAAGCCTAATAATGCCCAGTTATTGGTTTGATCCATGATTTTCTTTAATACCGATTTCCTTGATCTATACTACAACAATTATACTGGGAATAACTATAATCATTGGATAATTATTCATGGGAAAAAAACATTTTCAAATTTGGAATTCGTTCAACATTGGTTCAAAAGTTTTAAAATGCACTTATTCTCCAAATTGTTGAAGTCGAAAAGGGAAGCATTTTTTTTTCTTTGCACAAAAGTATGACAGAATAAAAAATAATTATGTTAAATAAAATATTTTGCACCTCCTTCAAAAAATTTTTGGGTTTACTACTACTGATCACAGCTGTTTTTCCCAATGTTACGATTCATGTAAGAACATAAAAAAATCATTTAAGTTTTAATAATCGGCTAGAAGAGAAAAAATAGGTCAACAAAAGAACTTGAATGGCGACTGGAATAGTTTAACTCCTGAGATGCTTACTCAATCGTGACACACAATTGGTTGATCCAGCTATGATGTCACGAGCACAATTAATCTTCCGTTCTTATTCATTTGTTTCAGCGTGTGGTGACGTAATGCAGATCCACCAATTAAAAATTGGATTATGTCATCGCACAATGCAGAAAAATGTAATTGGAAACAACAGCGGGAAAGAACTTTTATTACACTGTTCTGTGAGTAGGAGGATGGCCGCTTAAGATGGAACGCAATTAACTATTCCTTTATAAGAAAATAACAAGAAAGATCAATCATGCTTAAAGCATTGATTATGAAACACTTTCCAACTTCAATGCAATTTTATTTAAACATGTCTAAAATGCAATACATTCCTCGGTAATATTTTAAAACTTCTCACAATACTACATTGATTTATTATATTTGAAAACTTAAACCTTCATCGAAAAAAATGAGCTTCATTCAAATGACGGCATTGAAATATAAATTGGTTTAAACATCTCTGAAATGTGATATATTACTCGGTAATAATTTTAGAATTATCATAATACCACGATAATTTATTATATTTGAAAACTTCATCGAAAACAACTGAAATTAATTCAAATGACGTCATAGAAAAAATAACACGCCTGGCTCTCTCTAAAAAAGCAGCATTTCATTCATAAATAATTTCCCATTCATGTCATTCATCACAATAATATAATAATTTATTTTATTTAAAAATTAAGACCATGGAGCTTGTAGCTCCATGGTCTTAATTTAACTCTTTGCTTAAAACTTCATCGCAAAAAATCGTCCTTCTCTCTGTAAAGTCAATGAATATTTCTTTCATATCAGCTATGCAGACTCCATGAGCTAAATTCTTTTGCGTTAAAAAAATACAGCAATTCCTATAAAACTCATCCTACATATTTTGCTGTTTACATTTTACATAAGTGAAAAATAGGCTTCGTTGTAGAAATAATCAAATTTGGATGAGCATTTAAACTAAAATATATTGTAATTGCGTTGTTTTAGTATGTAGATGCACAGAATTTAAACCAAAATAAAGTGGTTTTAGGACGGATACAACACTCAATATGAAATAAAAAGAACTTTAAAAATCACGATTTTGAGACAAGATGAATGCCATATATCATTTTGAAATGGATCACGTGATACTTTCATATCATGGTCATGTGATCGTTTCATATAAGAGGTGTTATTACTATTTCAATTTTTATTTAAAAAACTACTGAATATATTTCGCTGAATTTTTTTTTATATATTTTATGGAACAATTTAAATATTACCTAAAAATTTCGAAGCAATTTGTGAATTTTAAATCTGCTTAAAAAATGTTCGAAAAATTAGGTCCCATAAGGCTCAATGTATTTAATTTTTTCAACCCGGGTTTAATCCAAAACTAATTGGGTGATAATATTCATTTATATTCCCATAGGTCCTACAGACCGTCTGAACAACATACTAAAATTTCATTTTGATTAAGTCATTTTTACGGCAGTTATCGTGCTAACGGACAGACAGACAGACAGACAGACAGAATGAACAAAGTCATAAACACTTTTCAACTTTGTTGTAAAGTGTTAAAAATCTTAATAATTTATTTAATAAATTACATAGAATCTGCGTTGAGAACTAATTGGCAAGTAGTAATCAGCATCAGGTTTTAAAATACTTAATTCTGTTATTAGCATATTAGACCTGCTAGGTAAAATGGCAAAAAAAAAAAATCTAATCTAGTTTTCAATCTTATTTAATATGAATTGCTCAACATAAAGCACATTCAAAACAATCTTAAAGGAATGTTTTTCATTGTTATATAGTAAGCACTGCAATGGAATTGGCGTAATAACAATAAACAAAGAACAACATTTTTTCTAACTGATAATAATCGAAAGATAGAATAAGATATTTCGCAGAAGAAATAAATTAATTTACGAACAAGCATATACAAGATCTACAAATGACACTAATATACAAGGTAGGTTCTGTGATTTCATCTTATAAGTCAGTTAATTTTGCAGTGTCAGTTTAGAAATAGGATGCCGGCAGCGTGGTAAAACTGAATTTGTCGGCTAGATGTTCACAAGCTTTGAATAGCTATTCTAAGTATTTTTAGATATAGGTACTTTTTAGTATCAGACACGTTTCATCTGTGTAAGAACATTTCTCGTCTACAGTTGAACAGTACTTTAGTACACATAGTTCCCAGGAAAGTCTTTAAATATTCCAATAACTTTGTCAGGAAAGGTTAATGAGTGTACATGTTAGGTCTAACTATAGTAAAGTAACCAATCTCGAACGAATGGCAGCACCCTTAGCAGAGAACTAAATATTACGATAACAAATTTGGTAACAAAGCAAGATAGGCGGAGTAAACTAATTAAAAAGTTTCAAACCATTTGCCTAATCAGTGAGATTTGGCATCAGGAAGGAATACATTGTTAAGCAATAAATATCTGTCAAAATATGTTATCATCAGAGCCTGTAATAAGGCGATACCATCAACATTTATCAAAATACGTGGCAAACTTCTTTCTCAAATTCAAATGCACATTGTTGCTGAAGGGAGACATTTTGAACAGACTGTACAATAGATTCCTGCTATTCGCTATTAGTTAGCCATCTGCCAATAACTCTATTGTGACAAACTGTAACCCTATTGTGACCTTCTGTAACAGTTTTATTGTGAGTTTTTTCTCATTAGACAATGTTCTATAACTTTGTAATTGTTTTATTTTATCTATCCCGCTACTGTTTACAAACGGGTTACAGAGAATAGGTGAGCACAAATTTAAATTACACAATTGTTGTGGACTGCATTATATTTTTATTCATCATTTATGATACATTTAATATACAGGGGTAGGTCAACCAATTGGTTAGCGCGCAAGGATTGCACTCGGACGACCTGAGTTTGCTTCCTAACTCTGCCCAAACTCGGTAAGTGGTAAGGGGAAGGAGGGTGTAGTCCCTTTGGATGGCGCCCCACTGGGTCTCGGTCTAAATTGGGTGGCACGTCTCGGCCATCCAAACAGATGCCTTACACTTTCGGGTAGGTTGGACAGTCTGGGTCGAAGAAGAAGAAGCTTATAAATTCAATATACAGAATTATGGGGAATGAACTCTCGCTGGCACAATGCGTCGAAAGATTTTTCAAAACTGCTGGTTACAAAAGAAGGGTTACATGGCATGTGCTCGGTTTGGCGAGCGCCAACTGACCATACCTAGGATCTTCGCCCAAACCAATTGGGCACACCAACACCCACTTTGTGGCCAAGTTTCTTTATCCTATATTTTAATTTCCCAGATTAGGAGCACTTATTCGTTACGATATTGTCACTTTACTACAGATAGACTGAATTACCCGGCATTGCCCGAGTCGTAAATAAATGGCCATTACTACTCAATTGCTAACTTTAAAAGTTATTATCGAAGAAACTTTATTTTTTTCCCAATGCTTATAATACTGTTACAATCTTATATTATATTCAAAAATACAAATTTCCAACTGTAAAACTCGGGATTTTAAATTTCTGAATTTCAAATCCTATTACAGCTCGCCAGTCGTCTGAGATTCTCGATCTCGTGAGTGAAACGCTGATCTGTGATCATGCCTAGAATGAAATTCGAGCGGCATTTTCCTCCATGAGTTTTATGGTGTTTTTAGTGATCGCAAAAGAAATTCGACCCTATAAAATATTTCTTTTAGATAAATAATTCGAAATAAAAAAAAATAGCACTGAGGTATACCTCCCCGCGTCATCAAGTACCTGTGGAAGACCCAGGCCGTCCGACTCATCCAGAGGACTTGAGCAACTAATTGGACGACCGGGCATCATCAAGTACATGTGTGCCGAATTAAATGGCAATATGACGTTTAGATTTATCGCTACAGACTGTACACACACACACACACACATACATCTTAGTTATTATGTGAGGCAGATCTAACGTGTGTTACTCAATGACCTTTTCTTACTTATTGGAGTGTTTAAGGATGTTCCTAGGAACCTTGTATTTAAAAATCAGCTTACAACTATAAATTGTAAAGTGAGTTCCTTAACACTAAAACAGACAAGCAATTAGTATTCTCAAACTGACACATATTAAAACAATGGCAATAACCACGGAACAATACAACAATGCTACACGTTCTTCAAGGCCAGTGCTTGAGGCAATAAGGTGGGAAATGACTTATTATAGCAAACTGGCTAATTAGTATTCCTTGACAACGTGTGAGAAGTGCTGCTAAGATTTTTACTTTGCATAATGTGAGTACATGGGATAGGGTGGGGGAGTGAGAAAGGGAGAGTAGAAGATACCGATATCGATATCAATGTGGACATTGTGCATAAAAAAGAAAACAAAACTATTTAGAATTATTTCAAATCCTATCATTAGAAGTAGAATGATGTGGATTTTAAGATTTTCATTCCATTCCTTTTCTTTTTACTTTCCTTATATACAGTAATGTATAAGGAAAGTATTGTGACGGGGTCGAAAATTTGAATTCGAGTTTTCGACGGGAGAGCATGTTTCAAGCATCCCTGATCACGAATCGAACTTTTTTGAAGTGATGTCTGTGTGTGTGTGTGTGTGTGTGTGGAGACGATACCTCACGAACGAATGGAGCGATTCGAATGAAATTTGGTACAAAAATCACAATCCGTGAATACTGGAGCCTACTGTTTTAAAACACAATCGAATGCTCAGAACCCCCCTAAATTTTCGAGTGAAATTTTGGAAAAATCATCAAAAAATCAAAACCTTTAATAAAGTTACGCAAATAAACATTTCGTATGCAATTTTTCCTTAGAAAACGATTGCCATAAACTTTAGAACGCTAGCATGAATCGTTCTCGAGATATTGCACATTTTTCAAATAAATTTATCAAAACATCCCATAAATTAAAAAAATATATATTAACTGTTAAGAAACATGTTCACTTCTCATATGTAATATCATGCGATAAATTGGGTGACATCACATCATTCTCGTGGATCTAGCTCGTTCCATTCATGAGAAAAGATACTTTGAGTAATACTTTAGTATTTGAACGCTAATAGTCATTTATCTGCTATAAGAATAACTTATTCTTCACCATAACGCTTGGCGAGATTTTGGCGACGAATTTGGCGGAATGTCGCCAGCTTGACGACTTTTTTAAATGTTGCCGAATTAACGAAAATCTCGCCAAATGGATAAAAATGACGCTAAATCAATGAAAATGACGACTAATTGTCGAAAATTCAATATCTTGGAAAGAATATAAGTATCTGCTATAAGAAAAACCTATTTTTTTAATGTAAATGTAGTAAATTCATTGCATTATACAAGGAAAATCATGTGTTGCCCACATCAGTTTTTTTTTTGTTTTTCAATAATCACATTCCTTGCAATAAAGGAGGATTTATTAAGTGTAAAATTAAATTAATACTCTCACAAACTTAATACCCCTGCTCCCCCAAGAAAAAAGTGGCCATTTGATTATTCGGCCAGAAGTTTATACCATAATGGTCGGTATAGAGCGTATCAACTCGATCAACACTTATTTAGATACATGTGCTATAAAAATCTTTACAGAAATGTATATTTGTTTTCATACATACGTGTTTTACATGTAATTTTGGTTTATTACGTTTCAAATGTAATTAATATATTTTTATCTGTTATAAAATTGTCTCAGTGAAGTTTGTATTCTTTTCATTTTCTATTTCATACTATAAAAGTGTTATTGGGATTCGTGAAGTCTAGATTAACCTTTTGACTAGGGGCTCTGTTAATGGTTAATACGAGACTACCCAGAGCAGGACTCACGTCCAATGACTGCTAAATTTCATGAAAATCCTTAGGATTTGAGCAAGAAGGGATGTACGTATCACCAGCGAGTCTTTCTGGACTTTGTGGCCGGGGGGGGGGGTCAAATAAAACTTTAGGGAAGGAAGCAAATTTTCTATTTGCTCTATATAAATATAAACTGCTGTTGCATAAATAAAAACTAGGTTAACATAAAATGTCTACAGGGGGGGCTGTCCCCCTTGATGTATGCCTGAAAGAAACACGGTGTATCACACACACATAATGCAAGGAATCGTAGAATCTTGTTCAAGTTGCCGCAAATTAATTTAAAATATTTGCTCATTTTTATACATGCACTAAACAAGTGATAAGAGGCGTAAATAAATGGGATAAACTTATGTGTAACATATCTTGAAGAATTTGCAGAGTACAGTTCGAAGAGCTTGCAATTACGTTCCAGTAGCTCAGCGGTAGATCGTCGGTTAGTCAGTGCGATGATCTGTGGTTCAATTCCCGGTTGAGGCAACAAGGTTCTTTACAAGTTTACAACTAGTCTAACTGACATTGTTAAAAATATTTTAACAGTTTCATTATATTCACTTTATTCGAAGTTTATCTAATACATTTAATAGTTGTATATTACGGCTTTTGGGGAAATTTTTATACATCTTTATAACTTTAAAGGAAATCCCAATATTCTATACTTTTACACTCATTGATATAAGTGCTGATAACACCGGTTCTCGTTAAATCACCGAAGTCAGGCAGCATCGAGCGTGGCTAGTACTTGGGTGGGTGACCACCTGGGAACAAACACCGCGTGCTGTTGGCACATTTCGGGCGCAGTAGCCCGGTGGTTTGCGCGCTGGATTTGCACGCTGCCACAACTGCCGCCGTGTTCATGCGGAGTACGATCACGTTAAACATGTGGGTCCGTAAGTCCTTCCGAGAGGTTGGTGGTAGGGGAAGGAGGGTACAGTCCCTGTGGATGCCTCCCCCACTGGGTTCCGGTGTAAATTGGGTGGCACTTCCCGGCCGTCCAAACAGTTACCTTACACCTTTCTGGTAGGTCGGACGGTCTGGGTCTCAACAACAACAAAAACAACTCATTGATATACGGTCCATTTTTGTATATGTTTAGGTATAGTAAAGTAACCAAGTCCGCTAAAAAAAAAAGTAATTGTAGCGCCCCTAGCGGAGAAATTAAAGAATGAACTCGGCGAAATAGACGAAAATATCAATTATAAAGTTGTAGATCACTGTACGATTACAAAGTTGTAGAGCATTGTACGATTACAAAGTTGTAAATAATTGCCCATATGCAGTGCATTAATAAATAGGAATCGTCAATAAACTGCTTACAGAAGAAATTTATTTCGCGAAAATATGTTCTATTCAGCACTAAAATAAACCACGCTCATATGCACAAGAACCTAATGTACAGCTTGTTTAAAATGTCCTCTATCAGTAATAATGCACATTTGAATTTGAGAAAGAATATGACCGAGCACTTTGACAAGCATTTTCAGGTGTCACCGTAATACAATTTCTCAACATTTATTTATTGTCGTCTATACACGTGTTTCGCGCGTTCCTCGTGTCTATTTCTACTAATTCAATAATCTTTAATATATTTTAAATTAACATTTATCTTTCATCTCGCATCGTTGCCAAGTTCCTTATTCTAATCTTATTCTATTATTTGAATTCCTGAAAAATATTACCACGATCTTTAAAAATCATTGCAGGTGTCACCGTGTTAGAGTTCCTGATGATACATTGTGTGTGGTATATACTGACTTCCGTATATAAGTTCCGTTCGGTTCTAGCGTCAATTCTTACTTATTGGACAAAGTTTTACAACTTTGTAGGTGTGTTTTTTCGTCTATTTCGCTTTGTTGCAGAGTTCCTTATTCTAACTTTTTTAATTTTCCACTAGGGGAGCTGTAATTTCTTTTATTCGAGAGGACATAGCATCTTTAAGAAAATTAGACCTAACGCGTACACCCACAAACCTTTACTTACAAAGTTATTGAGGTGCTCAAGAACTTTTCTAGGAAACATGTATCTATCTGAAAAGAAAACGAGCTCCCTGCTGATATTGTTAACAAGGTATACACACGATATACAGGAAATATCCTTACCTTGGAAAAATGCAGTTGCAAAGAAAAAAAAAAGGGAATTTTCAAAATCATCAATCATATGCCATGAATTGCAAATCACTTACCTAAAACAAAATAAGAATATAATTATTAAAGCACAGAAAAAAAATCTGTATATTTTGAAAGCTGCATGATTATGCATATAACATATTATACATGATTATACACATAACATATTATACATGATTATACACATAACGAAAACAAAAAAAAAATAAAAAAAAAGATAATGTATGTGTGATTATACATGATTATACATAAAATACATGATTATACATATAATACATGGTTATACATATAACATGATTATTATATATTATACGTGATTATACATATAATACATGATTAATATATATATTATACATTATTATACATATAATACATGATTATTATATATTATACATGATTATACATATGATTATTACATATAATACATGATTATACATAACATACATGATTGTACATATAATACATGATTATACATATAACATGTTTATTACATATTATACGTGATTATACATATAATACATGATTAATATATATATTATACATTATTATACATATAATACATGATTATTATATATTATACATGATTATACATATGATTATTATATATAATGCATGATTATACATAACATACATGATTGTACATATAATACATGATTATACATATAACATGTTTATTACATATTACACATGATTATTCATATAATACATGTTTATTATATACTATACATGATTATACATATAATACATGATTATTATATATTATACATGATTATACATATAATACATGATTATACATATAACAAAAATATAAAATGAATAAAAAAAGATAATGTATGTGTGGTTATACATGATTATACATATGATTATTATATATAATACATGATTATACACATAACAAAAAACAACAACAACAAAAAGTTAGCGTATGCGTGTTTGGATCGCGCACAGCAAAATATGCAAAGACACGAAATTCGGAACAGGGGTATCTGAGGTTAATTTTTTTTAGTGATAATTCTTTTTTTTTAAATTTGAATTAACTTTTCAACTATTTAATTCAGAAGCGAAATTTCGAGCAATTTCCACACCAATCGATTCCTTAGCGATCGAAAAAATTATCACACTCCTAAAAGTGCAGTTAAATTTTTCTTAACATATGAACACTGAATAGAACATTCATTTATACCATCGAGAAGATGACCTTTTTTATGTAAATATCTATTATAAAATGTAGTTAATTGCTAGCAAAAAGCCGGGCATATGAAGTACGCGAGCTGTAAAAGATTTCAAATTAAAACTTAATTTAACAAATAATCATGAAATTAAAAGTATAGAAAAATAATGAGGAATCCTAATACAAAATAACCTGTACGTTATTAGAATTTTAATATTAAGCTAAACAAATTAGAACACAGAAAAACAAAGAGATCAAAGTAACACATTTAAATCGCAAAAACATATTTAATATACAGGAATACGTTTTAATCACAATGCATGCAAGAGCACACACTTTCACTAGCTGTTTAAAAGTTGCTGTTGACTTGCTATTTGTAGGAATTAAACGTATGGTGAACATAAGCCGTTTAAAAATGAGCGTTTCACTCTGTTACAGAACGTTTTCATAATTGAAATTGTGATTCTGAAAACATCGTGCAATTTCACGTATGTATGCAAAATTTCATTTTCCTACCTATTTTAGTTTTCGAGTAAAAGGGATAGCAAAATTCCGGCAAATGTTGATTTTGCACATCAAATTCGAATACATGCAAATGTTGTTTATTATAACATTTCTGAAGCAAACAGAAATTCGCTAATAACCCTATTGTGTCAAATAAATGAATTCTACAACAGGTTTGTTGTCGTTTCCTACTCAATACAAAATGCTATAAAGCTTTGTAATTGGCTTTTTTCATGTATTTCACTTTGTCGCCGAGTTCGTTGTCCTATTTTTACTTTCCTTATATACATAATGTATAAGGAAAGTATTGTGACGGGGTCGAAAATTCGAATTCGAGTTTTCGACGGGAGAGCATGTTCAAGCATCCCTGATCACGAATAAACCATTTTTGAAGTGATGTCTGTGTGTGTGTGTGAAAGTATGTGTGTGTGTGTGAAAGTATGTGTGTGGAGACGATAACTGACGAACGAATGGACCGATTCGAACGAAATTTGGTACAAAAATCACAATCCGTAAACACTAGAAGCTTATTGATTTTAAACGTAATCGAATGTTCAGAACCCCCCCCCCCCCTAAATTTTCGAGTGAAATTTTGAAAAAATCCTCAAAAAATCAAAACCGCTAATAAAGTTACGCAAATAGACATTTTTTATGTAATTTTTCATTAGAAAACGATTGACATAAATTTTAGAACGCTAACATGAACCGTTCTCGAGATATTGCACATTTTTAAAAAAAAATTATCAAAAAGTCATATAAAATAAAAAAATATATATTTCCTATTGAGAAACATGTTCACTTTTCATATGTAATACCATGCGATAAATTTGGTGACATTATTCTCGTGGATCTAGCTCGCTCCATTCACGAGAAAAGATACTTCGAGTAATACTTTTGTATTTGAACACCAATAGTCATTTATCTGCTATAAGAATAACTTATTTCTCCGTCAGTAAAGCTTGGCGAGATTTTGGTGACGAATTTGGCGGAATGTCGCCAACTTGGCGAGTTTTTGAAATGTTGTCAAATTAACGAAAATCTCACCAAATGGATTAAAATAACGACTAATTGTCAAAAATTCAATATCTTGGAAAGAATATAAGTGTCTACTATAAGAAAAACCTATTACTTTCCTTATATACATAATGTATAAGGAAAGTATTGTGACGGGGTCGAAAATTCGAATTCGAGTTTTCGACGGGAGAGCACGTTTCAAGCATCCCTGATCACGAATCAAACATTTTTGAAGTGATGTGTATGTGTGTGTGTGTGTGTGTGTGTGTGTGTGAAAGTATGTGTGTGTGTGTGTCAGTGAGTCTGTGGAGACGATAACTGACGAACGAATGGACCGATTCGAACCAAATTTGGTACAAAAATCACAATCCGTAAACACTGGAAGCCTATTGTTTTTATACGTAATCGAATGTTCAGAACCCCCCTAAATTTTCGAATGAAATTTTGAAAAAATCGTCAAAAAATCAAAACCGCTAATAAAGTTACGCAAATAAACATTTCTTATGTAATTTTTCATTAGAAAGCGATTGGCATAAATTTTAGAACGCTAACATGAACCGTTCTCGAGATATTGTACATTTTTCAAAAAAATTATGAAAAAGTCCAATAAAAAAAAAAATTCCTATTGAGAAACATGTTCACTTTTCATATGTAATACCATGCGATAAATTGAGTGACATCATTCTAGTGGATCTAGCTCGTTCCATTCATGAAAAAATATACTTTGAATAATACTTTTGTATTTGAACGCCAATAGTCATTTATCTGCTGTAAGAATAACTTTTTTCTTAGTGCATAACGCTTGGCGAGATTTTGGCGACGAATTTGGCGGAATGTCGCCAACTTGGCGGCTTTTTTGAAATGTTGCCAAATTAATGAAAATCTCGCCAAATGGATAAAAATGATGCTGAATCAATGAAAATGACGACTAATTGTCGAAAATTCAATATCTTGGAAAGAATATTAGTATCTACTATAAGAAAAACCTATTTTTTTACTGTAAAAGTAGTAAATTCATTACATTATATAAGGAAAGTCATGTGTTGCCCACATCAGATTTTTTTTTTACTGTAAAAGTAGTATATTCATTGCATTATATAAGGAAAGTCATGTGTTGCCCACATCAGATTTTTTTTTTTAATTACCAGCTAGGATGTGTTGAAATCACTTTTTTTCTTTGATCGAGTATAATCACTTTAATATAAATTGACCTAACGTGCACACTTATGGTCTTTTCCTTACAAAGGTATCAGGGAGTTTAGGGACTTGAGTAGGGATTTTGCATACCAAATGCATTATAGCGTACCCTACAATACCCTATCGCATGTAGTACATTATCGCAATACAGTACATGTAAAGGTAGTATCGCAATATAGTACATGTAAAGGTAGTATCGCAATATAGTACATGTAAAGGTTTAGCATTAATATTTTTATAGAAAACTTTATAGCTGGAATTCTCCTTCCTACACGTACGGTTTTTTGGAAAAACTTTGCATTTATCCAAAATACAGAACACGGAAGTTCCAGAATATTACCAAAATAATAATTAAATAAAACCCTAAAACCTTAAAAAAAACCCACCATTTACCTTTAAAATTGTTGACTCTGGCAGATGTAAAAAAAATCAGCATAAAGCTATGATTACTTTCAGTAGAAGGAAGTGAACAATAAACCCGGCTGGATTTTATTTCCAGACGCTATTTTGCACCGGTTATAATTTCCAGATTATACATTAACCTTCCTTGTGTAATTAAATGACTATAAAAGACATACATGGTTTATCAAAATAAACAACTAAGCATTTTCTCTCTTATTTAGAGAATTTTGACCTTCCTGTTCTTAGAAAAGAAGCTTGAAAAATGCTTTAAAAAGTTCCCAGATTATTCATCATATGCTAAAAATGCAGTCATATGATTTATTTATTCAGTGAAACGATTGAAATAAATATCTTTAAAAATGCATATTTAAAATTTGTTTTTGAAACGGTAATATACATCGAACCTAAAGTATTAAATACCGAAATGAATCCTAAGTCAAATATTAGAGGTATTTTAATGCTAGTATTTCTAAATAATCGACCTTTACTTTTTTATTTCTTATTAAACTAACTATTTTTAACTTTTCTATTCTAACTATTTCCTAACTATTTTTAAACAATTATTCTTTACTTTTCATTTTTATTACTTTCCTTATATACATAATGTATAAGGAAAGTATTGTGACGGGGTCGAAAATTCGAATTCGAGTTTTCGACGGAAGAGCACGTTTCAAGCATCCCTGATCACGAATCAAACATTTTTGAAGTGATGTCTGTGTGTGTGTGTGTGTGTGTGTGTGTGTCAGTGGGTCTGTGGAGACGATAACTGACGAACGAATGGACCGATTCGAACGAAATTTGGTACAAAATTCACAATCCGTAAACACTGGAAGCCTATTGTTTTTAAACGTAATCGAATGTTCAGAACCCTCCTAAATTTTCGAGTGAAATTTTGAAAAAATCGTCAAAAAATCAAAACCGCTAATAAAGTTACGTAAATAGACATTTCTTATGTACTTTTTCATCAGAAAACGATTAACATAAATTTTAGAACGCTAACATGAATCGTTCTCGAGATATTGCACATTTTTCAAAAAATTATCAAAAAGTCATATAAAATAAAAAAAATATATTTCCTATTGAGAAACATGTTCACTTTTCATATGTAATATCATGCGATAAATTTTGTGACATCATTCTCGTGGATCTAGCTCGTTCCATACATGAGAAAAGATACTTCGAGAAATACTTTTTTATTTGAACGCCAATAGTCTGTTTAAATAATCGCAATAGTCGCCAATTTATCTGCTATAAGAATAATTTATTTCTCCTCAGTAAAGCTTGGCGAGATTTTGGCGACAAATTTGGCGGAATGTCGCCAACTTGGCGACTTTTTGAAATGTTGTCAAATTAACGAAAATCTCGCCAAATGGATTAAAATGACGCTAAGTCAATGAAAATGACGACTAATTGTCGAAAATTCAATATCTTGGAAAGAATATAAGTATCTACTATAAGAGAAACCCATTTTTCTTACTCTAAAAGAAGTAAATTCATTGCATTATATAAGGAAAGTCATGTGTTGCCCACATCAGATTTTTTTATATTCTTAATTAAGAATGAATGCTACTATTTTGTTATTTTGTTCAGGGTCGAACCATTTTTTACTTTTCTTATATACATATAACGTATAAGGAAAGTATTGTGACCGGGTCGAAAATCCGAATTCGAGTTTTCGACGGGAGAGCACGTTTCAAGCATCCCTGATCACGAATCGAACATTTTTGAGGTGATGTCTGTGTGTTAATGAGCCTGTGGAGACGATATCTCACGAATAAATGGAGCGATTTGAATGAAATTTGGCACACAAATTACAATCCATGAATACGGGAAGCCTATTGCTTCTAAACACAATCGAATGTTCAGAACCCTCCTAAATTTTCGAGTGAAATTTTGAAAAATTCATCAAAAAATCAAAACCTTCAATAACGTTACGTAAATAGACATTTCTTACGTAATTTTTCCTTAGAAAACGATTGACACAAACTTTAGAACGCTAGCATGAACCGTTCTCGATATATTGGACATTTTTCAAATAAATTTATCAAAAAATCCCATAAATTAAAACAAATAGTACTAACTGTTGAGAAACATGTTCACTTTTCATATGTACTATCATGCGATAAATTTGGTGACATCATTCCCGTGGATCTAGTTCGTTCCATTCACGAGAATAGATACTTTGAGTAATACTTTTGTATTTGAACGGCAATCTGCTATAAGAATAACTTATTTCTCCGTCCATAACGCTTGGCGAGATTTTAGCGACGAGTTTGACGGAATGCCGCCCACTTGGCGACTTTTAAAATGTTGCCAAATTAACGAAAATTTCGCCAAATTGATACATATAATGCTAAATCAATGAAACTGACGACTAATTGACGAAATGTCAATATCTTGGAAAGACTATAAATATCCACTATAAGAATAACCTATTTTCTTTTACTGTAAATGTAGTAAATTCATTGCATTTTATAAGGAAAGTCATGTGCTGCCAACATCAGATTTTTTTTTCACCATTTAATAAATTTTTTAGCTGCGGTGTCTGCAGTTAAAGGACACTTCTTTAATGATAATTTTTGTTAATTAAATTAACTATAAATGCGCGAACGCTACGCGGGCGCATACTCATCCGCAAACTCGTAACCAGCGAACGTCTAATACGCTCCTAAATACGTTTAGATTAGCTTAAATTTAAAACTGCATATGCGGGTACAATGCTTTCTAAATAAGTGCCAAAGTGAAACAACCTGCAACGTAAATTTCTAAGCATAGTAATTTTTTCCGATTAAAAAAAAAAATCACATAATAATTGTTTGCTTTAATGCTACCAGAAAATTAACTGCAAAACAGCTTTTTCAAAACCATAAATTTGAACAATGAAGACATCGAAATTCTTTCAACATGCAATATTCAAAGGGTAATTTCCAAAGTGTTCTGGGTCATAACTACAGTCCCTTCTGTCTGAGAGAAACCTCTCTAAAATCTGAAATAGTTTTACAGTCTTCGTAATCAGAAAGCTAATTTAAATCCGTCTGTTTTTGTCTTTTTCGCCGTAAGATGAAAACGATGTAGAAAACGTTCAGTAAAAATTTGTTATTCATGATCTATGAAAGTCTTAAAAAAATAGTGAATGACTGCTGCACATGACGCTCCAAATAATAAGATGGTCTTTCACTGCTCCCAATGAGAGAATAATCTTGCCATTGACAGCTTCTCAAAATTCAACGATATGCAATTCAAACCTCGTTAACCATTTAAATTTTGAAGCTGAAACTCATTCCGGAATCAACTGAGCGAATCGGCAGACGACATTTGGGGTAATCTGCTGTCATTTTGGCGCGAAATGTAAGTCTTAAAAGAGATGTAACTGTGAGTGTCATTTACTAGTGGAATGGGCTATGTCAATGATAATAATTTCGACGTATTTTTGCTTGTTGTACTCTATTATGGACATTTTTTGTTCTGTTCAGAAGAATTTTATGAGTATTGTAATAAAATGTCTTGCAAACGTGTTTTAGTTTCCGCATTCTTTTTACTACAAGACAATCATTTTTGCTTTCTCCGCTTATATAGGGTATGTATTGTGACAGTGTCGAAAAATTGGAATTTCAGTTTTTGATAGTAGAACACGTTTTTCGTGCATCCCAGAACTCTATTCCAACATTTTTGAGGTGACGTTTGTGCGTATGTATTTATGTATGTATGTGCATTCCATACATACTTTGAAATTCAGTAACATATTACTTTCCTTATATACATAATGTATAAGGAAAGTATTGTGACGGGGGTCGAAATTTCGAATTCGAGTTTTCGACGGGAGAGCACGTTTCAAGCATCCCTGATCACGAATCAAACATTTTTAAAGTGATGTCTGTGTGTGTGTGTGTGTGAAAGTATGTGTGTGTGTGTGTGTGTGTGTGTGTGTGTGTGTGTGTGTGTGTGTGTGTGTGTGTCAGTGAGTCTGTGGAGACGATAACTGACGAACGAATGGACCGATTCGAACGAAATTTGGTACAAAAATCACAATCCGTAAACACTGGAAGCGTATTGTTTTTATACGCAATCGAATGTTCAGAACCCCCCTAAATTTTCGAGTGAAATTTTGAAAAAATCGTCAAAAAATCAAAACCGCTAATAAAGTTACGCAAATAGACATTTCTTATGTAATTTTTCATTAGAAAACGATTGACATAAATTTTAGAACGCTAATATGAACCATTCTCGAGATATTGCGCATTTTTCAAAAAAATTATCAAAAGTTATAAAAAATATATTTCCTATTGAGAAACATGTTCACTTTTCATATGTAATACCATGCGATAAATTTGGTGACAGCATTCTCGTGCATCTAGCTCGTTCCATTCATGAAAAAAGATACTTTAAGTAATACTTTTGTATTTGAACGCCAATAGTTATTTATCTGCTGTAAGAATAACTTAGTTCTCCGTCCATAACGCTTGGCGAGATTTTGGCGACGAATTTGGCGGAATGTCGCAAACTTGGCGACATTTTTAATTGTTGCCAAATTAACAAAAACCTCGCTAAATTGATAAAAATGACGCTAAATCAATGAAAATGACGACTAATTGAAGAATATTCAATATCTTGGAAAGAATATAAGTATCTACTATAAGAATAACATTTTTTTTTAACTGTAAAAGTAGTAAATTTATTGCATTATATAAGGAAAGTCGTGTGCTGCCCACATCAGATTTTTTTATTTTATGAATATATATTTTTCTACATTAATTAGAGTAAACTAATAGTTTGATAATGCAGTGTATTTTTTCTCTCTCGTGAATAATACCTGATTTAAATTAATGATTTAAATCAATTGATTGATTTAAATCAGTGATTTAAAATCAATCAGTTAATTCAAATTGTGATTTTAATCATGATTTAAATCAGCGAATCCTGTTGCAATGAATAAAGGAGATGTTGCTGTTGAAGAAGAGTTTGATGAGACAAAGAATAGCAGCATTACGCACACTGACGCTATAAAGATCCTAGATGCAGCACTTTGATATATTGATGTACAAGATAATGTAACAGTTCCTGATGTTCTATTCTTTAAAAGATGGCATCGCAAGGCAGCTTTGAAGCAATACTAAATAAAGCAGCAGAAGGAAAACACTATACGAGTATAATTTGCAAAAGAGAGTGATTGTGCATACACAATGGTAAAAACAGCCTATCTCTATTTCTTTACCACGTACAATGTATCTCACATACTTTATTAAAATCACTAATGCGTCACGTATTAATATATCGCACATTTACGTCAATCAGTTATTATCAATAATGCACGCCCAACAATATTTTCAATATTAAAAGTATTAATATGTATGTAATATAAAATATAAAAAGTCGGCGGTGGTTCCAGTCCGATGGAGCCGAAATGGGTTTGTTTTCTTTTGCGTGAATATCATTTTGTAAAATAAAACTCCAATAAAGTTCAATTTATTCGATTTTCTCAGACTCATTTGTTTTGTTTATTAGTTTTCAAAGCGCTACAAATTACTCGCTAGCTGTTTATAACCAGCATTTTTAGTTTTCACCCCGATTTCATGTGGATACTTCGACCATAGACTTCACGACGAATTATTTTACTAACTTGCTTGATGGTATATAAGTTATACAATATATTTGTGACGGGATTTTAGATTCAAATTAATCTATAAACATGCCACATAAACACGTAGTTGAATACGTATATTTCCATCTATTCTATTGAAACATCATCGACCATTAAGCACCTTTAGAATCCACAAGTTCATTTAACTTCACAATTTTTTAAAACAAAACAAAATATCTCGTACTCGTGCACCAATATTTCACAAGTAAAGAGTTGCCATACACATAACATTTTAAATATTACAACTTTCCCACTCATTAGAAAACTAAAATACTAAAATATCGAAATTATACCTACTTTACTTTGGAAACTTAGAGCTCGACACAAAAACCAATTACATACACTCGTAGAGTTTTCAGAGATGCAAATTCTTGCTTATTGTTTATAGCTAACACTTATAGGTTTTGAGATTATACGCATTTCAATCTTGAAAAACTGAAAACACAAAAATTATTTTCTTTCAACTTAACAAGACGATTACTCGAAAACCATAATAGCTTCTTTAAAATAAAATTCTAAATAGGAAAACTGTATTTCCCAATCCATATTTTTGTCACTTACTATTTATGTCTATCACAGTTTCAAAGATATTTAGAGTGAAAGCAAGCAAACTAAAGACCTCTCTCGAACATATACTTTGTTTTAGTATTTTCGAAGAAAAAAAAAGCTCAAAATATTAAAACATTGAAATAATTTTTATATATTAATAATCTATACCACATTTTCGTCAAAATAAGTAAACATTGTTTACATTTTTATCTATTAGTCAGTTTACATTTTACGTAACGCTCCAATTTCACTCCAAGCATAGATATTATTTACATACAAAAAATAAAAATAAGGACTAGTCCGGTTAAACCGATTTACGGATAACCGGGATTCGGATAATCTAGATTTTACTATGTACCCTTCTAATAGTGTTGATGACGAGCCAAAAATTATACCTTATCAATACTGACATCCAGATTTAGGATTTGAATATTGTTTGAATTTCCTTATTGAAATCCTGCTAGTCAATAATGAAACTTGAATATATAATATGAAAAACAATTTAATCTTATGCACAGACCCAATCACAAAAGTTGGCAGACGATATACAATTTAAGAATATATAAAAATGGGAATTGTATCTTTTCGATTCAGTTGTAGCACTTTCGTTAAGTAGATTTCAAAGAAAGTTAATATCATAACTTCTCTGTTGAAAATATCGAAAAACTTTCCCTGAAAATCCCATTCAAGAAGATAGATCGTTTATAGCCATGTTGACCCTGTTAGATCGTACGACCTTGCACGTCTGCGCCCAATTGTTTTGTTATTGCGTCCTGACCGGATAAAGAAACCGG
The DNA here is from genome assembly GCA_951213105.1 of Amaurobius ferox. NCBI lineage: Eukaryota > Metazoa > Arthropoda > Arachnida > Araneae > Amaurobiidae > Amaurobius > Amaurobius ferox. The sequence continues at coordinate 24,438,803 of OX578153.1, forward strand.
TTGGGTGAAAAAAAATTAATTCTGCCTAAACGAATATGCATTGTTAACAAATTTGGACCTATGCCCGAAATGCAAATTGAGAAGACGGTTGCCAATATGTAATTACAGATAGGGAAATTGGGGGAAATATGACGAGCACAATTTGCGTAATGGGAGCAAGTGGCGAATGTAAAGAGACGCAGTGTTGGTAATAAAAATTAAAAGTGATGAATTAAGATTGAACATAATAGATTTGGAAAATAAATAAAATTGAAGTAGTGTTATAGGTAAAGTAATTTCGTTTATTTTGAAAAAATGGCATGCCATATTTTTTGATTTGTTATTATTGTTTGTTTATGTTCGTTTGCTTACAGAAGTGTTTACGTTCGCCAATAAAATAAAAAATCTGATGTGGGCAACACATGACTTTCCTTATATAATGTAATGAATTTACTACTTTTACAGTAAAAAAATAGGTTTTTCTTATAGTAGATACTAATATTCTTTCCAAGATATTGAATTTTCGACAATTAGTCGTCATTTTCATTGATTTAGCATCATTTTTATCCATTTGGCGAGATTTTCATTAATTTGGCAAAATTTCAAAAAAGTCGCCAAGTTGGCGACAGTCCGCCAAATTCGTCGCCAAAATCTCGCCAAGCGTTATGCACTAAGAAAAAAGTTATTCTTACAGCAGATAAATGACTATTGGCGTTCAAATGCAAAAGTATTATTCAAAGTATATTTTTTCATGAATGGAACGAGCTAGATCCACGAGAATGATGTCACTCAATTTATCGCATGGTATTACATATGAAAAATGAACATGTTTCTCAATAGGAATTTTTTTTTATGTGACTTTTTCATAATTTTTTTGAAAAATGTACAATATCTCGAGAACGGTTCGTGTTAGCGTTCTAAAATTTATGCCAATCGTTTTCTAATGAAAAATTACATAAGAAATGTCTATTTGCGTAACTTTATTAGCGGTTTTGATTTTTTGACGATTCTTTCAAAATTTCATTCGAAAATTTAGGGGGGTTTCGAACATTCGATTACGTATAAAAACAATAGGCTTCCAGTGTTTACGGATTGTGATTTTTGTACCAAATTTGGTTCGAATCGGTCCATTCGTTCGTCAGTTATCGTTTCCACAGGCTCACTGACACACACACACACACACACACACACACACACACAGACATCACTTCAAAAATGTTTGATTCGTGATCAGGGATGCTTGAAACGTGCTCTCCCGTCGAAAACTCGAATTCGAATTTTCGACCCCGTCACAATACTTTCCTTATACATTATGTATATAAGGAAAGTAATAAGACAGATCTAACCTGAATTTGATTAACGGTAGGCAGAACTGAAAACGGCCCCTTTCGTTACTGGATTCGTATATATATATATATATATATATATATATATATATATATATATATAATTGAAGAATTTTTATTTTACTTGTATTATATATACCTGAGATGGATCATTAATAGAAAATGTTCTGTATAGCAAAAGTGAAAGGAAGATGGACTGAGATGTAAATGTGATATCAAAAAGACTATACGACAAGCTGTTGAATATTTTAAAAAGAATATGATAAGTAAACATTATAAATAAAACAGGTACTAAATCGGTATAAAATACCCCTTTTTCCCTGTTATCAGTTAAGGAATGGAATAAGAATTACATGTGGTAAAGATGGGTGAAAATTTTTTTTGTAACTACACATTTAGACGAAAGTATTTTTATAAATCATATATGTAATGCAGGTACTTAAGGTACTAATCCCCTTGTTCCCTGCATAAACATACATGGTGAAAATGTAAGAAATGTGTGTAAGATGAAAAGTTGCAAAACAGAAACATTGATTTGCACGATGAGCTAGGCCTTTTCTATTTCCCAAAAATAATTTGAAATTCAATAAATTGAATAAAGTGAAAAGCATTTCCGAAACCATGTACGTTATCAAGTGTCATACATGTTTCGTTAATGCGGAGTCTACGTTTCTGTGTGTATTACTGTAAATTGCATTACAGAAATAATGCACATGGGCCGACGTAGAAGAAAATATAAATTGGATCAGATATATAAGAAATCAAATATAATAATCAAATATACCAGCGTGAGGCTAAGTATTTATAGGTGAATACAATGTAATGAAAAGGTTGATGAAGTTTTGCTGTTAAAAAATTTTAAAATTCTTGCTTTAAGACAACGTTATTCAAAGTGTGTTCCATGGAACCCTTGGGGTTCCTTGACAGTATACCAGGGGCTCCTCATCGCGATAGTATCGTGTCGATAGTATTGATAGTAACGTAATAGTAAAAAGTAAACTTTTCTCATTTTGGGGTTCCGTCATCAATGGGTCATCTGGTTTTTCAAAGGGGTTCCGGGAAAGCATGATCCAAAGGTGATCCAAATGTATGATCAGTTGAGCACATTTTTTTTATTTTATGCAAAGGCCACAGGGTTCCTCCGGTCCTTAAAAGCTCCCTAAGAACTCCTTATTTTTAGCTTTCCTTTTTAAGGGCCCTTAAAACTACTTAGTTTTCATCAACACTCCTTATTTTCCTCCGAAATTGGAGCATGACCAGGGTTCTCCCTAGAGCGCGATTCCCGTAATTTGCTGCTAAATCCCACTCAGAAAAAAAAATTATTTGTGTTAATTTTTAAAATCCCACTTAATTTTGAAATTAGGGTAAGATAATCCCACCTATTATTTTTTTCCTTGGGAGAACCCTGATGATCGAATTCCTCCAGTGATGCGATCACTTTTCCCTTTTCTATCTATTTTCGTACTTCTTTGCCTGATATCCATCCCAGTGTTACCAGGTCTTTTCCAAAAATCATACCCAAAAATTGACGAAAACTAGCCCAATGTTTAGTGTTGTGAGATTTCGCGCAATGTTGCCAAAAACTACTAAATTTATCGAAATTCCAAGATAAAATTTACTGGCCTTCTAACAGTTCGTCAAAATTTGCCCCCCAAAATAAATCATCGAACTTTTCTGAAAGTAGCCCAAAAATCTGCAACCAAAAAAATTTCCGTCATGCTTTACCGCAACTCTTTGAAGAAACTAGCCCAATTGAACACGAAAACTGTGGAACTAGCGTAATTTTTAAAAAGGGTTTATTTCTTCCCAAATACAGGACTAGAAGTTTTCCTATATATTTTGTAAAATAGGAAAAAGCCCGGAGGCAGAATTTTTTCTATGTTTTGCGAAAAGACTTCTTTGTTCTGCATGCAACACATGGAGAAAAATTCTGCTTCCGGGGTTTTTCCTATTTTAAAAAATATATAGGAAATATAAGACAACTTCTAACTCTGCGAATATGTATATACGTCACACCCCAGTGCATTTCCATAGTGCAATGAAGGCAATATGGTTTACGGCCTATCTCAATTAGTCCTTATAAAATATTAATTGGGTCCTTAGAAAGTCCTTAGAAACTCCTTATTTTTTATTTTGAAAAAAGAGTGAAAACCCTAAGTGAAGCCTGTATTCCTGAGCGTTTAGAAATTTATTAGCGATAGGACAGTCAAAAAACACCAATCGTGTAAAATAGGCAAGTTACAGTATTTCTATCAAAAAAATTCTGAAATTCTTGCTTTACAAAGTTTTGTGTTCACTAATCGTATCATCGCCTGTACCATGCAACCGAGCCACAATAACCGCCAAATCATGGTCCACGGGTGGTGATTGACGATTAATTGAGAACATTTTTGCTTTAAATCTCTAAATGTAGATTCAAATACAAAAATATCTAGTATGAATTATGATAACAAATTCTCAAATATGAATTCTGAAATATTTTAGATGCTCAGATATCTTTATAATTTCTATGGAGATAACTATATACATCTACTTTAATAAAAAAAATATAAAATAACTACATCAATTAATAAGATAATCCATTAATACATCAATTTTACTGGAATAAAAACCATTAGTTGTAATTTTTTTCCCTTTTTCTTTCTTTTGTTTGAGAAGTTTTAACTACAGAGATGGAGAATGATTTAATAAATTTCTAAATCAATAAATTATTCTTTTTCAGTATAATATATTTCTCTTTAATAATGCAACTTTAACAAAAACAAGTATTTTAAAATAAAATAATTATTTGATATTGTTACAACATAAAAAAAAAAAAGAATCAAATGTATACGCTCTTGAGAAACATTCTATGATACAAACATTTTCGGACATTTCACAAAATTACACATTTCAATTTCAGAAAAGGATTTCACAGAATTTCAAAGTATAAAAGAAAAAGAAAAAAAAAACTCGACGATTGGTTGTCAAATGACGTCAAGGCTCATTTCCGGAAGCTCAGCTTTATATAATTTCACGAAATTAGAATTATTTTACGTAAAAATAAGATCTTAAAAATTTAAAAAAAAAAAATGATTGATAAACACTAGTAAAATAAAAATACAAACTGACAATGAGAAGTAACAACCGAGATTTTACTTTACAAAATAACGTCATCAGAATCCACTGGATGGCAGCACCAGCGACATTAAAATACTCTACATTAAATTTACCTGGTTGACTGGCAAGAGATGGCGCCGTCTAGTCTGAAGACTGGTTGCTATGGTAACGCCATTTCGGAAGAGACGCCACAGTTATACATTAACACAATGACATAGTGATGGCATCGGTCAAGGTTTTCCGCATTTGTAGAAATCGATGATGAAAATACAGACATCTAAGCTCTTTATAGACCTCTAGAGTTTTATCGTAAAACTTGACTTGCAGAAATTGGTAAGGCTTAACAAGATTAATGAAACAAGATTAAAGAAGTTTCGCCGGAAATTTTTTGGAGAAAATGGAGATTTATTATTTGCAACTAGTGTCAAATTACGGAAGTATGCAAGGAAAAAAGAGAAATAACGTGGTGGACAAATATTTCTGACATTTCGTTGAAAAAATTATTTATGATTTATTGAAAAAAAAATAAAAATATACAACATTATTTTATGCATTTTTTAATGATAAAACAAAAAGTAAATAAAAGTTTGATCGGACAAAGCTTTGAGTGATCATGCTGCCAAGGAAAATGATTTTTGAAGAAAACTTTAGAAGAAAAATATGTACCCTATTTATGTTAAGAATAATAGCGTACCCAGAATTTTTTTTTATGGGGAAGAGGAACTATATAGTTTGTCGCATATCGTTAATTATAATTAATAGTTAATTCGTAGTTATAGTATTTTATAATTAATAGCAATTGATTAATTAATACTTATCTATAACTGGAAATTAGGCATCTATAACGGTAAAAAAGAAAAAAAAAGTCTGTTTGTCTGTCTGTTCTGATAGTATCGTACCGGAAAATCTAACAGACCCATAGCTAAGAAAGTCCCGAGATGCTTCAGGGCGATTTTTTTTTTTAATTATAGTCCCCCCCCCCCCCCCCCTTTATAATTTTGCTCTTCCGTTGTTAGACTGAACAAGATGCCAATTCTCCGCTCCGCTCGAGCTAACAAACGAATGATAAAGTTGCGGACCACATGCCTTGTGCTCAGACTCGTTTTCTTTGACAGCGGAAAATCTAAGTGACCCACACCTACGAATTTCGTTCAGTGATAGTTTGTCAGGCCTCAAAACACCCTGGAGCTTTTTCTCTTTAATTAAAATGTTTTTAGTTATTTCATGTTAAAACGCTTTCACACAAATCAGTTTCACACATATTACAGAGTTTACATTTTAACACCATTAGGAAGATCGAAGATATTTCTCCAACGAACTTTAAACGGAAACCGTAATACAATAAGATGTTTTTAAAATGGACTCTGCTGCAAGAAAATATATGCGCCCCATAAAAAAAAATTGAACTACAGACTCGAAGCTTGACAAGCAAATATCGTTTTAAGAGTTATGCAAACGATCAAACTGTCAGTGCCAATGATGTTTTAAGGCTCGTGCAACACGCATGAGAACGACGCATCGTGCATCATCTAAAACGACAGGAAATACGAACAAAAAACCTTCCAAAAAAGTCTTGAAATCACAAAATGGTTTGCGACATATCGTCACAAGATTGAAGCTGCATTTTCAGGTCTATGATACTCAGTTGATTTTAGCCCTCAGTCAGATTTTAGTCCTCTGAACGTACAACTTTGAGGCGCGCAAACCATTTTGAGATTTTATTTAATTTTATTTTGGAAAGAGGTATTTATTTTTTGTACAGGGAAGGAAGTTTTTGATGGCCATCAAATTTTCCATCTACTTTTTTAGCACTTCACAACAAAGTTGAAAAGTGTTTATGACTTTGTTCATTCTGTCTGTCCGTTAGCACGATAACTGCCGTAAAGATGACTTAATCAAAATGAAATTTTAGTATGTTGTTCAGACGGTCTGTAGGACCTATGGGAATATAAATGAATAATATCACCCGATTAGTTTTGGATTGAACCCGGGTTGAAAAAATGAAATACATTGAACCCTATGGGGCCTAATTTTTCAAACATTTTTTAAGCGGATTTAAAATTCACAAATTGCTTCGAAAATTTTAGGTAATATTCATATTGTTCCATAAAATATATAAAAAAATTCAGCGAAATATATTCAGAAGTTTTTTAAATAAAAATTAAAATAATAATTACACCTCTTATATGAAACGATCACGTGACCATGATATGAAAAGATTACGTGACCCACTTCAAAATGATATATAGCATCCATCTTGTCTCAAAATCGTGATTTTTAAAGTTCTTTTTAATTCATATTGAGTGCTGTATCCGTCCTAAAACCACTTTATTTTGTTTAAATTCTGTGCATCTACATACTGAAACAACGCAATTACAATATATTTGAGTTTAAATGATCATCCAAATTTGATTATTTCTACAACGAAGCCTATTTTTCACTTATGTAAACTGTATGCAAAATATGTAGAATGAGTTGTATTAGAATTGCTATATTTCTTTAACACAAAATTATTTAGTTCATGGAGTCTGCATAGCTGATATGAATGAAATATTCATTGATTTTACAGAGAGAAGGACGATTTTTTTAGATGAAGTTTTAAGCATAGAGTATAATTACTTGTAGCCTCATGGTCTTAATTTTTAAATAAAATAAATTATTATAGTATTGTGATGAATGAAATGAATGGGAAATTGCTTATGAATGAAATGCTGCTTTTATAGAGAGAGCCAGGCGTGTTATTTTTTTCTATGACTTCATTTGAATGAACTTCAATTGTTTTCGAGGAAGTTTTCAAATATAATAAATTATCGTAGTATTATGATAATTCTAAAATTATTACCGAGGAATGTATCGCATTTTCGAGATGTTTAAACCAGACAATTTATATTTCAATGCCGTCATTTGAATGAAGTTCATTTTTTTCGATGAAGGTTTAAGTTTTCAAATATAATAAATTAATGTAGTATTGTGATCAGTTTTAAAATATTACCGAGGAATGTATCGCATTTTAGAGATGTTTAAATGAAATTGTATTGAAGTTGGAAAGTGTTTCATAATCAATGCTTTATGCATGATTAATCTTTCTTGTTACCAATAATATGGATTCAGCAGCGAATTTCGGAGAAGGTAAGGAGAAAGGGGGTTCATTAAGGACTTCCAAGTTCGGTTCTTTTCCCATTTCCGGTTCAAAAACTTTTATTTTACTTAAAACCTATTTTCAAGATCGGCTATAGACAGATATTAGATGATAACTGATATGAATTCAGCACAGTCTTTCTTCCAGGCATACATCCGGGGAAGCGAAGCCACCCCCCTTCCCCAGAGACATTTTATGTTAATATTGCTTTTATTTATGTAAATGCATATAAATATATTTATACTGGACAAATAGAAAGCGTGCCCCCTAAAGTCTCATTCGCTCCCTCTTAGGCAAAAAAAGTCCTGAAAGAAATACTGATTTAACTTCGAAGTCTGGAGGAATTAAGGTTTTTCATTACAATTTTTACTTCCGCATCCTTTTCCACCTTCGCATTAAAAAATTTCCATGAAATTTGTATTTCTCAGGATTTGCTAGGCTATATATACAGCTTAGATAATAACTGATATGGATTCAGTAAATTCTATGGGGGACTAAGATGTCTCACTAAGTATATCTATTTCCGGTTCTGTAGCTGCCATTTTCGATTCAAATGGCATAGAAAGCATTTAGATAACAATTGATATGGATTCAGCATCAAATTTAGGAGAGAGTTGAAACATTCACTAAGGATTACCACGTCCAGCTCAAAACTTTACTTCAAAACATCTGTATCTCAGGTTTAGATATAATTTAGATGATGACTAATACGAATATGACTAATATAAATTCAGCATTAATTCTAAAGTGATAAACTATTTAATGACTGATATGAATTTAGCAATTTTTTTAGGGGGTACAGGAATTTAATAGTGAGAGTAGGGATCTGATTAAGGATTTCTATTTCCGGGTCTACAGAAATAAGTTCCGATTTTAAAATTTTACATTTGCCTATAGCAACATCCATTTTTCATAATTGGCTATAAATAGCGTTTAGATGATGGCATATGGATTCAGCATCAAATTTTGGAAAGAGGTGTAGGTTTGGAAGGATTTCCATTTCCTATTTTGGATGTTGTTATTGAGATCCAGACCGTCCGACCTACCAAAAAGGTGTAAGGTAACTGTTTGGACGACCGGGAAGAGCCACCCAATTCAGACCGGAACTCAGTGGGGGAGGCATCCACAGGGACCGTATACCCTCTTTTCCCTCTCGGATCCTTAAGCTCTCCTTAACCTCTCGGAAGGCCTCCTTAACCTCTCGGAAGGACTTACGGACCCACATGTTTAATGTTATCGCACTCCGCGTGAACACGGCGGCAGTTTTGACAGCGGCGGGAATCGAACCCGGGCTTACCGAGTGCAACTCCCGCGCGCTAACCACTGGGGTACCATGCCCCCCTATTTTGGATCTCGAAAGCCCAGACCGTCCGACTCGTCCTAGGACATGCGCAGCAGTTTGGACGGCCGGGAAGCATATTTTGGATGTGTCACTGACGATTTTTCCAAGATTTCAAACGGCTGTACGAAATAAGTGCGTATAAGTGCATACATATATTTAATTGTTCGGTCGAAAAGGAAGTGTATACACCACTTGCCACCATATGAAGGCTTTTCAAAAATTTCTTGTTTACCATCATAAAGTGGTGTTAATTGTAAGATAGATCTCTAAAGAGAGTAGCCCATGCTATGGTAGCTAATATCTCGGATAAAAAAATTCCCTGATATTTCCCTGATTTTCAGAAAATATCTTCAAAAATCCCCTACTATGTATCACTATCTACTTTTACTGAATATCAGTTTAAAAAGCATAAAATAGTCAATTAATAAAATGGAAGGTTATAATTATGATGAAATAATTAAAATTAATTACTTTTAGCACTGAAAAGTATAATAATCAAAGTATAGTATGTATGCAAGAGTTATATAAGAACAGAATAATATTAATTTTATAAGCATTAAAATTCTAGATAAACTATAAAACGCAGCAGTGTTCTGTGAAATAAATTAAGAATTCATATAGTTAAATATATCAATCACTTACTGCAATAAAATGATGTATAAACGAACAGGATTTTTACTTTCCTTATACACATAGTAAAATGTATAAGGAAGGTATTGTGACGGGGTCGAAAATTCGAATTTGAGTTTTCGACGGGAGAGCACGTTTGAAGCATCCCTGATCACGAATCAAATATTTTTGAGGTGATGTCTGTGTGTGTGTGTCAGTGAGTCTGTGGAGACGATATCTCACGAACGAATGCAGTGATTCGGATGAAATTTGGTATAAAAATTACAATCTGTGAATACTGGAAGCCTATTGTTTTTAAACACAATCGAATGTTTAGAACCCCCCCTAAATTTTCGAGTGAAATTTTGAAAAAAAATTCATCAAAAAATCAAAACCTTTAATAAAGTTACGCAAATAGACATTTCTTGCGTAATTTTTCCTTAGAAAACGATTGACATAAACTTTAGAATGCTAGCATGAACCGTTTTTGAGATATTGCACATTTTTCAAATAAATTTATCAAAAAATCCTATAAATTAAGATAAATATTAATTGTTAAGAAACATGTTCACTTTTCATATGTAATATCATGCGATTAAAATGGTGACATCATTCTCGTGGATCTAGCTCGTTCCATTCATGAGAAAAGACACTTTGAGTAATACTTTTGTAATTGAACGCCAATAGTCATTTATCTGCTATAAAAACAACTTATTTCTCCGTCCATAACGCTTGGCGAGATTTTGGCAACGAATTTAGCGGAATGTCATCAACTTGGCGACTTTTTTAAATGTTGTTAAATTATCGAAAATCTCGCCAAATGGATAAAAATGGCGCTAAATTAATGAAAATGACGACTACTTGACGTAAATTTAATATCTTGGAAAGAATATAAGGTATCTACTGAAAGAATAACTTTTTTTGCTGTAAAAGTAGTAAATTCATTGTATTATATACGGAAAGTCATGTGCTGCCTACATCAGATTTTTTAATCTGTTTTTCCTGTCATATGAAATATCTTGACAACTTTCAAAATAATTAAGATGTGAGGGATCGCTGAGAAACGTTGAAATTTTAAAATTCTCTTTTTTTACCTTAGTATAAGGAAAGTAGTGTTACAAGGTCGAAAAAAATTCAAATTCTAGTTTTCGACTGAAGAGCACGTTTTAAGCATCCCTGACCATGAATACAACGCTTTTGAGGTGATGTATGTGTGTATGTGTGAGTGTCTGTGTGTCAGTAAGTCTGTGGAGACGATATTTCACGAACAAGTAGAGCGATTCGAACGAAATTTGGTACAACAAATACAGTGCGTAAATACTGGAAGCCTATTGTTTATAAACGCAATTGAATGTTCAGACCTCACCCCCTCACGAAACTTTTGAAAATGCCATCAAAAAATCAAAACTTTTAATAAAGTTACATAAATAATCATTTCTTATGCAGTTTTTCATTTGAAAACGATTGACCTGAACTTTAGAAAGCTAACGTGAACCTCTCTCGAGATATTGCACATTATATATTGAGGTATCCAATAATCTGTCTCCTGTCTCCCATCACATGAAACGCGAATAAAGAATTCCACACATGTGTATTGTTATGCGTTGGAAGAATGTTGTGATTACTTTAAAAATTCCAATTTCTCTGATTTTACAGTTCTTTTTAGAAATTCCCCGATATTTTCCTGATTTTTCCAGAATGTTGATATTTCCTGATTTCTAGGTTCTGTAGCCACCCTGTCTTCTCTTCTGAAGGAGAAATGCGGGAACGGTTAAATCCTTGTAAATCCGTCACCGATAGCAACCGATCCAAGTATAGAAATACTGCCAATTGAAAATCATTCTTAACCTGATTATCTAATGTAATTCCAAGACATGCGGGTCGAAAACTTTCTCCAGACATCTGTTTCCGATGAGTTATAAAAAAAGAATTGGATATCAGCAAATGGTGCAAGTAGGTCAAGAGAACATCAAGGGTCGATTCCGGTGCCATTAGGGATGGCCACTTTCTCTTTTCCGATTGGTCAACAGCGTCGGAAACAACTCTACCGGAATGAAGAAGTCTCAGGAAGTGACCGATAACTGAAGTGTTTATAGTAACTCCTTGAGGATGGAATAAAAAACATGAAGTGGGCAGTACATGACTTTCCCTGCAGACTCAAATTCATAATTCATTGAGTTTTAATTACTCACATTAACACCGAAGTTTGATATTTTATTCAGTGAAATTAAATATGTTTTAATATGTCTTATTTTACATTAAATGTTGGTATCTTCTCAAAATTCCGAAAGACTTAAACGGTTTGTCCTACAGTAATGCAGTTGGTCTTATTCGTTAAAAATTATGTATACAACAAACGTGTTATAAATACTTTTAAGCACAATGAGCCTTTTATTTTAGATTTTTGCGATTCTGGGGGTCATCTCGCTAAAAAAGGATAGTTCTATTTATTCCAATCCTACCAAACTCGAATCAACACCATAGTATTCCTCAAGTGACATATGTTGTTGTCGAAACCCAGACCGTCCGACCTACCAGAAAGGTGTAAGGTAACTGTTTGGACGGCCGGGAAGTACCACCCAATTTAGACCGAAACTCAGCGGGGGAGGCATCCACAGGGACCATACCCTCCTTTCCCTACCACCAACCTCTCGGAAGGACTTATGGACCCACATGTTAAACGTGATCGTACTCCGCATTAACACGGCGGCAGTTGTGGCAGCGTGCAAATCCAGCGCGCAAACCATCGGGCTACCGCACCCGAAATGTGCCAACAGCACGCGGTGTTCCCAGGTGGTCACCCACCCAAGTACTAACCGCGCCCGATGCTACTTGACTTCGGTGCTCTAACGAGAACCGGTGTTGTCAGCACGGTAGGGTCGTTGGCATTCAAGTGACATATGTGTAAAATTTTAAGGAATTTCATCGACTAGTTTTTAAATATAGTGAAAAACATCGCCAGCTTCCCAAAATTTTAAAACATAATATCTCGAGAATGGTAAATCCTTAAGTAATGAGGTTTGCCTTATTCGTTTTGTCGTTAAAAATTGCATGTAAAAGAAGCATTTAATTAATACACAACAAATTTAGTCCTATATTTCAGATTTTAAAGCTGGTCATTTTGAAAGACAAAAAAAAAAAAAAAAAAAAAAAACGGCAGGTTCTATATATTTTTTTAAATCGTACCAAAATCTAATCAACACGAGGGGTTGTTTGGTTGTTTTTATACTTTACAAATAAAAACAACCAAAAAATTGTCCATAATTAAAAGTATTTTATTAAAATCTGCTTTTACGACGTACTACTCGTATAACAACACAGTAATATCGCTTTCGGGCATTGCTATGCCCTTCATCAGTGGCAAGTTGAAAATAAGTGGCAAACATGTGCTTAAATACAGGCCATAACTGCCAGATAAAATTTGCATATTAATTATTTTACATTTTTAAATACGAGGCATATAAAACATTATGAAAAACATATAAATAAAAATTAATGAATAAATAAGGATACGAGGATGCGATAATTACGACAAATTTAGTGGGTAATAAAATGGGAAAAATACCGCCAATTTTGCTTCATTATTTGACGAAATATTTCTAAAAATATCATTAAATACAATGGGATGGAGGGGAAGGGGTACAAAAGAAATTTTGGGAAATATGTAAAATTCTCCGAAATTTTCAGATGCGGGATATGTTATCAGAATTCCAAGGTATATTAATTTTAAAATTAAAAATATTATTTTAAAATAAACAACAATTATAAAATTTTAAAATAAATAATAATTATAAAATTTTAAATTTTAAAATAAATAATAATTATAAAATTATTATCTTTATTACCAATTCACAATTAGGTGAAGGTGTGTTTGCTTGTTTGTTTGTCAATTCCGCATACAAATCTACAGTTTTGATGATTTTTTTTTTTTCAAATTTGGCTCTACTTCACTAAAGGTAACTCGGTACATGTTTCCAGTTTCTAGAATTAGGAATTGTGGAGATATTAACAAAAACGCAAAATTGAAACTTCCATTGAAATAGCATGATGCAGATGATTTTTTTTTCCCCGAAAAAATAGTTTGAAGGAAATTATTTCACACTAGCAGCATACCCGTTCTTCGTACGGAGTATATGATATGAAGAACTTAAAATTCACAATCATGTGCAAATTCCTATAGTATATACTAAATGACATTTTTAATCAAAATATTCTGCTAAAACATTTAATACAATGCTCCTAAAAAGAAGTTTAAGAATCTCTGTTCTCGCTATATAAAATTATCTTCACGGGCAGATCTGAAGAATTAAACATCCTGGCCCCTTTTGTAAGCAAATTCACACACAAAAAAAGGAATTGAATTAATATTTGCAAAATAAAAGCATTAAAATTGTATGGGACCCGTACTACTTATATACGCGAATATTAGATGATATAACCTGTCTTAATACATTGCATGTATAAATGGAAAATATCAATAAACCCGTAATTGACTCCAATAAATGCCAGAATGAAAGCACTAAAATTATATGGGAATATATCTCTATATATATCCCCGTACTACTTATATTGCCGCAGATTAGAAAATATGTCAGTGTGTTAGTAGAAGATTACCTATATTACAATATGAGTCTCAAAAATCTTTGCCAAAATAAAACAGATGATGTAATAAATTGAAAATATCAATAATCCCGTGATCTTTATACCAGAAGGTCGTTATTGATTCTAATATATGCCAATATATATCAAAATATATGCCAGTATACCTGTACTACTTATATTCTCGTAGATTAGAAGATATACCCGTGTGTTTGTAGAAGATTACTCGTACAACGTACAATATATGAGTTTAAACAATGTTTGTCAAAACAATGGCACAATAACATGAAAATATCAATAATCCCTGAATCAATAATCCCCGAAAATATCAATAATAATAATGTTTAAACCTGAAGACCGTAATTGATATTATCCAGTAAAAAATGCAATGTCAATGACATTTACTTTATATACATATCTTTATTATTCAAATCGGAAAAGATTTAATAAAAATCATATGCCGTATAACACATTGGATTTACATCCGTTTCTAAACGACATAATATCATTTGTTTCAAATAAATTGGTGGAAATCATATCGTTTGAATAATACTATCTCCATGGAAGGTTTGGCGACAGTTTCGTCAACTTGGCGATAGTGTAAAAAATCGCCAAATTTATCGCCAAGTGGGACTGTAGAACTGATAGTCCCATTTTGCGACAAACTGACGAAACATCATCACAATACTATCTCCTAACAAAACACAATTAATTTCATTTATTAAGCGCAATTTTATCAATATCATGATATTTTTATGGATTTATATATACAACCATTTTTCAATTTGGTGACATTTTAAAAATTCGCTAAAAGTAGGGTGAATGGACTGACCGACAAATGCTTTCGAAACGTCATTTCAGTACTTTTTTATTTAATTTAATCAACAAATTTAATTTCATTGATTTGCGTTGTTTTTATCAATTTGGCGACATTTCCGGCAATTTGGCAAAGTTTAAGAAAAGTTTCCAAATTAGCGATATTCCGCCAAATTCGTAGCTCTGAATTTGCAGATCTGAAGACTAAAACATCTTGATCCCGTTTCTATATACTAAATGAAAAGACTAAAATTGTATTAGAAGTTATATCCTTTCTACTATTTTCCTGTTTCAACAATCGGATAAATGAATTTATTGGGTAAACACAATATATGAGTTTATTAGCTAAACACAATATAAAGCTGAAAAACTCTTTGCTAAAATAAATGAAAGTGATGTACGCAGTCCTCAATTAATGTAATTAAAAGAAAAATCAAACCATTCTTTTCTAAAATATATTTTTATATCCATTTATTTATTATTCAAATCGAAAAAATAATAATTAAAATTAACAGACAGATATAATGTAATTGCGTTTCTAAGCAACATGATATAAGATAGAATCTTCCTCATAAACTGCGAAATTAAATAACCATTTTGATTTCTTTATACTTTTCACTTTTGAGTAAAAGCTTGTGAAAAATAAATCATGGAGATAGATTTTCCCTTTTAAATTCATGTTTCAAGCAATTCATGTTTTCAGAAAGTGACTAATTAGCGCAAAAAATCTCCCACCAAACTCAGGGGTAAAGTTTTAATTCACTTTCAAACGATTTTCAACCTTCGCGTTTGGATGAACTACGGAGTTAGAGAATAGAACTCCTAGGAAAAAGTTTCGTTTTTCATTAATATCTCGACAAACCCTGGTCTTAGAAACTCGAAACTTGGACTAAATTTTAAATGGGGCTATTTCCAGGCTACCCACAAAATTTCATCAAATTCGGTTCAGCCGTTCTCCCGTGATGGACGGACAAACAGACAGATTTTCAATTTTATTTATATAGATTGCTTAGCAATGGAAATTAATGAAATGGACTTACAAAGTAGACGATCTTCATCCAATTTATATGATTGATTAAAAGATTCATATAAACTAATGCAAATTAAATGTAATAATGTTAATACATAATTAGTATGAAAAATGAATATTAATACTTAGTATAAAATTTAACAATAACAGTCACTAGTAAGCCCTCGTGGCCTAATGGATAAGGCATCGGTCTCCTAAACCGGGGATTGCGGGTTCGAGTCCCGCCGAGGGTTCTTTTGTACTTTGTCTTTTTGAAACTGTTTATATTATATATTTTATAAAGGAACAATATACTATTTTTTATAAGCTTAAAATATAAGATTACGGGAATTATTAAAATTTTCAAACTCGTATATTTTCTCTTATGTTCAACCGATTGATTGAAGCAGGATAAAATTGGTACAGTGAAAGTCGTACAGTTACCATTTTTACCCTGTTCCATATAATTCCTACCATTTTAGCATTTTTGTTTTGGCATATGTTGAATAAACCTTTTATTTTTTGTTAATTTGTTTATAAACGGGACTAGCGTTTTATATTTCGATCTAACTGTGCAGATAATTTGTTTGACGAGACCGGAAATTCTTAAATTTCGTTTTGGAGGAATTAAATTAAATACTTTAATAGAATGTTTAGAATACAAATGAAATTTGCACACGAGCAACGCCAAGTATATCTATCTGCTTTGTTGCGCAAATAATAAAATTTCAAAGCTTTTCGTTTAAATTTCAACTTATTATTTTTGAGTTTATCCGAAATTAGAAACCCTAGTCATGGTAGCCTTTGAACTCATCTCAGACCTTCATGTTTAGAAAACGTAATTAAATGGCCAAACATGGCAAACAGCCAAACACTGACAACCTTGGCGACTGAGCATGCTCAAGTACTTGTGTTTTTCAAATTCAATTGATTATTTTTGCTAGACCACGCGGCTGGGGTTTCGAGAGCATCCAGAAAAAATAAATCCCCCGGAGGCCAACTTTACAAGGATTTACAAACTTGGACTTAAAACGGCGCCGCCTTGGATATTTTGGGGATATTTTTTTGGCGCCAATTCGTTATTCCTGACGTTTTTATCGTCTGCAAAATAATGTTAATGCGCTATAATGCTCGATTTACGGGCGCGAGTGGAAGAACGTAGAAAAGTGTGTTTTTCAGAGAAGATGAGCAATGCGTCTTTAGGTTCGTCCACGCAAATGTAACACTTTGAGAACGTAACAAGACTCAAGGGCACGATATGCTTTTGTAGAATTTTTTTTTTTTGTAGGTGAGGAAAAAGCAACAGAGCTGCGCGTTAAAATAAAATATTGCCGCAGAAACAGATGAAAGGCTAACTTGAAACACTCTAATCGTAGCAGTTTCATTTGTATAAAACTTCTGCAACAGTTAACTGCAGGGACAATCTTTTCAAGGACTCCTGGTGCTACAATTATCTTATATTTAAATACTCGGGGCCGGTGAAAGCGTAGATATTCTATATCTACGGATGAAAGGGGGGGCTATAAAAGCATTCATTGCAAGTCAGCTTGGGAGAGGTTGGGCGGCAAAACCGCATAAATCTTTATGAAAAAGGTTAAATAACTTAATAGAGGGCTTAATAGAGTTAAAATAGTTAATAGAGGGCGCACATTCGCTGAATAGGGGCCCAAAAATACTATATGGATACATCCCAAATATTATTTTTGTGTGTATGCATATATATTAAGAAAAAAAAATAATTTTAATTTTAATACCAAAGTTAATCACATTTTGTAAAAATTCTTTTCACGTGGTTGATGGATATATTCAGTTCATCTGTGTTACTATAAACTATTTTGGTCCCATTAATATCCATAGCGTAATTCAATGTCCACACAATGCCTCTTATATATTATAATCTACAATCATCGTTCGGGGAATTTTTATTTATTGTTTTCCATACTAAAAGTACCATGAAATTTTAAAAATTCGAATAATTCGAATTAAAATTATTAGAATCACAAAAGTTCTATCTATAGTTCTTTATTTTTATATAATGTATATACACATAAAATTTCAAATCGAAAAGTGCAATCGGTCTTGAGTCATCATGCAAAAATCACACACACACTAGGAAGGACTTGAATCACACACACTTGACTTCGGTGATCTAACGAGAACCGGTGTTTTCAGCACGGTACGGCCGTTGGCCCCTTCCTAGTGCAAAAATCACACACACACTAGGAAGGGGCCAACGGCCGTACCGTGCTGAAAACACCGGTTCTCGTTAGATCACCGAAGTCAAGCAGCATCGGGCGCGGTTAGTACTTGGTGGGTGACCACCTCGGAACACCGCGTGCTGTTGGCCATCTCGGGTGCGGTATCCCCGTGGTTTGCGCGCTAGAATTGCACGCTACCACAAATGCCGCCGTGTTCATGCGGAGTACGATCATGTTAAACATGTGGGTCCGTAAGTCCTTCCGAGAGGTTGGTGGTAGGGGAAGGAGGGTACGGTCCCTGTGGATGCCTCCCCCACTGGGTTCCGGTCTAAATTGGGTGGCACTTCCCGGCCGTCCATACAGTTACCTTACACCTTTCTGGTAGGTCGGACGGTCTGGGTCTCAACAACAACACACTAGGAAGAGAGAGAGTGAGAGAGAGAGAGCGTGTGTAAAAACAGATTTTTGTTTTCCTTATATATACATAACGTATAAGGAGAGTATTGTGACGGGGTCGAAGTCGAGTTTTCGACGGGAGAGCACGTTTCAAGCATCTCTGATCACGAATCGAACATTTTTGAGGTGATGTCTGTGTGTGTGTGAGAGTCAGTGAGTCTGGAGACGATATCTCACGAACGAATAAAGCGATCCGAATGAAATTTGGTACAACAATCACAATCCATGAATACTGGAAGCCTATTGTTTTTTAAACACAATCGAATGTTCAGAATCCCCTAAATTTTCGAGTGAAATTTTGATAAAATCATCAAAAAATCAAAACCTTTAATAAAGTTATGCAAATAGACATTTTTTGTGTAATTTTTCTTTAGAAAACTATTGACACAAACTGTAGAACGCTAGCATTAACCGTTCTCGGGATATTACACATTTTTCAAATAAATTTATCAAAAAATCAATGTAAAATAAAAAAAAATATTAACTGTTAAGAAACATGTTCACTTTTCATATGTAATAGCATGCAATAAAATGGGTGACATCATCTTCGTGGATCTAACTCGTTCCATTCACGAGAAAAGATACTTAGAGTAATACTTTTGTATTTGAACGCCAATAGTCATTTATTTGCTGTAAGAATAACTTATTTCTCCGTCCATAACGCTTGGCGAGATTTTGGCGACAAATTTGGCGGAATGTCGCCAACTGGGCGACTTTTTTAAACGTTGCTAAATAAAAGAAAATCTCGCCAAATGGATAAAAATCACGCTAAATCAATGAAAATGACGACTAATTGAAGAAAATTCAATATCTTGGAAAGAAAATAAGTATCTACTATAAGAATAATATTTTTTAACTCTAAAAGTAGTAAATTCATTGCATTATATAAGGAAAGTCATGTGCTGCCCACATCAAATTTTTTTAGTTTCAGGTATGAAAATGTTCGAGAAAACAATAATTTCCCTATACAAAAGAATTATATAGTAAAAATAGAAACTTTTAGTTTCAGATATGAAAATTTTGAAACAACAAAAACAAAAAAACAATAATTACTCTATATACAATAATAAGGGGTAAAAAACTTGTAGTTATATGAAATAATGTAAAAATATATATCAATTTTATTTCAATGTCAACTCTCCTCATACAGAATACATCGCATCAGCAACGAGAATTTTAAACCCCTACTACTACTACTAACTACCGTACTACATAGAAACTCCTTTATAGCAACCCCTACCACGCCCCCTACAACCATAAGTCTACAGATACGGTGCCTAGAAGTAAGACACTGTACCTGCTAAGGCCTCTTTTAGGCACTGTAGCTTGGGGGTTGAAAATACTTTTATGTGAAGAAAGGAATCCACAAAGAATGAAGGCAGGGAAGGGAAGGCCAAAACATTTTGGGAACTGCTTGTCCCCAGCTGAATAAGAATCAGTACCGGAATGCATACCGGAGGGTGCATAGCATCGGAATGTATACAATCGGTTTTCAATGCAATTTCCTGTGACTTTCTTGATACTTTTCCCGTTATTCATAGTATTTGTTAAAAAATCTGACGTGGGCACCACATGACTTTCCCTACATACTCAAATTCATTTTACCTTTATTTCTTTAAGAATTCATTAAATTGAGTTTAATTACTGAAAATAACACGCATCATTATTTGAAATTACACTGAATTTGCACCTTTAGTTCAATTTTCATTTGGTAACGGGGCGTATTTTCAAAGGGATGCAGCAAAAATGCAAAAAAATTAAAATATCTCGAGAACGGTGTGTCCTATTGTAATAGGCTTACCATAATTTTGGAAGCCCAACCCAGGACACTTTTTTTAAAAAGAGAAAATATACAGAGGCGTGACCACGGGGGGAGGCGTTCCACTACAGGGATATTACACTGTAACATTTCTTTTTGCTAGTAATATTCCCTTATTCTAACTATGCATACAGCACCCTCTCCCCTATGGTGAAACTCTAGTCTCAGGGGCGGAGCTTTAGGTGGGAACTTGTGCTGCCAAATCAATAAAGGCGATGATGATGATAGTTGCTGCCACTACCAACGTAATGTTAATTGACTGATTTGGGGGGGGGGAGAAATTTCCCCATCCCCCACCCATGGATCCGCCCCTGCTAGCCTTGCCTAAAGAATGTATAAATAATATTTAGAATACAGAATAGGCTACTAATCACAAGGTGAAATTAAAATACCTTGCACATACTTTCCATAACACAATACCATTTTTTATTGAAACAGCAAGCTACACAAATCAAAGTTATTTTGTAATTCATTTATTTCATTTTGAACTGGCTGTGGATCATCAACCTCATTATCACCAGTACATACTAAAGTTGGAAGTTCAGGCAAATTGCATTTTGACCATTCATATTTTTCGGAAGATAAAATCTTCTTTAAAATTAATAAATCTATGGAATTATTTTTTTACGTTCAGGGATATAAATATTTTTAGCTGATTCTTTTTTTAAGATTTTTTTTTGCTTGCTTGATTGCTTACGCCGGACATTTCACTAACCCCGGATCGGACACCAGGACGTATGGTGTACATATATTGCAATGGAGTTGGTCTTATTCTTTTCATCGTCTAAAATTACATATAAAACAAGCATTTAGTTCATACATTTAAGCATACGCAGTCTTTTATTTTAGATTTTGACGATTTCGCAAGAAAGGGCAAGTTCTTTTTTCCTAATCCTACCAAAATCTAAACAGCTAAATCAAGGTAACCCACAAGTGACTTTTCTAGTAAGTTTGGTCAATTAGTGTTTTGGCTAAGATGGATACATACAACTTTTGCGGGCCTTTTCGCAAAAAAGGCAGGTTCTTTTATCTTGAATCCTACCAAATTCTAATCAACTCCAAGGTGACCCAGATGTGACTTATAAAATTTTATGAAATTCGGTCCATTAGTTTTTGAGTTAGAATAGATACATGCATTGCACTGACAGACACACAGCCGTCACGTTAAAAATAGTTTTTTCGTGTTCTAGAAGTCCCAAAACGTGTACATCCATCGAAAACTCGAGTTGCGATATTCGACACGATTCCAATACTTTCCCTATACATTACCATGTATTAAAGGGGAAGTAAAAAGTATTAACCAAGGTAACGGCGAGTAATTCTGCTAGTATTATTATTATTGCTATACTAGTATTATTACTCTAGTATTATTAATCTAGCAGACGATATCAGAACTATTTGCGAAGTTCTATTTCAGTTTAATTTCTTTATGGTATTTCTTAATTTAGCTAATAACGAATATAGAAAAATTTTAATTTAAAATTCAATATCGTATATAATTCACACAGAACAACCCCAAATTCTTGAATTTAGAAACGAAAATATTTTTGTTTTTATTCCACAATGGAGCCACTACCCATCCTGAAAAGTCTATACATAATTCATCCGCACATCAGACAATGCAACAAACAGAACCAAATATTTCAAAAAATTGAAAATACTGCAGACGACCCATACATACAAATATCCCCATGAAATTCTTTAATTCCCATTTCCCCCCGTTTAATTCATCGAAATACTTTCGGAAATACGGTTACGGGCAATGATTCGCAGGATGTTGGCAAGTCCAAGCAGCAACATGCATTTAAATCTTCATGCATCGGATAACGTCACGATAGTGGATTGTTTGTTCTCTTTCATTATGAAAGTCCGAATGGCATCACATACGCCAGGTGAAATTGCCACTGAATTTTTTCCTCGTTCGTAATGTGTGGGAATGGAACGGAAGTACTGTGATGAGCGGTTGCTTAAGCAGTGATGCTGGTGATTTATTGCATAGCGAATTACAAAAAGTTAGATAAGTTTTGTACGACCACGAAAGTGTAACAACCAATAAACCGAAAATTCAATTATAAAAACTATACTTCTCTTAAAGGTCAAGGTTTTTTTCTTTATTATTATCATGCCGACACACATCATAGAAAGTCAAAGTTTACCCCATGTTTAGTTTCTCTACAGTACATAGTAATGTATAGGAAAAGCATTTCCATCGTGTCGAAATCAAGTTTTCAACGAATCTACACGTTTCGAGACCTCTAGAACACGAAAATACCATTTTTAGTGTGACGTCTGCCTCTCTTTGTGAGTGTATGTGCAATGCATCTAATCACCTCGATCAAAAACTATTCGACGAAATTTTGCAACATTTGGAGGGTAAATCATATGCGGTGTTATCCTGGTGTTGATTAAATTTTGGTACGATTTGGAAACAAAACAACCTGCTTTTTTTTGTGAAATGGCCCTTAAAAATAATCAAAATCTAAAAACAAAAAAATACTATATGCTAAATGTATCAATTGTTTTATACGTCATTTTTGACGACGACAAAAATAAGATGTATGGTTCCCATTCACATATATGGTCCTATATGGTTCATATATGGTCCTCATTCACAATGTTCAATTTTCAATTAAATATAACTCGCTCACTTTTAAAGATACAGATATGCAGTTTTATAATGATCTTGTTGCATTAAAAACAAAAATTTTCTGACTGACCAAATTTGTTTAAGAGAGTCGTATAAAAATTCAAAACGTTACACTTTTTTAAAATGAATGGGAGGCCTATTTTATTAAAGTAGTCTTACTTCCAACCTTACTTTCAACATTTTTGCAATTTGCATTGCCCACTTATCTCCAACAGGTAAAGAATTAAAGCGCATTTCAATCTTTTTGGGACACCCTGTATAAAGTTCACAATGGAAAATTTAATTTCGCAAACTTTTTTCGAGAATTGCTCATATAAATATTTTCTTGGACAAAAATATTGAGAAAAAAAAAATTATGACATATTCATTAAAATTAGCATTTTCTAATCCTTCAGGGGAAGAAAAATTGAAAAATATTTAGGAAATTTTAATAAGTAATAAAACTGTGGGGATATTTTTAAGGGAAATGTGACATTTAATATGAAATGTTAAACCAACATTTTCCTTTTTATTGCATCATTCAAAATTTTAAACTACAGTTAGGAGTTAATGAAATGTTTTAATGTGAATTTAACTGCATTGATTCTCGTTGTGAGGCTCAATTAACGTCTATCTTGACAAAATCGTTAAAATGGATATTTTTTTTTTCCAGATAAAAAAAAAAATCTTATATAAAATTCACATTGGTACTTTTTGTGCAGAATCAAGCTGCTGCGAACAGAAAAATTATCTGTGATTCGAGAAGATCGTCGCAGCTGTGCCAAATCGTGCCAATCTGTGCAATATCGTGTAGCTGTGCCAAATAGTATAACAATAAAAGTGGGCAGTACACGACTTTCCCTGCAGACTCATATTTATCTTCTCTGTTTCTTAAATAATTCATTAAATTGAGTTTAATCGCACAAAATAACAACCATAATTATTTTCAATTACACTGAATTTGCACTTTTAATTCAATTTTCGTTCTCATTTGGTAACTGGATTTATTTTCAAAGGTGGGGAAGCGAAAAACCTAAAATACCTCGAGAACGGCTTGTCCTAATGTAATGGGGTTGGTCTTATTCCTTTCATCGTCAAAAATTACGTATAAAACAAGCATTTAATGGATATATTTGAGCATACGTAGTCTTTTATTTTAGATATGGACGATTTTTGAGGGCAAAAGAAGGGGCAGGATATTTTTTTTTCAGAACCGTACCAAAATCTAATCAGCACCAGGGTAATCCATAAGTGACATATCTACCAATTTTTAACTAATTTGGTCATTTAGTTTTTCAGCTAGAGTGGATTCAGGCAATTTTTGCGGACCATTTCACAAAAAGTGCGGGTTCTTTTATCCTGAATGGTACCAAAATCTAATCAGCACCAGGGTCATGCACAAAGGATTTACCTACTAAATTTTATGAAATTCAGTCAATTAGTTTTTTAGTTAGAATGGATACATACATTGCACAGACAGACACATACACACAAACGTCACTCTAAAAATAGCTTCTTCGTGTTTCAGTAGAGGTCTCTAAACGTGTAGATGTGTCGAAAACTCGAGTTGCGATTTTCGACATGATGCTAATATTTTCCCTATACATTACCATGTATTGCAGGAAAAGTAATTAAGTGAAGTATGGATCAACTAAATTTTCTCATACTAAAATCCCTTTTTAATAGTTTTTTTGCCATGTTATAAAATTTTACAAACATTTAAATAAATTTAGGAAGTTTTCTGTCAAATTAAAAAAAAAAATTCTATCTAGTTCTAGATTGTTACTTTCCCTGCAATACATGGTAATGTATAGGGAAAATATTGGAATCATGCCGAAAATCGCAACTCGAGTTTTCGACGGATCTACACGTTTCGAGACCTCTAGAACACACAAAAACTATTTTTAGAGTGACGTCTGTGTGTGTGTGTCTGTCTGTCTGTGCAATGTCACTCTTAACTCAAAAACTAATGGACCGAATTTCATAAAATTTGGTAGGTAAGTCACTTGTGTGTGACACTGGTGCTGATCAGTTTTTGGTACGATTCGGGATAAAACAGCCCGCCTTTTTTTGCGAAACGCCCAGCAAAAAATGCCTGTATCCATTCTGGAAAACTAATTGATCAAATTTTACAAAATTTGGTAGATAAGTCACTTCGCCCTGGTGCTGATTAGATTTTGATACGATTCGAAAAAGAAGAACCTGCATTTTTTACGAAATGGCCAGCAAAAATTGTATATATCCATTCTGACTCAACTAATCGACTAAATTTCATAAAATTTGATAGGTAACTCAGTTGGGTGTGATCCCGGTGTTGATTAGTTTTTGGTACGATTCGAAAAAAAGAAAGAACCCGCCTTTTTTTGCGAAACGGCCCACAAAAATTGTATGTGCCCAATCCAGCTGACAAACAAATTGATCAAATTGCACAAAATTTGGTAGATAAGTCGCTCGTAGGGTACAGTGATACTGGTTAGATTTTGATACGATTCGAAAAAAAAAAAATCTGCTTTTTTTTTTGCGAAATAACCCGCAAATCTAAAATATTGGATCCAAAATAAAATACTACATGTGCAAGGTAGTGAAACTCTGAAATAAACGGCTAAAATTGATGAATATATTAATTAAGTACTTGTTCGACATGTAAAATTTGATAACTGAGCGAATAAATCTAACCCCATGACTGTAGGATAAACCGTTCTCGAGATATTGTAGTTTTTGGAATTTTAAGGACCTGAAGAATTTAAAGTGAATTAAGTTGCCAAACGAAACAAAGATGCAAGAAAAAACGAATTGGATATAATATCAGAAAATTATCCATATTTTTTTCTGCAATTGAACTCAACTTAATGCATAATGAAATACAAAATTACAAAATGAATTTCAATCTGGAGGGAAAGTCATGTGCTGCTCACATCAGATTAGTTTTATAACAAAGCCGGATATGTTTCGTGAAAATCCATTAATAATTGGATTTATTAATAATTGTGCATTAATAATTAAAAATTGTAAAATAGAACACTCAATCGCTGTCGAAGTAGCCACCGCACGAAAAGAGATATTATAATATCCATTGTTGAAAATAAATTAAAAATGAGTCCAACATCCAGCTTCGTTTTTAGTATCTCATGTTGTAAGCAACTTAAAGCTCCAGAATCCCCCATTGTTCTAAATACGTTAAAAATAAGTCCAATATCCAACTTCGTTTTCAGTATCTAGTGTCATACACGCAACTTAAAGCTCCAGGATTCCCCATTGTTGTAAAGTTAAAAATGAGTCCAATATCCAGCTTCGTTTTCAGTATTTCATGTCATAAGCAACTTATATCTCAAGAATTCCCCATTGTCGTAAATTTGAAAATAAGTCCAATATCCAGCTTCGTTTTCAGTATCTGATGCCATACGAAACGTAAAACTCTAGAATACTGATCTTTATGTATAGATGAATGAAAATTTAAAAGTATTGTGTCTCCAGTTAGTGTATAAAAGCGAATTCTACTAGTACATAGTGCATATTTTGCTTCTCATGTGTGTTTCAATTTTCGCGAGGAGAAAAGAAACCCATGTCATTTTTTTAACAGGCATGTCCGAATTTCAATTAAAATTTTAATTCGTAACGGATATGCCTTAAAATTCCATTAATCATGTTAAAAATCATATATGTTATCCATTAGGAATCTTTAAAAAAACATTTCAAAGAACTTTTTCCGAACAAAAGTATCTAGAAATTATAAAGTTAAAAAATACTTTTTTGGAACCTAAAAGTTGACAATTACCAGATATTCAGTCATATTACACAGCTGTATCGATAGGTGCCACACAGCTGTGTCAATAGCTGTCACACAGCTGTATCGGTAGCAGTCACACAGCTGTATCGGTAGCTGTCATACAGCTGTATCCATACATCCATTACTAGTTCAAACAACATAAGTGAAATAATTACCTTGCGAAAATGCAGCTGCAAACAAGGAATTAACACAAAATCATCAATCATATTCCATGAATCACTTACCTAAAAAAAAAAATAACTATTATTAAAACACTGAAGTCAAATCATTTTTTTTTTCTTAATGATTATCCATTTAAAATAAATGAACTCCTATTTAAATAAAATGTTTAATCATTGATCATTATCAGGTTACAGAACCCACCAATTCACAAGCATGCGATGATTTTGTGGTAAAGAAACAGATATTTTTTATATGTAATATGTACTGAATTAAAAAATGGCATAGGTACAAATGTATCGATATGCCATTGGTTTAGATAAGGGTACTAAATATACAGGCTGACGCAACGGCCATTTTGACTCCAATCGTGTGGCACTTTTCCAAACTCCACAAAAGTCGTTAAATTGATGATATTTCGTCATATTTATCACCAAGGTTAAGCAACTTGGACACGTCGTCATAACAATTGATTACTGTAAATGTCACTTTACAGCCAGAAGACTTTTAAAATAAGGAAAGAGACAAGAGGTAATTTTGCCTGAGGATGTAACATATTTTATAAACTATCGTTTATTATTAACAATTGTCAACTAGGGTCATGGTGATTGTGGGAAATTTATAAATTAATTAATACTTTACAAATAAAAATTCAATATATTATTAATTAACAATTAATCAAAGGTGTGAATCATAGCCATGCTTATAAAAAGCTATTTTGGACAAATTCAAGGGAAGCTCTATGAAAAACTTTTGTTTTTATTTCAAATTAATTCTGGCATTATCAAAGGAGAATTTCGTAGTATTTTGAAATACCCTATTGGTAAAAGTCCCCCCCACCCACCACCACCACCCTTACGGTAAATGACGCCACCCAAATTACCTAAGCACCAGTGGCGGCTCATCAGGTGATACAGGTGAAGTAGCGCTTCATCCTACGTCACCTGACATTATAGGTTGAATGGGTTATTATTGTTATTTGACGAATTTTTCAGACTCGTTGAGCTACTTTTAGATATTATTTGACAACACTTATGCCAGTAGAGCAACGTGTTTTGATAATATTCGTTGTCGAAGAGGAGGGAAGAATCCCGCCACTGCTAAGCACCCCAAATCACATTATACAGACATGCTCTTATTGTGTAATTCCGTTTTGATTTCGAAATACAGCAAACACCGCAGGCAACTGTAGACATTGTTGTCACACTGTTGCATTAAAAATTGTAGACAAATTTTAAGCCACTCTGGATACGCTAGGGATACCAGTGGAAATCTTTAAAAGCCAAAATCAATTCCATTTATGTTTCACAAAACAGCGATTTCTAAAGAATACCTACCGAAAGTCGTCAATCTTTTCTCCCTTTTAGATTCAAAAAGAACTAATCCAATAAACTCGAAACGAAGACCCGCACAAAAACCAGAAATGCGGGCGCGCCATGTCATTCGATTTAATCGCCGAAACTTCAGCCCAAAAGAAAACTACTTTTTACGTTGAAGACTTTTCTTTCTACAAGAACACTTCAGTTCCGACGTACTTCAGAAAGAACCAAAATAACCCAAGAACGAATGAAGCATGGAAAGGAATGAAGCCAAAAGAAGGATTAAATAAAAAAGGAAAACATGCGCAGCGGACCTGAAAAGATGAATTCTATGCGCATGGCTAGACCAGCATGTGTTAATACGCATGTATAGAGATAAAATGCCTTCAAATAACAACTTACTACTGTCGGTATACTTTTGTTGTAAACTGTTGCCATTAACTTGTTATTATTCTTAGAAAAGGAATATCAGATTCAGATGGCTTTATAAATCGTCTGCTTTACGAGAATAAATAGAGTTTAACCAGTTAAATCATCTGTTGCGAGCAAATAATCTCCAGCTAACGTTTTCCACATAGTGATTTTAACTTCTTCTTTTCGGGTTTACAAACTTTAGGTGTAGAATTAGTGAGGCTGAGCTTTCTGCGGATTTTATTTAAATTTCGTAAATTCGTTTGCTAAGAATTTTGCTTTTGAAAGAAGAATTTCAATGCAATTTATCGGAATTCCATGAATTAAATTGCATATTCACGTAATTATTGTATAAATTTCAGCAGAAAATAGTTCAAAAGTTTCAAAAATATTTTCGTGTGTATATGTTGATATATAGCTAATTGGATTACAGTAGAACAGTAATAATCTGAATAAAAAGTTAATATAATTTAGTTTAAATTCATTTTATAAATTATAAAATCAATTATAAATTATTCTATTAAAATTATTGTATTAGGTTATTAGGTAATTCACTACTAGCAGAGAACTGTTCATAATAAGATCCATAATAAGTTCATAAAATTGATTCAAATAAAAAAAGAACGTAGGGTTATATCTTTATATCAAAAAATTGAAAATATATATATATATATACGAATGTGGTTATACTAAAATTAAGGCAATGATATTAGAATGTCAATACGAGCTATTGAAAAGCAAACAATGTTTTAAATACTTGAATTTTAAAAGCAAACGAATATTTAAAATATCTGAATTTAAAAAACAGACGAATATTTAAAATATCTGAATTTTAAAAGCAGACGATTTAAAATATCTGAATTTTAAATGCAGACGAATATTTAAAATATCTGAATTTGAAAAAGAGACGAATATTTAAAATATCTGAATTTGAAAAGCAGACGAATATTTAAAATATCTCAATTTTAAATGCAAACGAATATTTAAAATATCTCAATTTTAAATGCAAACGAATATTTAAAATATCTGAATTTTAAAAGCAGGCGAATATTTAAAATACAAGTTAGAATGAATGAATCAATATGAGCTATTTTAAAATTAGACGTATCTGTATATTAAAAGCCGACAGATATTTAAAAGATCTGAATTTTACAAAACGGTCTCGCAGCTTAAGAGAAAAATAAATTTCAAAATTCCGTAGTGAAAAATGTACATGCGCAAATGCACACGACACGGGAAAGCACTTTAAAAATAAAATCTCAGCAGTGTTCATTTGAGAATATAACAGATTGATTGCATTTGTATAAAATTTGGTTTTACTCGATTGAGTTGTTCGAACATATTATTATATAGTAAAAATTAGTTTACGCATATTGCCCACGATTCGCGTTAAATATCAAACAAGAAAGATCAATCATGCTTAAAGCATTGATTATGAAACACTTTCCAACTTCAATGCAATTTTATTTAAACATGTCTAAAATGCAATACATTCCTCGGTAATATTTTAAAACTTATCACAATACTACATTAATTTATTATATTTGAAACCTTAAACCCTCATCGAAAAAAATTAACATCATTCAAATGACGGCATTAAAGTATAAATTGCCTGGTTTAAACATCTCTAAAATTTGATACATTCCTCGGTAATAATTTTAGAATTATCATAATACTACTATAATTTATTATATTTGAAAACTTCATCGAAAACAACTGAAATTGATTCAAATGACGTCATAAAAAAATAACACGCCTGGCTCTCTCTATAAAAGAAATATTTCATTCATAAATAATTCCCCCATTCATGTCATTCATCAGAATACTATAATAATTTATTTTATTTAAAAATTAAGACCATGGAGCTACAAAAAAGTTAACTCTATGCTTAAAACTTCATCGAAAAATATCGTCCTTCTCTTTCTACAATCAATGAATACTTCATTCATATCAGCTAAGCAGACTCCATGGACTAAATGATTTTGTGTTAAAGAATTACAGCGATTCTAATACAACTCATTCTACATATTTTGCTGTTTACATTTTGCATAGGTGAAAAATAGGCTTAATAGTAGAAATAATCATATTTGATGAGCATTTAAACTGAAATATATTGTCATTGCGTTGTTTCAGTATGTAGATGCACAGAATTTAGGCAGAAATAAAGTAGTTTTAGGATGGATACAACACTCAATATGAATTAAAAAGAACTTTAAAAATCACGATTTTGACACAAGATGGATGCCATATATCATTTTGAAGTGGGTCATGTGATCGTGTCATATCATGGACACGTGATCGCTTCATATAAAAGGTGTTATTATTATTTTAATTTTTATTTAAAAAACTACTGAATATATTTCGCTGAATTTTTTTTTATATATTTTATGGAACAATTTGAATACTGCCTAAAATTTTCGAACCAATTTGTGAATTTTAAATCCGCTTAAAAAATGCTTGAAAAATTAGGTCCCATAGGGTTCAATGTATTCCATTTTTTCAACCCGGGTTCAATCCAAAACTAATTGGGTGATATTATTCATTTATATTCCCATAGGTCCTATAGACCGTCTGAACAACATACTAAAATTTCATTTTGATTAAGCCATTTTTACGGCAGTTATCGTGCTAACGGACAGACAGACAGACAGACAGAATGAACAAAGTCATAAACACTTTTCAACTTTGTTGTAAAGTGTTAAAAAGGGTTTTTTTCCACTTTTATGTAATAGCCTAAATTTGTACAAAATTTGGTTTCATTTGGCTGAGCAACGTTTAATGAAACGGGGCTACCTCGATTTATCGATAAACTGACAGACGGACGGACTGCTAAAGACTGTTTTCTGGTAATAAGAAACTTCGATAAGGTATACATTTTTAATTTGGCCGAAAAATGCTTATAACACTAAAAGAATTTCCCCTTTAACCAAAAGTAAAAAATCTGATGTGGGCAGCACATGACTTTCCTTATATAATGCAATGAATTTACTACTTTTACAGTAAAAAAAAAATAGGCTATGCTTATAATAGATACTTATATTCCTTCCAAGATATTGCATTTTCGTCAATTAGTCGTCATTTTCATTGATTTTGCGCCCTTTTTATCCATTTGGCGAGATTTTAATTAATTTGGCAACATTTAAAAAGTCGCCAAGTTGGCGACATTCCGCCAAATTCGTCGCCAAAATCACCATTCGTTATGGACGGAGAAATAAGTTATTCTTATAGCAGATAAATGACTATTGACGTTCAAATACAAAAGTATTACTCAAAGTATCTTTTCTCATAAATGGAACGAGCTAGATCCACGAGAAGGATATTACCAAATTTATCGCAACTTAAAACGTGCTCTCCAGTCGAAAACTGGAATTTGATTTTTCAACCTCGTCACAATACTTTCCTTATACTTAAGTAAAAAAAGAGAGTTTTAAAGTTTCAACGTTTCTCAGTGATCCTTCTCATTTAACTGTTTTGAAAGTTGTCAAGATATTTCATGTGACAAGAAAAGCAGAGTAAAAAATCTGATGTGAGCAACACATGACTTTCCTTATATAATGCAATGAATTTACTACTTTTACAGCCCCCCCCCCCCCAAAAAAAAAGGGTTCTTTTTATAGTAGATACTTATATTCTTTCCAAGATATTGAATTTTCGTAAATTAGTCTTCATTTTCATTGATTTTGCGTCATTTTTATCCATTTGGCAAGATTTTCGTAAAGTCACCAGGTTGGCGACATTCCGCTAAATTTGTCGCCAAAAATCTATCCAAGCGTTATGGATGGAGAAATAAGTTATTCTTATAGCAGATAAATGACTATTGGCGTTCAAATACAAAAGTATTACTCAAAGTATCTTTCCCATGAATGGTATGAGCTAGATCCACGAGAATGATGTCACCAAATTTATCGCATGATATTACATATAAAAAGTGAACATGTTTCTTAACAGTTAATATTTATTTTTAATTTATGGGATATTTTGATAAATTTATTCGAAAAATGTGCAATCTCTCGGGAACGGTTCGTGCTAGCGTTCTAAAGTTTATGTTAATCGTTTTCTAAGGAAAAATTACATAAGAAATGTCTATTTGCGTAACTTTATTAAAGGATTTAATTTTTTGATGATTTTTTCAAAATTTCATTCGAAAATTTAGGGAGGGTTCTAAACATTCGGTTACATTCAAAAACAATAGGCTTCCAGTATTCAAGGATTGTAATTTTTGTACCAAATTTCGTTCGAATCGGTCCATTCGTTCGTCAGTTATCGTCTCCACAGACTCACTGACACACACACACACACACAGACATCCCCTCAAAAAGGTCTGATTCGTGTTCAGGTATGCTTGAAACGTGCTCACCCGTCGAAAACTCGAATTTGAATTTTCGACCCCATTACAATACTTTCCTTACACATTATACGTATATAAGGAAAGTAAAAAGAAACATATTTGATGCAAGCAAATAATAAATAGTACTGACTTAAAAAAACTATTCAAATATATATATATTTTTTTTTTATATAAAAATGTTTCTATATACAGGGTGTTTCAAAGAAATTGCACGAATAAATTATTCCTTAAAAGATGGATCGTAGACATATGGTTCCAATTTAAGAAATGCTTTAATTGATGTGGATTTCCATCGTATACAAATTTTGATCATGTGACATATTTTAGTGTAAAAGTACAAAACGCAACTTTTGACACGAGCCTCCACAAAATATTTTCTTTCAATTACAAAAATATTTTCCATAACCTAATTAATCAAACAAAATAAGTTACATTGTCAATCAAAATGACTAAAAAAAACCCCATTAATTAAAGTTTCCGATGCGTAATTTTAATCAAACAAAATAAGTTACATTGCCGATCAAAATTACCCGCGATATCATTAATTTAACGTTTCGACGCGTAATTTTAATCAACCAAAATAAGTTGCACTGTCGATCAAAATGACCTGAGATATCATCAACTAAACTTTTGGATGCGTAATTTTAATCAAACAAAATAAGTTGCACTGTCGATCAAAATGACCTGAGATATCATCAACTAAAGTTTTTGATGCGTAATTTTAATCAAACAAAATAAGTTGCACTGTCGATCAAAATGACCTGAGATATCATCAACTAAAGTTTTTGATGCGTAATTTTAATCAAACAAAATAAGTTGCACTGTCGATCAAAATGACCTGAGATATCATCAACTAAACTTTTGGATGCGTAATTTTAATCAAACAAAATAAGTTGCACTGTCGATCAAAATGGCCTGAGATATCACCAACTAAAGTTTTTGATGCGTAATTTTAATCAACCAAAATAAGTTGCACTGTCGATCAAAATGACCTGAGATATCATCAACTAAAGTTTTTGATGCGTAATTTTAATCAACCAAAATAAGTTGCACTGTCGATCAAAATGACCTGAGATATCATCAACTAAAGTTTTTGATGCGTAATTTTAATCAAACAAAATAAGTTGCACTGTCGATCAAAATGACCTGAGATATCATCAACTAAAGTTTTTGATGCGTAATTTTAATCAAACAAAATAAGTTGCACTGTCGATCAAAATGACCTGAGATATCATCAACTAAACTTTTGGATGCGTAATTTTAATCAAACAAAATAAGTTGCACTGTCGATCAAAATGGCCTGAGATATCACCAACTAAAGTTTTTGATGCGTAATTTTAATGCGTAAACTTGCTCCCCAAGTGTGTGTGTGTGTGGGGGGGGGGGGGGGGGGCTAATGAGGTTGCAAACAAAAACAAATGTACCGCGGCTATTTCTCGCATTGATTATTGAAACTATAAAGGATCGTGATCCTTGAGCCTTAAATAAACCCTTTTATGTATGATTATATCAAATTTTGTCCTACGCT
The DNA here is from genome assembly GCA_951213105.1 of Amaurobius ferox. Classification (NCBI taxonomy): domain Eukaryota; kingdom Metazoa; phylum Arthropoda; class Arachnida; order Araneae; family Amaurobiidae; genus Amaurobius; species Amaurobius ferox. The sequence goes on from OX578153.1 coordinate 24,473,392, forward strand.
GTCATGTTAAAAAAAAATAATTTTTGGAATAAATTTCGAAGTTTTCACTCGAATTTAAAAAAAATCATAGCTAGTTCTAGATTTCTTGATACTAAAGCCGTATATAAAAAAAAGTTTCGCGAAAATCAACTAATATTTGTGTACACAAGAATCGTTGGCACAAGAAATCGATCACAGACATACAGGCAGACAGACAGACGGACATAACTCCAAAAATAGTCAAAAAGTGTTCAAGAGGTCTTAAAACATATATTGGCATCAAAATCTCGAATTTGAAAATTTTCGTGAAAACAATACTTTATATTACATTACATAGCATGAGCATGTAAAAACCATAATACTAATATAATGCTTAGTTAAGTAGTAACTATTTGTATTACTTCTTTGTAAATAAAATAGTAAACTTTCTTTGAAAATTTTAGTGCAAATCCTTTGTTGCGAAATGTTCACGAAATTGGCCGATTTACCCCGTGAATTTTGCCATATTTTTCTTGCAATAAAATTACTAACTTAGTTATAATTAGAACAACTTTTAATTGTATACTTTATACCATCCATTGTTGGAAATGTAAATACTCATAAATACTAATTTTGCTGGAGTATTGCTCAATTAAATTGATGTTACATTTCTCTCTCTCTAGCAGAGTTAAATCCCGAAACTCCGGGATTTCAAGCATCCAATCTCGGGATTTCGAGATCAAATTTTGGCCGGGATCCATTTCGTTAGTACCATCCCTAATTGGAATGGAAATACTCGTAAATACTAATTTAGTTGGAGTCTTTATCCATTAAATTGATGTCATCTCTCTCTATATATAATTCTTTTAGCATGATTTCAAAGCTGAGAAAATATTCTCATAAGTTAAAATAACAGAGTTAAATCCCAAAACTCTGGCCGGGATTCAGTTCGGAATTGCCATCCCTAATTGGAATGGAAATGAAAATTGTAATTGCATTCCATGTCAAAGCACTCTTGAAGAGCTTTAAATACATTTCTAGCATTTTAGGGGAAACGTCCCTCAATGTGTGTGTGTATAATGTGGAAGCATGTCACGCATGCGCACTCTTTGGTGTGTGAAGTGTTTTTAAGAATGCTTAATGTTTTGGTTTCACTTTAAACTGTAACGGTCAAATAAGCATTGGTGTGTATAAAATAACCGTAGACCACAACAACCCAAGCCTTACATCCAAAATACATAAAAATATCTAAGCATTTTTCGAGTTCTTTGAAGAAACTTCTTTCCTGAAAACTGAGCTTGAGAGTAGCATTACATGCAAGAATAGCGTCTTCAGCAATTTTCCCGTTAAACTGGATAAAACCACTGAAAAATGACACTTAAGCATTGTGTGGAATTCTCGTGATACTCAGTGACGTCATCGGTTTCACGGTTTGTTTCATCCAATGGGATCATATTACGCAGCTTGATAACAGATTAAGGCGCTTTCAATAAGCAGTCCATTAGACCTAAACACCATGACACTGGTAAAATAAAAATGTTGTTTCATTATTTATTAAAGAAAATACAATGTTATTATTTATATTAATATTTACTTCCTCGTACTATTGTAGAGAAAGAATATTGTTTTCACCAACATTTTCGAATTCGAGACTCTGGTGGGTACACATGTTTCAAGACCTCCCGAACACAGTTCGAAAACTTTTGAAAATATATCCGTCTGTGTATGTGTGTTTTCTTGTGTGTGTGTGAGGTGTGTATATGTCACGAACAAATGTTTCTACAGCCATACAATTTTATTTGCTGGTACATTGTGAGAACAGCAAAACTTAAATATCATTTTAGTTATCATGATGATTCAAACTCAAATTTTTCAAATTTCAATAACATTTTTTTTCTTTGGAAAACAACGATCATTTAGGGATTAATGATGGCAGTATACAGTGGATCAATAAATAAATGATTTGAAGCACACTATGAATGTTAATAATATCAAAATTTCATAATAATAATTGTGTCTTTCGACACCTAAGATACGTAGTTAAACATTGATGTGAAAATTTTGTGATGTATTGTAATCCATTTTTTCCCGCGCAATTCACATTACCAACTTTTTATTAAGCTATTGAATAAAACGTATGGATATAATTATTATAATATTTTTTGGGGTCATCAAACTCGCTACATCTTAGCTCAAAAATAAATTAATATATAAATAATGGTTAAGGAGTATATTTATCTGAAATTTTTTGCAGGCAAATTAAATTAGGGCTAAATTTATCGATTTTAAAACGAATATGCTTGGAATCCTCTTGAATCAAGATCCTTTTAAAATATCGTGTATTGTTGGGATTTTTGTAATATGGAAGGTAGGATTAAGTCAGACAGTTTATCTAATAAATAAATATGCAAGTACACTTACAAGACTGATCCCGGCCGTCCAAACAGTTACCTTACACCTTTCTGGTAGGTCAGAGGGTCTGGGTCTCAACAACAACTTACAAGACTGAACTCGATTTCCTCATCCTAGAATTTTTTCCCCCCCCCAAATTTTACAAGAAAATGTTTGAAAATGTGGCATCATGGATTGATTACAACTATAGCGTGTTATCCATCCTTTTAAAGGGATTGAGAAAATCTTTCGATTGATACCATGCTTATATTCCATAGGACAGTATACTCCCAGGGGTTAACCCTCCCCCCCGACCCCTAAGGGGGACTAATGACGTCACGAACAAAAAAAATTGTATCGCGACTATTTCTCACATCAACGATTAAAGGTTTTTTGCTCTAATTTAAAAAAAGTTATATTTAGTTCTAGATTCTTTTATAACAAATTCGGGCATAAAGTTTCATGAAAATCCATGCTGCTATCGTGTAGTGTACAAGAAATCGACCACAGACAGACAGACAGATGGACATTACTCCAAAATTAGTTAAAACGTGTTCAGAAGGTTTTAAAATATATATTGGCATCAAAATCTCGAAATCGAAAATTTTCGTGAAAAAAAACAATCCTTTCTCAATACTACATATGAGAAAGTAAAAATACAATATCATTACTGTCAGGTGAATAGAAAATCTGCAATAGAAGAAATTATCTATATTGTTCGGTATTTTAAAATTGCCTTAGCTTGAGAGTATTCTACGTATGTCATAAGTAATGAAATCTATATAAATAAAATTGAAAATCTGTCTGTCTGTTTGTCCCACCATCACGGGATAACGACTGAACCGAATTTGATGAAATTTTGTGGTTGGAAATAGTCCCACTTAAAATTTAGTCCATGTTTGGAGTTTCTACGACCAGTGGTTCTCGAGATATTAATAAAAAACGAAATTTTTGTTTGTCTCATCATCACGGGAGAACGGCTGAACCGAATTTAATGAAATTTTGTGGATAGCCTTGAAATAGCCCCCCATAAATTTAGCCCAAGTTTCGAGTATGCAAGACCAGGGGTTGTCGAGATATTAATGAAAAATGAAACTTTTTCCTAGGAGTTCTACTCTCAACTGCGTGGTTTATCCAAACGAAAAGCTTGAAAATCGTTTGAAAGTGAATTAAAACTTTACCTCTGAGTTTGATGGGAGATTTTTTGCGCTAATTAGTCGCTTTCTGAAAACATGAATTGTTTAAAACATGATTTAAATGGGGAATCTATCTCCATGGTTTATTTTTCAAAAGCTTTTAATGAACAATGAAAAGTACAAAGAAATCAAAATGGTTATTTAATTTCGCAGTTTATGAGGAAGATTCTTGCTTATATCATGTTGCTCAGAAACGCAATTAAATTAAATCTGTTAATTTTAATTATCATTTTTTCGATTTGAATAATAAATAAATGAATATAAAAATATATTTTAGAAAAGAACGATTTGATTTTTCTTATAGCATTTTTGACTGGATAATATCAATTACGGTCTTTAGGTTAAAACGTTATTATTGATATTTTTGGGGATTATTGATTCAGGGATTATTGATATTTTCAAGTTATTATGCCATTGTTTTATTATGACAAAAATTGTGTAAACTCATATATTGTACGTTGTACGAGTAATCTTCTACAAATACACGGGTAATATTCGCGGGCGCGGTAGCCCATTGGTTAGCGCGCTGGAGTTGCACTCGGTAGGCCCGGGTTCGATTCCAGCCACTGCCAAAACTGCCGCCGGGTTCATGCGGAGTACGATCACGTTAAACATGTGGGTCCGAAAGTCCTTCCGAGAGGTTGGTGGTAGGGGAAGGAGGGTACGGTCCCTGTGGATGCCTCCCCCACTGGGTTCCGGTCTAAATTGGGTGGCACTTCCCGACCGTCCAAACAGTTACCTTACACCTTTCTGGTAGGTCGGACGGTCTGGGTTTCAATAACAACGGGTAATATTCGCGTATATAAGTAGCACGGGTCCCATACAGTTTTAGCACTTTTATTTTGCATATATTGATTCAATTCCTTTTTTTTTTTGTAAATTTGCTTACAAAAGGGGCCAGGATGTTTTATTCTTCAGATTTGCCCGTGAAGATAATTTTGCATAGTGAGAACAGATATTCTTTTACTTCTCTTTAGGAGCAATAAATTTAATATTTTAACAGAATTTGCACATGATTGCGAATTATAAGTTTCTTTATATTATATACTCCGTACGAAGAACGGGTATGCTGCTAGTTCATATATAATTTTTCATGACAGAGAAAATCGTTTTAAAATCACAAATGAAATTATCATTTTCATCAATAGTCCTACAACGAGCGGATCTCGGTATGGCCGTCTTAAGTTCCAGTAATCCTTTTGGTCACCAAAACTATATAGCCACCAACTATATAGCTACCTTGAAACTATATAGCCACCAAAATTTGGTGACTATATAGTTTCAAGTTTCGCTTTTTAGCAATCCGTCATAAACTTTTACAATGTATCTTGTTTACGATTTGCTAATTTTTTCGTCTTTTGCATATTTTTCATTTCTACTTTCTCATACTATGTAATATTGTATACGAAAGTATTGTTTTCGCGAAATTTTCGAATTCGAGATTTTTATACCAATATTAGTTTTAGGACTTCCTGAACAAGTTTTGACTATGTTTGGAGTGAGGTCCGTCTGTTTGTGGTCGATTTATCGTGTACACCGATAGGTGTCACTAATATTAATGGATTATCACGACACTTTGTTATCGAACTTTGTTGTCTTTGTTATCCGACTCTGTGATCGAAAAATCTAGAACTAGATAGATTTTTTTTAAATTGAAAGAAAACTTCGAAATTTATCCGAAATTATATATATTTTTTTAAGCATACATAAAAAGACAAAATTTGACTTAATCATGCATAAAAGGAGTTATTCGTGACTTAATGACAAGACTTAATAGTTTCAATCATTTTTGTGGAAAATAGCAGCGATACATTTGTTTTGTGACATCATTAGTCCCCACCCCACCCCCTCCCAGCCGGGGGAGGGGGGGGGGGTAGATTGTCAGGTATAGTATCAATCGAAAGATTTTTGTCCTTTAAAGTGAAAGGTAACAAGCCATAATTGTAATTATTTGAACCAACGATACTGATTTAAAAAAAAAATTCTTGTAAAATTTGAGGAGAAAGAACCACAAACTACTTAAAAATGGATTCTGGTATAAGAAAGTCGCCACACTACAGTTAATTTACATATTAGTTTCGAATGCCATAAATGTGGTACAGAATCATTCTGCCAGGAACAATAAGCGATGAAAAGTGGTTTGCAACAAATACGGAATTCTCTAATGAAATAATGTGCAGTGATAAAAAAAATTGAAACATAAAAGTTATTGAACACCAGTATTGATATATGTGGTTTAAAAATTACAAAAATTCGAACAAAATCATAGGTATTTTTTTATGTAAATTTCGCTATGATCTAAGTTAAAATCTATATTGGTCAAGTCTATATTGGTTAATAATTTCAAGTTTCAAAGTTCAAAGGGTAATGTGCAGTGATAAAAAAAATTGAAACATAAAAGTTATTGAACACCAGTATTGATATATGTGGTTTAAAAATTACAAAAATTCGAACAAAATCATAGGTATTTTTTTATGTAAATTTCGCTATGATCTAAGTTAAAATCTATATTGGCCAAGTCTATATTGGTTAATAATTTCAAGTTTCAAAGTTCAAAGGGTATATGCACACTGAGATTTATAAATGCAAGAAACTTCGATAATCCGTTCAAGACTCAGCGGTGTCGGATAACCAAATGCACCTGATTATCGCGTATCAAACAAAAATGGGGTAAACAATAAGGAAATTAATTTAAAACAAGATAATTAACACTAAATGGGTTATTTACTTGTCTAAAGCATTACGCAGATTGGAATGTGAAAAAACATTCAAATTAATTTTTTAATCTTAAGGTAAACTTCAATGAACAGAAATCTATATTAAGTTTATTTATTAAACTTAATATCCTTCCGCGAGGCATGCCGGACTATCGAGCGTGTCGAACCATTGGATACCGAATTAACTGAAGTTTACTGTACATTGGGAGAGTTCAAAGTATTCGTCTGACATATAAATAGAAAAGCCAATTTGAACTTATCAGACGACTTGCTGAAGAAAGACTTTGACATCAGACAAGAAAAAAAAAATTAAAACCTGTAATTTAGTTCATTGTCCGATGAAGACATGAAACGTAATAAAATAAATAAATAAAAGAAAAACTTTAAATAAAAAGACCACGGTGCAAGCCGGCACAGGTAAAAATAAAGTAATCAGACGTCAGTTTCTAGAAAGAAACCTCTAGCAATAACAGAATGAAAATATATCATAACGCTATTTACAAGCATGACTCAGTGGTAAGTAATAACAGCAGAAGTTTCCCACACTCCTTGCCTAACAGCAATTGTTGTCAGACAGGAAACGAATAAAGGAAAGTAAGGCACCACTTTTGTCAACGTAAACGCCGTCTATATTTTAAGTGTATTTTGCAATGGACATTCTGTTTATGTATTTTTACTTTCAATTGGAGAGACGTTTACAGCGTGGAACGATAAATGGATTTTCGGCATAAATTCAACGACTTTTCGACATATATTAGTAGAACGAATCTGCACTACGTGCATAGGCCTCAGCAGAACGGGGGGGGCGTAATCCCCTAAAATGCATAATTACGCGTCTGATATGCGACTAAATACATACATGGTCAACTCAATAAGTCTCCGGTCTAACTAAGAAAAACAATTTTTTTTTAGAAATTCGACTTTATTCATCAACATACTCTCCTTCAAGAGTGATACATTCATTTCAACGCTCCTCTAACTTTTCGATGCCTTTTTTGTAGAACGATTTGTCTTTGCTCTCAAAATAGGCCCCAGTTTCGGCAATCACTTCTTCATTTGAGTCAAATTTCTTTCCCTGGAGCATCTTTTGATGTCTGCAAAAAGCCAGTAGTTGCTGGGAGCCAGATCTGGAGGGTACGGTGGGTGAGGAAGCAATTCAAAGCGTAATTCATATAATTTAACCACCGTTTTCATCGACTTATGACACAGGGCATTGTCTTGGTGGAACAGCACTTTTTCTTTTACATGTGAGGCCGTTTTTTCTTGATTTCTACACTCAATCGATCCAATAATGCCATGTAATATTCGCTATTGATAGTTTTACCTTTCTCAAGATAGTCGTTGAACAAAATAGCATGCGCGTCCCAAAATACGGATGTCATAATCTTGCCAGCTGACTTTTGGGTTTTGGGTCGCTTTGGACGACTTTCACCGGCTGCTGTCCACTCAGATGACGATCTTTTAGATTCAGGTGTGTAGTAATGGATTCATGTTTCATCCATTGTCACATACCGACGCAAGAAATCCTTCTTATCTCGCTTGAACAGCTCCAAACAGCGCTCTGAATCGTCGACGCGTTGTTGTTTTTGGTCCGGTGTGAGCAAACGCGGCACCCACTTCGAAAGCAACTTACGCATGCTCAAATTTTCGTGTAAAATTGTAAACACACTACCTTCTGATATCTTTAAGGTGTCAGCTATCTCACGCAACTTCACTTTAAGGTCTTTCAAAACTATTTTGTGGACTTTTTTTTATGTTTTCCGGAACAATTGCCGATTTTGGGAGACCAGAGCGTCCAGCATCATCGGTGTTTGTACGACCGAGTTTAAATTCAGCATACCAGTCAATAACAGTTGATTTCCCTGGTGCAGAGTCTCCATAACACTTATCAAGCCACTGTTTGGCTTCAACAGTATTTTTCCCCATCAAAAAACAATGTTTAATCAACACACGAAATTCTTTTTTATCCATTTTTTTGAAAATTACAAAACTGGGGTTAGTAAAACCACTGTAACCTATAAACTAATTGCCAGAATATCATGAAATTTTGACACGTGTCGAAGGTTGGTACTATCCAGAAATCATATGGGTCTGTCAACAGTGTTGCCATATATGTGTCAGACCGGAGACTTATTGAGTGTGTTATTTACTCCTTGAAATTTTTTCAGTGCATAAAAATATACATTAAAATTTGTAAGCCAAAATGTAATTTTTTATTTTTCTTCTTTTATATGTATTAACTCCTGTACGCATATAATTATTAATTAAAATTGAAAACACGTCCATATGATATTTTGCTATTAAAAGTTTGCTATAGTAAAATTTGTATTGTGATGTTAATAAACAGTTTTCTTTTAATGTTTTTATGCAGTTTCTTTCCTTCAGCACACTGTGATAATTTTTTTTACTAAATAATGCATATATAATTTCACAAGTAATCTTTATGAATAAAATTAACTTATGCTATTCTTAAAACAGTATGCATCTATTTTATCGATGAATTTAGTAAGAAAAAATTACTATTTAGAAATAAAATATATTTGTATTTGTGGTAAATAAAAATCCCATCTTTTTATAAAACAGCATAAAACAAAATATAAGGGTATTAGCCGGTTTCATAGACAAAATATATATGTTATACAATATGTTGTAAAAAAATAAATGCTTTTATAGAAAACTGAGCTACAGCTGCGAAACTCGGCATGCATGTATCGTTTAAGAAGATATGCAAATGATCGGAATTTAGGGAGTAAAATCGTTTTAGTTAAGATATGGTGGCAACAACAAGATGACATTTTAATAAGTTGCAAATCCTCCACTAGCATATATAAAAGCCGATATTCGGTGCGGCATAGAGTCAATTAAGTTGCTTATGTTCCTCTACGGATGTTTCTGCCACATAGGTTGCAACTGGTCAGAAAATTCAGTGGTATTCTGAGATGGCTACATGTGCCGTCTCAGCATATCCTAGACGTGTTCTATTGATGATAGGTCTGGAGAACTGGAAGGCCATGGGAGGATATGAAACCCTCGAAGACATTGTTGAGAAAGTCGTAGAATATGTGGTCGAGCATTGTCTTGTTGGTAAACGAAACCTGAGTGGCTTAACAACATAGGCAGAACAATCAGTTGCAGAATATAGTCGACTTACAAGCGAGCCATCTGATTGACTTGCAGCAAAACTAGAGGAGATCGGCTGTCCCGCAAGATTGCTCCCCAGACTGTCGCACAACGTGTGATGACTGTGTACCGCTTGCCAACAATGTGGGATTTGAATGTTGGTCAGTCTTCCTCCACACACGTATGCGGCTGTCATCAGCACTAAGAGATAAGTGGAATTCGTCGCTACAGAAAACATGCCTCGGACCGGACACTGGCCAGGCTGACCGAGCTCAATGCCAAATCCAGACAGCGCTGCCTATGTTGAGGGGTCAGTGGTAGACGCCTTAATTGACATCGACATCTAATTCCACTCTCTGCCAGTCTTTTCCGAATAGTATCCCTTGATATTGAACTGAGTAAATGCTTTTGAATGGTTCATAGCGACGCCATTGGTGTGGACGTAGCTCTTCTCCTGACTATACCATCTTCTCTAGCAGTTGTTTGTTTAGGGCGTCCTGCGCCTCTGCGACGGTTGTATGTGCCTTCTTTAATCCACTCTTTCCAACACCGATTAACTACCGTATCGCTCTGACCAAAATGGCGACTGATACGTCTGTTGGTTCAGTCAACTATCTTAGGCCCATGATGTGACTTCGTAGCGCCATCGAGTACGTCTCAAAGACATTTTTGTACACAGCTTGCCGTATTAAAGAAAAAATAACAGCAGATATTTTAATCTAAAAATCAATTATTAATATAAAAAAAAATATTTTAAATAGTTTGATCAGAAGAACAACACGCAGGCGATTTCGGTATTTGAAGTGGAACATGTTACTATAGATAAATAGAATAAAGAACTACGAAAAATATTGAATTATAAAATATAAAAGCACGTCTGCTATAACCATCAATAAAAATATCACAAGAATATATTAAGAAAATTTAGGATATTGCTTTCTGAGCATGATGACATAAAAACGAACTTTTATGCCACCTCTTTTTAATTTACGTTCCATTAAAATATTTCAATAAATCATTATGTAAACTCTATTCCAATTAAAAAATATTCATCGTCACTATTAATCAGATTCCTTGTTCGTCCTAATTTTCTTTTCGAAGTTTCGTGGTAGGTAACAGTGCCATTTTGTTCAGTGCCAAGGCCAGCACAAAAAAATAAAGAATCTATAAAGAACAGAGAAATGAACAAAAGACATTCGCCTTTAGCAGAGAAACAACACAGTCCCAGGAAGTCCTTTATTAGCGGGTTCTTTTAAGTGGCCTCTTTACAAAGGGCGGTCTGAGGCGTAGGAGGAAGTGAAATAATGGAGGGAAAAGTATTAAATGTCTATCTCCCCGAAGGAGGCGACTATTAATTATGTGTTGTCCAAGTTATGCTGCAGCATAGCTTGTGTCTTTTGACAGTTACCCACCTGGTGGTGGACTAGTGGTCGTTGTTACTAACACATAAGTTTTACGATAGTATGTTAAAAATTATTCGCGGTCCTGTGGCGTCAATCGTTTTTATGATGTCACAAATTATAGGATAATTGTGCAATGGTGACGTGCAATAATGTTGTGCAAATTTCTTCTTCTATCCTGTAGATATATTTTGGCGGTAATGACGGAAACCAGGAAACTTCTGTCATCAGACGATGACTTGTCACAATAAGGCAGTGAGATGCTATAAAATGTAAATAGCAGACGATAGTTTCAAGGGTTGGGTCAGCCCAGTGGTTAGCGCGTGGGGATTGCACTCAGATGACCCGAGTGCGATTTCTGGCTCTGCCTAAACTGTCCCCGTGGAGTATGGCCACGTTAAATATGTGGGTCCGTAAGTCCTTCCGAGCGGTTAGTGGTAGGAGATATAGGGTAAGGTCACTGTGGATGCCCCAGCCACTGGGTTCCGGTCTAAATTGGACAGCATTTTCATTAATTGGACAGCAAACAGATACCTTACACTTTCGGATGGGACGGACGGTTTGGATCGGAGAAGAATATAGTAGTTTCAGAGATGTTTGGTCTATTGCTTTAGAAATGTCTGGATTTATATCACAATTAAAACGTTAAATTAATGTAGAAAGCAGGCTAACATTTCGGAAACGCTTGAAATTAAATCACAGCGGAAAATGCTATAAAATGAATATAGCAGAAGATAGTTTCGGAAATGTTTAGAATTAAATCACAATGTAAAATGCTGAGTAAATAAAATATAAAAAGCAGAGGATAGTTTCGAAATTGCTGAACATTTATTTGCTTCCTTCATATTATTTATGCAGTATTTTACGTTGTAATCATGTTATTTACAGTTAATATAGAGTTAATTACTTTACGAATCAGCGAAAATCACGAATTTGAACTGATTCGACACTAAAGTATCTTTCCTGATCGCTGCCATAAATCGAAGGGTATGTGAAAAAATAGAAACTATGTATCTCTTAAACTTCAGTGATTCACTGTCTCTGAGATGCAGAATTAAGTAGCTTAGACTCCCATGATAGAGAATGCATGTCCATACTGGTATTCAAAGAATGGATCTTCGTCTGAATAGTGTTTACTATAATAATAATAATACTTATTATTATTATTATTATTATAATTTACTATAATAATAATAATTATTATTATTATCATTATTAATAAAACAATAGCACGTAGACACATCTATACACTGTTATAAGCCACGAAACAAATACAAGCATAACAAAAGAAAAACAAACAACATTGTGACATATAGAAAGCAAAAACTGGTCATAAAGTCTAACTATGCTGCTGTTCAATCATCCTAATTAGACCTCTAGCCTCCCAATATCTCGGGGAAATAAATTTGCTAGATAGTGGGGAACACGAAAGAAATAGAATATTGTGCATCCATCGGTACGGTACGCCTTTGTTACAGAGAGTACAATTTCAACTTGCATATATGGCAAATCTATAAAGATATTTATTTTGCCAGGCAATCAAATCGTGCCCAGTGGATAAGACTAAAGGTTCCTACACTTATTCTTCTTGGGAAAGGGAGGGCTATGATGCAATATGGTATTTTTCCACTCCTTACGTTGAACCTCACATTACGTCTTGTTCTCTTTTCATATTGGGAATTCCTTTTTTATTTCCCGTGTATATATATATATAGTATAAGGCATAGGTAAGTGTTGTGACGGGGTCGAAAATTCGAATTCGTGTTTTCGACGGAAGAGCAAGTATCAAGCATCCCCGAACTCAAATCGAGAGTTTTTGAGGTGAAGTCTGTGTGTGTGTGTGTGAGAAGGTCTGTGGATACGATATCTCACGAACGAATAGGTAAAATTTGGTAAAAATATTACAAACTTTTGGATTTTCACGCAAACGAATGTTCAGAAAATGCCTAAATTTTCGAATGAAATTAAAAAAAAAATCATTAAAAAATCAGACCCTTCAATAATGGTACGTAAATAATCATTCCTTTAATATAAATCATTCCACAGATATTGCACATTTTTAAAATAAATATATAAAAAAAAATTACATAAAGTTAAAAAAAGCATCAACTATTATGAAATGTGTTCAATTTTCATATGCAAGATTATACGACAAATTTGTTAATATCATCCTGGTGGATCTAGTTCGTTCGATTCATGAGAGACGATTTGTGTAATAGTTTTGTTTTTTTACGCCCCACAATTCACCAATAGTAATTTATATATAAGAAAAGCTCTTCTCTCCGTCTGTCTGTAACGCTTGGAGATAATATTGGCGAATTTTGGAAATTAATTTGGCAAAATATCACGAACTTGGCGATATTTCGCCTCAGATCGGCGATAATATCGTCAAAATTGCAAAAATAACAATAAATTGACGAAAATGACGCTAAATGGATACATTTGTTATTAAAATATTTTAATATATGGACTATATGGCTGATTGCGGATGCTATCAATATTAATAATTGTAAATTTAGAGTTGCCGGAAATATAATTTAATTGGGTACTTAGAAATAGTTTGCGATGTTGTCATCCGGAAAATCGCCAAATGTAAAATTCAACATTGTGCCGTGGATCTTATACATCATTTTTTCACTGAGAAAGAAGTACATTCGCTGCATTATACAGGGAAAGCTATGTGCTGCCCAAATCAGATTGCTTTTCATTATTATCCTTGATGCTGATGCAAAAAGGTTTTCATTCATTCACAGATGTTTGAACCCGCCTAGTTAGTCAATGCTCCATTGAGCTATGGCGACGAATCTTTTTGCTCTATGACTTTTTTTACTGGAGGCTACTTTTTTTCTCTCTGTACAATAGTAAAGAGAAAGTATTGTGATGGAGTCGAAAATTCGTTTTCCGGATTTTGAAAGGTTTGCCCGTTTTGAGCATCTAAGCACAAATGAATCATATTTTTAATGATGCACATGGGGGAGGGGAGAAACAAGATATCGCCAAGAAAAGGAAAAATGACCTCAAACATTTCGTATTTTTTTTTTCGATAGTCGAAATCAAATTATACAAATTTAATACATTGCTATGTTAAACATTTTTATAAAAAATTTTACAAAAAAAATTTAGGTGACTACAATTCTTTCGTGGGCGTTTAAGCCCTCTTCCTCGGGTCAAAAACAGTGCGTTATCTTAACAACCGCTTAAAAATAACTGCCCTGTTATTTCTTAGCGGGCTGTTAAGGGTACAAACACACTGTCTTTTGACTTGAGAAAGAAAACAACTGCTAGGAAACAACTGGCCTTCGTTGTATCTTAACGGTTGTTAAAAGAACACATTTTTTCTGACCTGATAAACGGGACTCAAAACGGCCCTGAAACAATTGTAGTCACCTAATTGTCCAAAATAACAAAGTAATATCCTATCATTAATTATTAATAAAAGTATAAATATTCCATTCTACAGCTTTAATAAATATTCTATAAATAAATATTCTACAGCTTTAATACACTTTTTTATAAATATTCCACCGTTGCGCCCGTTCATAGCCGGCGACTCAAACTTCTGCAGTATTAGCCGATTTAAGTTTTTAGAGCCTTAAACCGCAAGGGGTCGGTTCCAAAAATCGGCATAATTAAATAATCAAATCAAATCACCTAATTGTCCTATACCTGCTTTCTTCAATAAAGTAAAGAAAGTTATATTCATTTTGGTTTTACTGAGCAAAATCAAATATAATACATTAATTCAAAGTTGTAAACAAAAGAAAACAGTTGAAACCTTAAATTATTCGAGTTTTTCACGCTATTCTAAACTATTTTCTATTACACACTGTTCTATAAAAACAACAAAACTAATATACGTTATCTGAACGTTATATTCATTTTGGTCTTTTTGAGTAAAATCAAATGTAATACATTAATTCAGATTTGTAAACAAAACACAAACGATTAAAACCTTAAATTATTTGAATACTTCCCTATTCTAAACTATTTTCTATTATACACTAATTTGTTGTATAAGAACAACAAAATTAATATATTGAAGTATAAGAACGTTTCATTCGTTGTGATCTTCTTGAGTAAAAACAAGATTCGTAAACAAAAGACAAACAATTAAAACCTTAAATTATTTGAGTTTTTCAAGCTATTCTAAACTATATTCTAATACACACTAATTTGTAATGTGATTTACATCATTACTAAAAAATTAACAAATAAAAATGAATTACTGTTTATCAATTAAAGATACAGAATGGAATTCTGCTTTGAGATTCACAACTGAAAATGAATAATCAAAAAAAGTCCCAATTTCCTTATATTTGAACAAGCAAAACAACAAATTAAAACCATTTACTTATTACTTTCCTTACAAAACATAGTATATGTAAAAAGAAAATAATGTGTGTGGTTAAAAATCTGAATAGGTTTATTGATTTTCAGAGAGGTCGAGCAAGGGAAAGCTCTAATTATTTATTATTTTTTTTTAAATATTTTTCAAAAATTAAAAGAAAAACGTTATATACAAAAATTACGCTAATTTTTTTAAATCAAACAGTCGTTTTGGTACATTTACATATAAAAGCTAATAATATTATTATTTATGGAAGTCAACATTTGTCGTTCTCAAGATATACCCCATATTTTTCTAAATCTAAAATGAACAAAAATAAATTATTATCAAATATGTGGATAACTTGTAGTTACTTTTAACAAAAGAGAATTATTATTACTTTTAGTAGATATGGGAGGTCATTCTCGAGATATTAAAAATTTCTATTTACTGTAGGGAATGTGATATATCTCAAAAGAATCAAGAGATTACCATGAAATTCAGTATACAAATTTTAATCGACAACATTAACAAGTTTACTGATTTTCGGCGAGTTAAAGGGAAAAAAAATATGTTCATAGGCAGAACCCCAATTTTATTGAGGGAGCAAAAAGTCGGATTTAAAGGAAAAATCTGAAATGACATTATAAATAATTCGATCTAACAGTAAAATTTCATGTAAAATATTATTATTACAAAAATATTTACAACTCTAAATTTATTTTAAATATATGAGCTAAGAGAATTTGTTAAACGTAATTGTAGCGAATAAAATTTTGAATTTAAGGAAAATATAGTGTAATATAATTAACCATAAAAAGAAAATAACAACTTAAAATGGAAGAAAATAATGAAATATTAATTACGTTGAATTTAATTCATCTTTATGCATTTTTTAAGAGTGACTTAAATGCGAATCACTTTTATTTCTAGTAAAAACTGCTATTTAAATGGGATTTCGAAATACACTTATCTGTTAAATTTCTCAAAAACTTTGCCAAAAATAGACGATTTATATTGTAGAGCGATTATACAATATCAACATAAATTAAAGATGGAAATACTGAGAGAAAAAATTAAATACAATGATAGAAATTACCAACAAAATTCGATAAACAACCCGATACTGAAAGAGTAGTGGTCAACAATGGAGTGACAATTTGTTTTGCAATTACAAAACTGGACATATAGTTATGCTTATGTCCAAGCTGATATAGAAGAAACTTTTCATCGCCACACCCTTTACATTGCAGAAAACCGGGTATTCGATACACACGCTGGATTAGTAAAGCAAGCATTTCCCTTATTTTCCCTCTCTTCGTACGGGAGAATTCTGTATAATCTAGTAACCCTGAACAGCTGATACAATATAAAATAGCTCTCACTTACCTAATTAAGATGGAACTGTAACGAGATTATTCCCCGTATGTCAAACTGATATCCCACGCAGGCTGTACGACCGAAAACAATCCGATGTATTGTAGTTCGTGTCGTAGAACGTTTTCAATTGTGTAATATCGTTTAGAACGCTCAGCGCGGGAAGTAGTCCGGCTGGAAGATGACAGTGGAACAACAGGAATTGGCGAAAAGCTGGCTGCAGTGTGACGTCATTTGAACGCCAAAAGATTGCCAAAGGAAAAGAGCTCGATGTTGGGAGATTTATAGCTCAAAAATATCGATAAATTATATAAAAAAATGTGAGTTATAGTTTTATATCGATATGCTTTAATACTTGTCAAAAAGCACTAATATTTCTTCTTCTTTTTTACATTTCAGAACATATTTTTCTTCTAACTTGTGTTTAGTTCTAATGTTCGTTTGCAAGAAATGGATAAATGCCAATTTATGTTTGTTTTTATATTCTTGAACTTTGACATATTTTTTAGAAGAAAGATAATATTGAAAGTACATAAATACTCAAAACAAATAATCTTCAGTAAAGTCCAATTTTTAAAACTCTATTTTTTATTTATTTATTTTTTTTTAAATCTAATTTTTGTTCTGGAAGTGTTATTTTTTCGGGGTACTTTTTAAGACTTTTAAGGAGAATTTTTCTGCATTTTAATTGCATTTGAATAAGATTCAGTTTTCGAGTATTTTATTTATTTTTTTATAAAGTGTAATTAAAAAAATATTTAATATTTTACGAATGCATTTAAAATCAACATGGAAACTACTTGCAATAACGTTAGAAGATGTTAAGAGATATAAAAATATAATAGTAAAAATATAATGGATCAAATATAATGGATGCCAAGAGATATAAAAATATATGGTATATAAAAAAGCATTAAAGGGAATTTGCATTTGTCTGTTACCAATTAAAAAAGTATTATAGAATGCAATTTTATTTACAAAATATATTTTTTTACCACAGATGTCACTAGGACCTTACCAGCGGGCAAGTTATGAGGTCTAATTATATAACTTTACAACAGCTATTCAGTTATAAACATTACCACTAACCACTTTAAAATATTTTGAAACTTTCGATACTAAGTTTGAATCTATAATAATATAGGAAGGTGTCTGTTTATTTGCCTGCAGCTGAAAATTTAAGCCTCGTGAAATCTGGTACACGGGCACTTTACCTTAATTATGCATCAAACATTTTATTCAATTTCGAATTAAATTCAAATAATAAATTTAAATAATAGATTTCAACTAAATATTTCCGGTTTATTGGCTGATTCTTTAGCGAGTAATCCCCGTTTTATACCAATACCTTTATCATATAATAGCTCGTAACATATTTCAGTAAAAGGAAGATAGAAACACTATTATCCCATTTATATTAACATTTCTGAGAATGATAATAAAATGTAGCTTTATAAAAGTTGCGTTAATTTTTACTGAGTTATAAAGTGCAGATGATCGCACGTATTTTCTCTGAAAAAATTAAAAATTTTGAAAATAAAATTGCTTTGACTAAACTAAAAACCATACAAAATTTGCTTTTTAAGTGTAAGAATGTTCTTTTTTTTTCCGGAGTGGTAGATATATTGATTTTGCGGCAAGTCTTTCTTCTCCAAACAATGTCTGTGATACATAACTAAATTGCTGATGAAAGGACTGACCAAAGAAACAACAGACACATGTGGTTTATAGCAGTACTGTTTAACTTTATAGACCATGGAATAAATTAAAAGTAATTGTTCAAAGCAACATGACAATTTTATATTTTACTCAAGGCGTGTCCGTTTTGCTGCTTAATTCTTTAGCGGGTTGTCTGTCATCTGTCACCCAACCCCGGTTTATAACAAAAACTTTATCATATAATTGCTCGCAACATATTTCAAGAAAGGAAGAAAGAAAAACTATTATCTCAAAAGAATACAATAGAATATATTAATACTTCTGAGGATGATACATAAATTACACATCGATGCCACTCCTTGTATTCATTTCCACAGCCTTTTATTCATATTTCGCAGACGATAATCATAGAATTTAATATTTCTAAGGGTGTAGTACCGCCCCTCTTTTTCACCAGGTGACGCCCATGAGAACGGTGGAGTAAATTTAAATGGTTGTTTTATACTAATGAAGGGTAATCCTTTATGTTATAAGAACTTGTTTAATATTGTTTTTATGTGCAAGAAAAATATTTTGTAATATTGGGATAAGAAGTTATGCAATATTGTTTAAACTTTCATACTGCTTTTATATGCAAAAAAAAAAAAAATAATAATAATAATAATACTTTGCTATATTCGGATATAAGGGATGAAGTTGTGAAAGGAAGAATTTATACAAATATTTATGTGTTTAATTGGCGGGGGCGGATACCGAATTAACGATTGCTTTGGGCCCCCATTTCAGAAGGTACCCTGAAATTTCTCAAATATTTATCTAATTTAAAATTATTACAAATTTTAACTCAATTTCGTAAATAATTATTCGCCTATATTTCTAGAAATAATAAAATATAAAAATATTGAAATAGTTATAAAGTACAGTCTTACAATATCTTTGAAATCTGTTGGATGGGTTATCAAGCAAAACCTGTTATATCTTACATATTTTGTGACATGTTTATGTAAAGGAGATTACAATAATTTAGATGTTATAAACATTACCACACTAAAATTTAAAAAAAATCTCAAATTGATTATTAAATAATATAATTTCAAATGTGAGTAAAAAAAGTACTCCATTAGTCTCCTTAAGGTGGGAAAGTATCAAAGAAACTCTCCACTTCATATGAAATAACTCCAATAGTTTCTCTCTCTCTCTCTCTCAGATAGGGAGTAACCATTTAGGAAGGATTAGAAACCGGGTACTATAATCAATAAGTATAATACACTTTGTGAGAAGGATAAGAAAAACTTCAGTAACGTATTAAAGCAAAAATAACACAATAATTCAGCATACAGCTGTTTCGAGGATACGCTGCATCCCCTTCGTTAATGCAAGAGAACCAACAAACCCGAAGTCCAAATGGGCGCGAAAGCGAGCGAAGGGGTTTCGTCCAGAAAAGAGCACCAGGCGCGAAGCGCCTTTAATCTCCAATCTCTAGGTGTGGTTCTTATCTTCATACTGTGACATTATTTCATTTGCCCATAGTTGGAGGTTCGAGGTTTTTGATTTACTGTTTTAATTATTTGACTTAGCTCCTAGTGTGGCAGTTTGTTGCACATTCAGAGTTTGAGTAATTTTGGGGAGTTGATGCAGATCTAAGGATTTCCTAGCAATTTGGCAGTTTAAGGTTTAAGAACATTTTTTAGAAAACATTGATCGAGTTTTTATTTAATATCAACTATTTAAGTTGGGACTTACCTAATTCCGATTTTCAATATTAAGTACCGCGCGGCGTCTGATTTGGCTTTGCGATGATCATAGTCATGCAGATTGAATAGTAGTTCATTTGGAACAGATGGCAGATTTTTATAGAATTTAAGCGCTAATTTGTCTGTTACCGTAATTCCTCAAGTGACCGGATAATAATGGCGGAAGCGTTAAGTGTCGGTTAGACCTAACTGTACGTTTGCAGAGAATCTTTGCTGAATATATAGAACTTTTAATCTGTTTTCAGATTTAATTAATTAGCTATAAGTTAAAAATAAGACAAAGGTATTGTTTATAAAGTGTTATTATTGCAAAAAGATATTTTAAAATAACGTAATTTCTCTAGTGACTGGATAATAATGGCGGAAGCATTAAGTGTCAGTTAGACCGAACTGGACGTTTACAGAGAATCTTTGCTGAATATATAGAAATTTTAACCTGTTTTCAGATTTAATTAATTAGCTGAAACTTATAAAATAAGACAAAGGTATTGTTTATAAAGTGTTATTATTGCAAAATGTATTTTAAAATAACGTAATTCTTCAAGTGACCGGATAATAATGGCGGAAGCATTAAGTGTCGGTTAGACCTAACTGGACGTTTATGGAGAATCTTTGCTGAACATATAGAACTTTTAATCTGTTTTCAGATTTAATTAATTAGCTGAAAGTTATAAAATAAGACAAAGGTATTGTTTATAAAGTGTTATTTTTGCAAAAAGGTATTTTAAAATAACATAATTTCATACTTTATTAAAAAACAAATCACGTAAACAAACCCAAATCGTGGTAATTACTCACTATTGTTTGACTGTAGGGAAAGTAGAAAGAATTAAACTGTAAGCGTATGAAACAAATAATTGTAAAAATAATAAGGTAATATGATAAAAAATAAAAATAAATCGCCTAACTATAAATTTAATTTAATTGGCGTTTGCAAACTGCAAAAAATGTAAAAGAGAGCAAGCAGGTAGGGATCTGTAAAAAAATTTAAAAATGGCTATGGGTTGTGCCGTGGTTGCTGCAAATCACTGTAGAAGTTCTAATCCTAAACTTTAAAAACAAAATTAAAAAATCTGATGGGGGCAACACATGACTTTCCTTATATAATGGAATGAATTTACTACTTTTACAGTTAAAAAAAATGTTATTCTTATAGTAGATACTTATATTATTTCCAAGATATTGAATTTTCTTCTAGTCATCATTTTCATTTATTTAGCGTCTTTTTTATCAATTTGGCGAGGTTTTTGTTAATTTGGCAACAATTAAAAATGTCGCCATGTTGGCGACATTCCGCCAAATTCGTCGCCAAAATCTCGCCATGCGTTATGGACGGAAAAATAAGTTATTCTTACAGCAGATAAATGACTATTGGCTTTCAAATACAAAAGTATTACTCAAAGTATCTTTTTTCATGAATGGAACGAGCTAGATCCACGAGAATGATGTCATCCAATTTATCACATGGTATTACATATGAAAAGTGAACATGTTTCTCAATTGGAAATATTTTTTTTTATTAACACTTTACAACAAAGTTGAAAAGTGTTTATGACTTTGTTCATTCTGTCTGTCTGTCTGTCTGTCTGTCTGTCTGTCTGTCCGTTAGCACGATAACTGCCGTAAAAATGAGTTTATCAAAATGAAATTTTAGTATGTTGTTCAGACGGTCTGTAGGACCTATGGGAATATAAATAAATAATATCACCCAATTAGTTTTTTATTGAACCCGGGTTGAAAAAATGAAATACATTGAACCCTATGGGACCTAATTTTTCAAACATTTTTTAAGTAAATTTAAAATTCACGAATTGCTTCGAAATTTTTAGGAAATATTCACATTATCCCATAGAATATATAAAAAAAAATTCAGTAAAATATGTTAAGTAGTTTTTTAATTAAAAAAATTATTTAATATAGGGAAAAAAACAAATTCAATTAAATTCTGACTTTGGGATATCTTCCAGAAAGAAAAGAGAGAGATATTATATAATAAATATCTCTCCATTTGTTTAAACGTTTTGCATATGGGAGTGGCTTCATATTTTAAAATAAATTTGGTAGATAAAAATTTTTCATTTTTTTTAAATTTTATATAACTCTTCATGATAAATTTAATTGATGGCATTTTAAATGCACTTTCCTACGTCCTAGAGAGTTAAAATTTGGTACACAGCTTAAATTTGTTGAACATTTTATTCGACAAAAATTTGATGGATCTTTAAATATAGATCATACATTTTTTTCGAAATGGCCTGAAAATAATCCCCGTTCACTTCTATAAATCATTGGTGTAATATTGTTAAAAATTCTGATGTGGACAGCACATGTCTTTCTCTGCAGACTCATATTCGTTCTCTTTATTTATTCAATGATAATTTGAGTTTATCTGCACAACATAAGTATTTTAAATGACATTGAATTTACACGTTAAACTTAAATTTGGTTCTCATTTGATAGCTGGACTTATTGTCAAAGGTGGCGTAGCGAAAACGCGAAAAAACTAGAATATCTCAAGAACGGCTAGTCCTAGAGTAATGGGGTTAGTCTTATTCTTTTTGTTGTCAAAAATCACATATAAAATAGGAATTTAATTGATATAATTGAGCACACGTAGTCTTTTATTTTTATATATAACGATTTTTGCTGGCCATTTCGCAAAAATAGCCCGTTCCTTTTTCCCGAATCGTAGTAGAATAACCTACAAATGATTTATATACAAAATTTTGTTAAATTTGGTATATAAATCACTTGTAGGTTATTGAAATATTATACTCCAAATTTTGTTAAATTTGGTTCATTAGTTTTTAGCTAGAGTGGATAAAGGCAATTTCTGCGGCCATTTCGCAAAGAAGGCAGATTCTTTTATTACGAATCGTTCTATAATCTAATGAACATCAGGATTTCCCACAAAAAACATACCTACCAAATTGTATGAAATTCGGTCCATTAGTTTTTCAATTAGAGTGGATGTAATATCCACACAGAAACATTCACAGATACACCCTTACACACACAGACGTCTTCCTAAAAGTAGTTTTTTCGTGTTCTAGAAGTCCCAAAACGTGTAGATTCTTTGAAAATTCGAGTTCCGATCTTCGGCACGATTCCAATACTTTGAGTACATACACATACACATATATATTATCTGTGTATTATCTGTGTATCTAAATTCCGTGCCTATGCAATTACAATAGTTGTGATTTTAAATGATCCTTAAACTTTTATTATTTCTTCAAGGAAGCCTAATTTTAACATATGCAGAATGCAAATATCTCAAGCGATTGTAAGATGAATTACATAAGAATTGCTGAATTTTTTTCACACAAAATTATTTAGCTCTGGAGTCTGGAATACAAGTTATATGAATGAAATATTCATTGATTTTGCATAAAGAATCAGATGATTTATATTTCGATACAGTTTTAAATATTTAAGTATAATAAATTACTGTAGTACTGTGATAATGTAAAAGATATTACCACTGAATGAATCACATTTTAGAAATTTTTAAATGAAATTACATTTCAGTTGGAAAGTGTTTCATAATCAATGCTTATGCATGATTGATCTTTCTTGTTTTATATAACGTTTTGATATTTTTTTTGAAAAATGTGCAATATCTCGAGAACGGTTCATGTTAGCGTTCTAAAATTTATGCCAATCGTTTTCTAATGAAAAATTACATAAGAAATGTCTATTTGCGTAAATTTATTAGCGGTTTTGATATTTTGACGATTTTTTCAAAATTTCACTCAAAAATTTAGGTGGGTTCTGCACATTCGATTGCGTATAAAAACTATAGGCTTCCAGTGTTTATGGATTGTGATTTTTATACCAAATTTCGTTCGAATCAGTCCATTCGTTCGTCAGTTATCGTCTCCACAGACTCACTGACACACACTCGCACACACACACACACACACACACACACACACACACACATACACATACTTTCACACACACACACACACACAGACATCACTTCAAAAATGTTTGATTGGTGATCAGAGATGCTTGAAACGTGCTCTCCCGTCGAAAACTCAAATTCGAATTTTCGACTCCGTCACAATACTTTCCTTATACATTATGCATATAAGGAAAGTAAAAATATCTAAATTTGTAGAAATAAGTAAAACAAACGGTTTTTATTTAATTTGTCCAATCTAACTAATAACGAACATAATAAATGAACCGGTTTAGTAAATGGACAATATTTTACTTATTAAATGGACAGTATTTTATTGGCTCCTGCAATTGGATAAATAATATAACAGAACATCTTTTTAATATTTGAGCCATCTGCTGGATGCACATTGAATCTGAGAGGTAGATGTCCTTCATCTTGTGAAACCATATGTGTGCTTTTTGGTCTTGCTCTTCGACTACTACATAAAAATCCACTTAAAGGCTCTTGCTTTTGATTTCAGGTAGGGCGGTTCAATAAAATTGTATATTGGGGATTTGCCAAAGGGATTTTAACTTTCCCCTATACACAGAGTGTTTCAAAAAGGCTGATATGCCTTATAACTTTTGAACTGTTAATGCTAAACACATACTTAATTCGAAAATTGTTTTGAATCGTAAGAAAAGTTATACAAAATTAGTATTTAAGCCGGTCAAAGACAGGAAAAGTAACACTCCTGAAAATAAAGCTGCAACTTTTTTTAACAAATTTCATTTCGCTGAAAAATGTATGGTGCTTAGTGTTGAAAATAACTGTCTCAATTAAAAATTAGCCCAGTTAGGTTCTGCCCGATTTTCAGAGTTTTATGATCCCGGTGGGGACTTCGGGAGGGCTTTAAACAACTTTAACCCCCCTCTCCCCCCTTTGTTCACTCTGAAAAAATATAGAAAATATCAGCATTGTTTGGTTCGGTTCAGTGGTTGATATTATAAGTGTGCAAAGATTCAGTATTTTAAGCCACTGGAGGTCTGCTTGAATATCTAAAAAAGACATTTAAAAATCCATCTCCGCCCCATGGGAGGAAGGGTTGAAAAGAAGACTACGTTAGATTATGTCCGGTGGCCGATATTAAAATGTGCAAAGATTCAGCTTCCTAGGTCATCGGGTGGAGGGAGGGTGTTCTGTAAGGTCTGGTAAAACTTTTCCAAAACACAGACTCATTGACCCACACACACACACACACACACAGACATCACCTCAAAAATGTTTGATTCGGAATCAAGGATGCTTGAAACGTGCTCGCCCGTCGAAAACTCGATTTCGAATTTTCGACCCCGTCACAATACTTTCCTTATACATAATGTATATAAGGAAAGTAAAAATTTTAAGAACAAGCAATCGTTCTTCCTCTATACAGCAGTATAAGAAAGTAGAAAAGAACAATATCAGTATTTTCATGTGTTGCATAACCTTTCATCTATTAAATTTGACAATTTCTCTTTCTCACTGTATTTAATCCTAGAATTTTAAATTTTCAAATTTTTGCCGCTGTTTTCAGCTTTTGATCTCTCCAATCTTCGTGCACTATCCAAACATCGTTAAACCAAAGATGCTCGCAAAAAAGACATCACTAGAAAATGTTAATGGGCTTTGAAGAAGAATGTTGGTGCAGCTATATCTTGATTTGCAGATTAAATCATCTTTCCATCACGAATATTTTCCCTTTTCTTATTAAAAATCAGCGTATTTTTCATATTATTAACGAATAGAAAATAGTTTAATATGTTAATTTATACAAACCATGGAAAAATGAACGAAGCATTTTGGCGGGAAAGATTTGGAATATTAAATTCTATACTGATATTTCTCATACATTCTTGTTAAATATATTGTTGAGGTCACCTTGACTAGAAGAGATTAGAACAAATTGTTACAGTTTTATTTTATAATTTTATTAGGAAACTGTAATTTCGGCTCCATTAATTTGAAGGTAAGAACATATTGTTTTTTAACCATGTGTAAAAAGTGTATACATAGAATGTCTTATTTTCTTCCGACAAGGGTTGATATATTTAATCAACTGTCTCATGCTCTTATTAAGTTAATAATACTGACAAAATATTTTAATTTTCAGATACCTATAATATGTTATTCAAAATAAAATAAAAATCATGGCATAACTACCAAAATTTTAATTATAAATTTTTGAAACAGCATACATTGGTTACATGAAATCTAAAACTAATAAACTGTATTTAGCCTCCTTATGATATAAATTCATATTCAAAATCATTCATATATGTATAGTATGTATTTCAAGCATGTGTATGATTATTTAATTCTTGAATAACATAATGGAAAACATTTGACATGACGTTAATATTTTGTTATAATTTCTATAACCACTGTTTTGTTGGTCAATTTAATGGTTTCTTTCGCATTTCTCTTGTAAAATACCAACGGATAATATAAGTTTCATTCATGTGATCGATGGTGTAAGTAACTAGAAACAAAAAATGCAAAATAAGTGGAAATTATATTTTTGTACAAGAATCCATTAACACTCAAAAAGTGTTTTATTTTTTTTTACGTTGGAAATTTTTTAATAGTTGGCAACAGAAGTTTGGACTTATCAATGTTAATTTGTCCTAAGATATTACTTTCCTTATATACATAATGTATAAGGAAAGTATTGTGACGAGGTCAAAAATTGGAATTCGAGTTTTCGACTGGAGAGCACATTTCAAGCATCCCTGATGACGAATCAAACATTTTTGAGATGATGTCTGTGTGTGTGTGTGTGTGTGTGAAAGTATGTGTGTGAATGTGTGTGTGTGTGTGCGTGTGCGTGTGTGTGTGTGTGTCAGTGAGTCTGTGGAGACGATATCTGACGAACGAATGGAGCGATTCGAATGAAATTTGGTACAAAAATCGTAATCCGTGATTACTGGAAGCCTATTGTTTTTAAACGCAATTGAATGTTCAGAATCCCCTAAATTTGAAAGTGAAATTTTAAAAAAATTATCAAAAATCAAAACCTTTAATAAATTTACGCAAATAGACATTTCTTATGTAATATTTCCTTAGAAAACGATTTACACAAACGCTAGCATGAACTGTTCTCGAGATATTTTTGTTATTATATATTTATACCGAGATATTTATACCGTTCTCGAGCACATCTTTCAAATAAATTTATAAAGAAATCCCATAAATTAAAAAAAATACATTAACTGTTGAGAAACATATTCACTTTTCACATGTAATATCATGCGATAAATTAGGTGACATCATTCTCGTGGATTCCATTCATAAGAAAAGATACTTTGAGTAATACATTTGTATTTGAACGCCAATAGTCATTTATCTGCTTCAAAACTAACTTACTTCTCCGTCCATAACGCTTGGCGAGATTTTGGCGGCGAATTTGGCGAAATGTCGCTGACTTGGCGAGTTTTTAAATGTTACCAATTTAACAAAAATCTCGCCAAATGTATAAAAATGACGCTAAATCGATGAAAATGACGACTAATTAACGAAAATTCAATATCTTGGAAAGAATATAAGTATCTACTATAAGAATAACCTATTTTTTGTTGTTGTAAAAGTAGTAAATTTATTGCATTATATAAGGAAAGTCATGTGCTACCCACATCAGTTTTTTTTAGTTATATCTCACTAAAATAAGTACTTGTTGATATTGGTTTTGCTTTTAAATATGTAGTAGGATAACCCAAAAGAAATGCCTTAATTAAGTTTTGCATTTTAAAATTTTTGATTCTAAAAAAAAAAAAATTGGTGGGAAAAAAGTGAATTGTAACATTCTATTTTTTTTTATGATCTTAATGCACATATTTTTAAACCTCTAAACATAAAATTTTGTTGAATTCTACCTGAGAACCCAGGCCGTGCAGCTCACTCGAGAGTGTGGAGCAGTTGAATGAAATACCGGGTTGAATTCTACCTGTAACTTTTTGAAGTATAGATATTTAAATTTGCAAAATTTTCATATTTGAGACGTCTGGCATGCAGCGTGCTGTCTGGAACGAATGCCACACTTATAAATACTAATTGGATGTAAAAACTTATCATTTGGCACTAATTACATCCGTGTACTCGATGGAGTAAGTAGATGTCAATTTTAACCTATTTCAAAAATACGCCCAGAGTGAAAGCCACCTGAGGGGATAGCCAATCTCACCGATCTCCGTTGACGTCGCGAAGATCTATATCTACCACATACAGTGTAAACCTTTTGTACTCGATGCGGTAAGTATAATCGTTGCTGGAACCCCGACTATATGCAAGCACCTCGTCATATGTCGAGCTTAACATCTAAATTCAAATACATTTTTGGCCTACATGACCCATGTTGAAAATTCTGTGAGTCTATCAGATACATCCCCTATTTTAAGAAAATATAAAAAATCTTATGTAGGCAGCACATGACGTTCTCTGCAGACTCGAAATTTTTATTTCTTTAATAATTCATTAAATTGAGTTTAATTGCCCAAAGTAACACTGAATTAATTTAATTCAATTTTTGTCACTTTCCCTGCAATACTTGGTAATGTATAGGGAAAGTATTGGAATCATGCCGAAAATCGCAACTCGAGTTTTCGACGGATTTACACATTTCGAGACCTCTAGAATACGAAAAAACTATTTTTAGCTTGACGTCTGTGTGTGTGTCTGTCTATCACAGACTTTGTATCAGTGTGTACAGATTTTGTATCCACTCTAACTAAAAAACTAATGTACCGAATTTCATAAAATTTGGTAGGTAAGTCACTTGTGGGCGAATCTGGTGCTGATTAGTTTTGGGTACGATTCGGGATAGAAGAGGCCGCCTTTTTTTTGTGAAATGGCCCGCAAAAGCTTTCATCCACTCTAGCTGAAAAACTAATAGACCGAATTTCACAAAATTAGGTAGATAAGTCGCTTGTGGATTACTCTGGTGCTGGTTAGATTTTGGTATGATTCGGAAAAAGTAACCTGCCTTTTTTTGCAAAATGGCCCGCAAGAATCGTCAAAATCTAAAATAAAAATCTACGTATGCTCAAATATATCCACTAAATGCTTGTGTTATACGTAATTTTTAACGAAGAAAAGAATAAGACCAACCCCATTACACTAGGACTAGCCGTTCCCGAGATATTTTAGTTTTTTCGTATTTTCTGTACGCCACTTTTGAAAATAAGTCCAGTTACCAAATGAGAACGAAAATTGATTTAAAAGTGAATTAAATTTAATTAAAATAAAGAGAAGTGAATATAGTCTGTAAGGAAAGTCATGTGCTGCTTACATCAGATTTTTTTTATTTGGTAACTGGACATTTTTTCAAATTTTAACAAAACTGCAAAAAAAAACTCAAATATCTCGAGAACGGCTAGTCCTAGTGTAATGGGGTTGATCTTATTCTTTTTATCGGCAAAAATTACGTATAGAACAAGCATTTAATCGATGCATTTGAGCGCACGTGGGCCTTTATTTTAAATTTTGGCGATTTTGTGGGTCATTTCTCAAAAAAGGAAGGCTACTTTTCCGAATCGCACCAAAATCTAATCAGCACCAGGGTATCCCACAAGTGACTATCTACTAAATTTTATGAAATTTGGTTAATTAATCTTTTAGCTAGAGTGAATTACATTGATGTTTTCGGGCCATTTCGTAAAAAAAGGCAGGTTCCTTCATTCCGCACTGTACCAAAATCTAATCAGCACCAGGGTCATTCACAAGTGACTTACCCACCAAAATTTTATGAAATTTGGTCAATTAGTTTTTCAGTTAGAGTGGATACATACATTGCGCAGACAGACAGACAGACACACGGACACACAGACAAACACACAGACGTCACGCTAAAAATAGTTTTTTCGTATTCTAGAGGTCTCGAAATGTGTAGATCCGTCGAAAACTCGAGTTGCGATTTTCGACATGATTCCAATACTTTCCCTATACATTACCATGTATTGCAAGGAAAGTAAAAAATCTGATGTGGGCAGCACATGACTTTCCCTGCAGACTCAAATTCATATTTTCTTTATTTCTTTAATACTTCATTAGATTGAGTTTAATTGACCCAAATAACACCAAATTTGCATTTTTAATTCAATTTTTATTTTTAATTGATAATTGGACATTTTTCCGAAATCGGCGTAACAAACATGCAAGAAATCTCAAATATCTCGAGAACAGTTAGTCCTTGAGGAATAAAGTTGTTCTTATTCTTTTCCTCATCAAAAATTACGTATAAAACATGCATTTAAATGATACATTTGAACATGCGTAGCTTTTTTTCAGATTTTGGCAATTTTTTAAGGCCATTTCGTAAAAAAAAGGCAGGTTGTTCTTTTTCGAGTAATAGCAAAATCTAATCAGCACCAGAATATCCCACAAGTATCTTATCTACCAAATTTTGTGAAATTTGGTAAATTAGTATTTTAGCTAGAGTGAATACATGACATTTTTTATGGGTATTTTGTAAAAAAAAGGCAGGTTGTTCTTTTCCGATTAATACCAAAATCTAATCAACACCAAAGTATCATACAAGTAACTTATCTACCAAATTTTGTGAAATTTGGTCAATTAATATTTTAGCTAGAGTGAATACATGACATTTTTACGGTCCATTTCGCAAAAAAAAGGTTTTGTTTTAAAAAAACTAATCAACACCAGGGTTATACACAAGTGACTTTCCTACCAAATTTTATGAAATTCGATCCATAACTTTTTGAGTTAGAATGGATACATACATTGCACAGACAGACAAACACACAGACGAACAGACAGACAGACACACAGACGTCACGCTAAAAATAGTTTTTTCGTATTCTAGAGGCCTCGAGACATGTAGATCCGTCGAAAACTCGAGTTGCGATTTTCGGCAGGATTCCAATACTTTCCCTATACATTACCATGCATTGCTGGGAAAGTAAAAAAAAAACTATCTTCAGATGTCTTATGCATCAAACACGGAGTAGACAACTTTTTCTTAACACAAACAAAAGATAACCCTATCTTGAGATAACAGAGCTCGAACCAGAAATGCACGATAACATGGACTTGCACGAGAAATCGAAAATACAAGTGCAGTCGCGTAGAATAGAGGGAGTGTTAAAATTTTCGTTTCTTCTGCATCAGTTAAGGAAGCGTCGTGATAACCAGGCGATAAAGGGAGTGAGAGGGACTGTAGCGGAATAAAACAAGCGGCAAAAAGTGGTCAACTGATAATCAGGGCCTTAGCCAGACAGGGGCCAGAGGGTATACTCATCCCCCCCCCCCCCCCGAAGTATATCCCCAAGACGTATACTCATCACCTCCCCTGAAGTATATCTCCAAGGAGTATGTTTACTCATCCCCCCCCCCTGATAAAAATATTACATTTTTACTTTCCTTATATACATAATGTACCAGGAAAGTATTGTGACGGGATCGAAAATTCGAATTCGAGTTTTCGACGGGAGAGCACGTTTCAAGCATACCTGATCACGAATCAAACATTTTTGAGGTGATGTCTGCGTGTTTGTGAAAGTGTGTGTGTGTGTTGAAAACCCAGGCCGTCCGGCTCGTCAACAAGGACTTGAGCATCCATTTGGACGGCCGGGTGTGTGTGTGTGTGTGTGTGTGTAAAAGTGTGTGCGTGTGTGTAAAAGTGTGTGTTTGTGTGTGAAAGTGTGTGTGTGTGTGTGAAAGTGTGTGAGTGAAAGTGTGTGTGTGTGTGTGTGTGTGTCAGTGAGTCTGTGGAGCCGATATCTCACGAACGAATGAAGCGATTTGAATGAAATTTGGTACAAAAATTACAATTCGTGAATACTGGAAGCCTATTGTTTTTAAACGCAATAGAATGTTCAGAATACTCCTAAATTTTTGAGTGAAATTTTGAAAAAAAAATCATCAAAAAATCAAAACCTTTAATAAAACTAAGCAAATAGACATTTCTTATGTAATTTTTCCTTAGAAAACGAGTGCTATAAACTTTAGAACGCTAGCATGAACCGTTCTCGAGATATTGCACATTTCTCAAATAAATTTATCAAAAAAAACCAAAAAAATAAATAAAAAAAAATTACTGTTGAGAAACATGTTCACTTTTCAAATGTAATATCATGCGATAAATTTGGTGACATCATTCTCGTGCTGAAATTGTATGGGACTCACATGGGACCCCTATTACTTACATTCTCGTAGAGTAGAAAATATACCCGTGCATTTAGTAAAAGATTACCCGCATTACATTGCCGTTCTTTGTACGGAATATATAATATTAAGAAGAATGAAATTCACAATCGTGTGTAAATTCTTATACTATTCTAAATGGCATTGTTATTCAAACCATTCTATTAAAATAGGTATATATTAAATCTCCTAAAAAGAAATTTAAGAATCTCTGTTCTCGCTATACAAAAATTATCTTCACAGGCAGATCTGAAGAATAAAACAGCCTTGTCCCGTTAGTAAAAAAATTTGCAAAAAATATGAAATCGAATCAATATATGCTAAAATAAAAGCGCTAAAATTGTATCGGAAGATAAACCTGTACTACTGATATTCCCGAATATTAAATGACATACCAGTGTATTAGTAGAAAATTATCCCTACTACAATATTTGAATTCCAAAAATCCTAACCGAAATAAAACAAATGACGTAATAAAATGAAAATATCAATTTTACCCCGCAATCTTTAAACTTGATAGCCGTAATTGATAGCCGTATATGACAAAATGAAGGCACAAAAATTGCATGGGAAGATATAACCGTACTAATTATATTCTGGTAGATTAAAAAATAATGGACTAATGGAAGGTTATTATCTGTACTACAATTTATGAGTTTTAACCGATTTCGACAAAATAAAGTAAATGGCTTAATAAATTGAAAACATCAATAATTCCAGTAATCTTTAAACATGAAGGCCGCATTTGATATAATTCAGTCAAAAATGCAATTTCGATAACATTTATTTTATATACATTTCTTTATTATTTAAATCGGAAAAGATTTAATATTAAGAATTTGAGATTTTCAATTTTATTTATATATATTGATGCATAGCATCTATATGGGTTTTCCTGATCAACTCTTAGCCTACAAATATAAATATGCAATTAATTATTTGTTAATAATTTGCATGGATTGAAAATATAATAATAACTATTATGGTTTATGAATGCTAATGATTAACAGTGTGTTTAGTGAGCCCCTTCTTCAAGACTGTTGAGTTCCCCCCCCCCTTGAATTTCAATCCAGCCCCTATTGAATGTTGTTTCTGGCTACGGCCCTGCTGATAATCCCTCACCTTTTATAGACCGTGGTTTTGCGGTCACTACCAAAGTTCTTTAATATAAGGTTTGGCACTCAGCCCGGCAACCAATAAAAAAGTTGTCAGCTTGACGTCATGGGAGTTAATATTCGTCATTCGTGATGTCACGGTCCAGAGTAAACTTTGAGAAGCGTTGCCAAAACAGACGCATTATTACAGTTAAAAATAGTCTGTAAATTTTGAAGGGGTTATATCCAGGCGTAAACAACTTGCACAGATATTTTAAATTGTGCTGTGCACACAGGACCCAATGACACCCAAGGAAATTTAGCAACGTCGTTGGAGAAAGATGGACAGTCGCATAAATTCGGTCCGTCTTGAGAGCTTGAAAACAAAATGCGTGCTTTCTTAATTCCCATGTCGTCATATGCTTAGAGCGTTGTAAAAATTGATACAGTCATGCTTCAGGACGAGCACCCCCCTGGTCACTGCAGCTTTTCAACATAAGGGCTGGCGATAAGGAGGGGGTAGGGAGGGTCTATGAACCTGGCAACTAATCAAAAATTTGTCAGTTTGACACCTAGGGGAGTAAGATTTCGTCATTTGTGACGCCACGGACCAGGAGAGTTGTTGCCAAAACACAGCAAGTCTTCCTGATATTACAATTAAAAATTGTTTGTTAATTTTGAAGTGGCAATATCCAGGCGTAAAAAACTTGTGCAGAGATTTTTTTTCTTGCTGTGCACACTTACCTTAGTGACGTCGTTGGAGTACAAAGTAGAATGACAGTCACAGTTAACAAATTCGGTTTCTTCGGAGAGATCGAGCGCCTGTTTCCTACTCCAGTGATATTATGCGCAGTACCAAAATAAAAAGTTGAAGTCAGTCATGCCCGGCATATACCCTACCCTGCTGGAGATAAAGTGATCAGCGAGCACAAAACTCTTTAATGAAATTTAGAATTTTTCTGGTAGAATAATTTTCTTCGAAAGTAGTAAGGATGAAAGGCAGTAAGGTCTTTTACAAAGTTTTTTGGCAGTAAGCTCGTTACAAATACCAAAAAATATGATGTGGGCAGCACATTACTTTCCCTGTATAATTCAACTAGAACGAATTACCCGCCGTTGCCCGAGTTCTAAATAAGTGCCTAGCTATAAATAATACAAACACCAAAACCCATTTGAACTCTCATGATAACGCGCGCAAAAAAGCAACGTACATGATAAGAAATCACATCTAAATGTAAGTCTAGTCAAAACTTCAGCATGGATTGCACAGAACTGAATCAAGACGGCTGTCACGAAAAGCCTCCCGTGCGTAGGAATTGGCTTCAATAAATACAAGAGCTTCGGAAAAGAGCAGGATTTCTCTCATCACGTGAGGAGAGCGGGATCCGCTTGCAAATTAGTGACTTTATAAAATCAAAATCATACCTTGGATAAAAATAAGTGTATAAGTAATCAACGAATGAGTTTATGATTTTTTCTGGAGTAATCTGTGATATTGTAGGCAAATGCTGATAAAAAATGAAAGATGGATGACAAGTCAATTCCCGCATAGCGTAATATAAAAATCGGAGAGATTTAAAATTCACAAAAATTATATATTTTTTAAACATTCACTAAAAATTGTCTAATAATCGTATGAATTCCGTTTACAGTTAGAGATAAATTTTCGTTTTCCCGATAGCGTCAAGATGGAAACTCTATTATAATATTTTAGATCGCTAAGAGATCGATTTGTGCGAATATCGCCTAACATTGCTGCGAATCGGGCTAAAACATAAAATAACTACAAAACTAATTCAAAATTTTAAAAAAATGACGCCGAAGTGCACCTATTCGAGTTCTGAAGTATCTGTGTACCAAATTTCATGGTCGTACGACTCTTAGATTACCCGTTACAACTGCACAGACAGAGAGACACACACATGCATCTTCCTTTATTAAGTACTAGAACGAATTACGCTGGGTTACGCGAGTCCATGAAAATCAATTATTTTTTGTTAGAATACTGAAGATTTAAAGAGCACCCCCCCCCCCTACACACACGCACACACTCCCGGCAAAACCGTACATCAAAAAGTCTTTCTTTTACAGCCGTTTAAAGTTTTAATTGCTAACTTTAGAAGCTATTATTGTAGAAACGTGGTTTTCTTTTTAGAGAATGTTTGTAACGCTATTACAATCTTATATGTCAAATTTCATATCTCTATTTGTAAATCTCGGAATTTTAAATTTCTGAATTTCAAATCCTACTACAAAAGCGCCAACCGTCTGGAATTTCCGGTTTTATGAGTTAGTCGTTTTCGTCGTGTCTTGATTTAAATTCAAACCGCATTTTTCTGCACGCGTTTTATAGTGCTTTTAGCGATCGCAATGCGAATTCGAGCCTAAAAAATAGCTAATAAACTAATTCGAAGTATAATTAACGCTGAAGTGCCACTAATCGGGTCTTGAAGTGCCAGTGTACCAAATTTCATGGTCGTACGATGCAGACAGCACAGACAGACACATAGAAATCTTCCTTTATTAAGTAAGAAGTGTAGGGCCAAGTATGGATCCTTGTGATACACTACTTTTTGAATTTGAGTGTCGAAAGTTTATCTTTAACTTGGAAGTGTAATCATTTAAATACGGGATTAAAAGTTTGATAACTGCATCAGGGAATTTAAGTGCAATCAATTTGTAAAAGCGTAATTAGTTTGTAAATTAAACGACAATGCCAAATTTTATCAAACGCTTTTTGTATATCGAGAAAAATTGCGGATGTAGGTTTCTTTTCTTTATATTCATAAGACAAATACTCAAACATTCTCAGTAACTGATGGGCGTTAGAATGTTTTGACTAAAATCCAAATTGTTCAAAAATTCGAATGTTGTTTTCACTTATGTATACATTCAATAGATTAAGGACAATTCTCTCAGTAATTTTACGAAGCCCGTGCAACAAATTTAATGGTCTTGTAATTGTCTTCTATGGTGGCCTCCTCGCCTGCCTTCTGCATAGGAATTATATAAAACATTTTTTCCATTTTTTAGGGAAATAATTTTATTTTGGATATTAGTTTATTAGAGGGTAAAATAGAATACTATATTTTGGGGACAATTTTAACTGCGGCATTTCCAATATTGGAATATCCTAGACTCTTACGATTAAGAATTTTAATACAAGCCAAAACTTCCATAGGGGTGGTTGTCGGCTGGAATAATTTTAGTAGTTGGGGGATTTTTAAAAGAGTTTAAAGTTTGGCTTATCATTTTAAGAGTGTCTTCAAAGAGTATATCATGGTTTGGTTCAAACTAGGTAGTGCTTTGCTAGTGTCTCAACGTTATTCTCATTTGAATAAGCAAGACAGGAGTTATCCTCAAGTGTGGCTAAATTTGCCAGTTTTTAAAGTTATTTAGTGAATTTCCATAACGATGAGTTTTCAGGCGCAAGGGATTCAATAAATTCTCTGTACTTTTCCTGTTTTTCTGCGACAATTTTTTTACCTTACTTTAATCGTGAGGCTGTCCAGCTATCTTTTCCTGTTCGGGTTTCTGTTGTTCCGCCATATATTTCTAACACTGTTTCTCTCTTTAATGAACTATATGAAGGAAAATGTGAGATATTTGGT
Organism: Amaurobius ferox; assembly: GCA_951213105.1. Lineage (NCBI taxonomy): Eukaryota > Metazoa > Arthropoda > Arachnida > Araneae > Amaurobiidae > Amaurobius > Amaurobius ferox. The sequence goes on from OX578153.1 coordinate 24,510,081, forward strand.
AGACTCACTATGTGTTGCCCATGAGGATAGCGCTCTTTGAATTTGTGCTGTAAGTGCGCGTGTAGTAGCGTCAATATCTGCTGAGCTCATAATGCCAGGGTAGAGTCAATATCTGTCTAGGTGAGGTTCGGGGTGAGGTCAGGTTCTAGGTGAGGTTCAACCAAAAATTTCTTGAATAAATTCCAGCTGATTCGCACTGTTCCTAAAGCTAGTAGCTTGTTTCAAATATGTGGAGTGCGGCGGAGTGATGATATTCGTGTTTGTAGTGTTCAGAAGGTTACAGATATCTTTGCCACAATTATTCCGTCTACGGGACCCCCCCCCCCTAACAGCATTTTTTTCACAGTGACATAAGATTTACGTCACACTGTGACTTTGGAACGTCACAGGACGTCGCAGTACGTCTCGGCAATGTCATATTGAAGTCACAGCGAAGTCATTTTGGTCATTTTCATGGTCGTTTGTGACGTCGCATATTAACTTGTTTGTGACGTCACATTGTAATAGCCATTGCAATGTCGTCACATTGTTACGTGTTAATTAAATTGTGGAAACGTCGCAGAATATAGTTACAATGATGTTACAAAGTTACTAATACGTAACGTCGCGTAGAAGTCACAAATATGATGTCACATTGTGACCCAGATGTCACGTGACTACAACGTCACTGTCACACATGTGACGATCTTTGCTGTGAGGGCCATGGCGGAAGGCGAACATTCAAATCTTCTGCAAGAATGGTGGTTGGGTGTCGCAAGAAATTACTGAAAAATAAACAGAAGTCTTTGAATTATTAATTAAGAAGACACAAAAGATTTTTGAAATTTCAATCTTTTCCATAACCGCACTGTATTATTGAAATGAGACAATTTTGTTATGCAATTAATGCATTTAAACTTGAATTTCCATTGATTTGTGTTTTCTATTGTATGTTTTTGTTTCATCATATTACTGATTTGTGTTTTTCTATTGTATGTTTTTATTTCATCATGTTCTTTTGGCAACCATGTACTTTACGATCCAGTAAAAAAATTGTTCCAAAATGGCGACATTTTTCTTTATACGTTCGCTAGCGGGGGTCAGTAAGTTACTCAAATCCCAAATAAATATATTCAATAATAAATATCTTTATTTTGTAAATAAGGTGTTTGAATTTATAAAATTATATTAAATTTAAAAACTTTATTTATTTATTTATTTTATTATTATTTTACATAACTCATTTACACCCGATAAAATAAAAACATTTCTGTAAGAATTTTTGAATAAAATTATTCATAAATAAGAAAAAAAAACTGCCCCTTGCATTTTATACGAGTGTCATTTTACTCAATGATATGAATATATCGTTTTCATAAATATAAAGAACAAAAGAGAAAATTACACATCTGAGTTCCTATAGCTACAGTCCCATTTATTTCTGCTTCATCATCTGATTAAAAGATACATTCTTAACTGATGTCGATGTTGATTAAAAGATACATTCTTAACTGATGTCGATGTTGGGCATGGGGTTTGTCCCAGAGGGAAGAATCAAGAAACATTCGATTGCCACACTCTGCACAACTGTGTAAGTGCGTGTTTTTTCTTTCTTTTTTTTTTCTCAATTTCCCGTACATCCCTGAAATATCGAGAATTTCTGCTTCGAACATTATTTTAACACACCATAAAGATATCTCTTGTTTATATTGATGACTGATACTGGGTTTTCTATGTCATGTGTGTTGCAAGAGAAGGGAAAATATGTCGAGAAGATAAATTGTTTTCGTGTTCAGTTTAAATAGGCACAGACGCAAATGGAATCTACGGTTTCTTTCTGACTATAAATATCTTTGTAATGCAAACCTAAAATGTCCGATTTAACCAACATAGGACTTTTCCTACAATTAAACAAATAATATATTAAGAGAACAAGTGGTGTCGTCAGAATTTTTTTTCGGGGTGGGGGGAATGGGGGAGTCAAATATTTGTTTCCTATTTCGCTAGATATAATTCTAGAGGTAGTGGGGGGGGGGGGGGAGTACATACGTCAAAAATTCCAATTTTTTGATGACATACATATTTGGGTTAAGAAATGTCTGATCTTTGTTAGCACGTAATGGAAGAACGCATGGAAGAAGCACGTAAGACAGGTTGGGCTTTTAAGATGTTAAAAAAAAATCTTAAACATCTATAAAAATCTTAACACCTATTAGATTTTGCACGGTATCAGTGGGTAATAAAATTTAAATTAAGAAAAATTATTATTTATTTAGCTTATAAATATATAACAAACTCCATAAAAAATTAATCTGTATTCTTAAAACTAAAAATTAAAATTTTAAAAAAGTTCTCCTAAAAGAAAAATTGTCATACCTTAATGTTTCAAATTTGTTGACTTATGAGCAATTTCTCGCCAGCTTTAGAATTATTTCTTCGAAGTTTAATGGATTCCAACAAGTTCCTGGGGAGGGGGAGGGGCTATGATAACCTCCACACCGCTTTGGCAACACCACTGGAGATAACAACAAAAATTTTTCTTTCAACTCGATCTCTATAAAAATCTCTGTATGTTTATCGTTACTGTATTTGGTGGTTTATATAATAAGGTATAGTTGTTAATTGTATTTTTGAGATAGCGTGGTACATAACCATTACATAAACGATCTTTTTAGTTTTCACTGGATTTAGGTAGTCCCATATTAATTTTCAATCAATTAGAGTTGGAAAAAAACAGGGCTTATTTATATAAAATCCAGAAATCATGGTATAAATCTTAGTTTAAATCGTGGTTATTAAAAGAAAATAAGAAAGATCAATCATGCATAAAGTATTGATTATGAAACATTTTCCAACTGAAATGCAATTTTATTTAAACATCTCTAAAAGGCGATACATTCAGCGGTGATATTTTTTCAATTATCACAGAACTACAATAATTTATTCTACTTGAAAACTTAAAGCTTCATCGAAAAAAATGAACTTTATTCAAATGACGTCATGGAAATATAAATCATTTGGCTCTCTATGCAAAAGCAATACATATTTCATTTATATCACTTTTATTCCAGATTCCGGAGCTAAAGAATTTTGCGTTAAAAAATTCAGCAATTCTTATTCAACTCCTATTTCAATCACTTGTTTATATTCTGCATCCATTAAAATTAGGCTTCGTTGTAGAAATAATCAAAGTCTGATGATCATTTAAATTCAAAATATTGTAATTGCGTTGGAACAGAATATAAATGCAGAGAAAATACTCAAATAAAGCGGTTTTAGGACGAATGCAATATAAATATAAATTAAAAATATAAATTATAAAAATCACGATTTTTATACTACGAAAAAGAAGATGGATGCCATATTTTATTTTTAAGTGGGGCACGTGATATCTTCATATAATATCGGTGTAATTTTTATTTAAAAAGCTACGGAACATATTTTGCTGAAAATTTTTTTATATATTTTATGGGATAATTTAAATATTTCTTAAAATTTTCGAAACAATTTGTGAATTTTAAATTTGCTTAAAAATGTTTGAGAAATTAGGTCCCATAGGTTTTGATGTATTTCACTTTTTCAACACGAATTCAAACCGAAACTAATTGGGTGATATTATTCATTTTCATTCCCATATGTCCCACAGACCGTCTCAACAACATGCTAAAATTTAATTTTGATTTAGTCATTTTTACAGCAGTTATCGTGCGAACGGGCAGACAGCTAGAATGAACGAAGTCATAAACACATTTCAACTATGTTGGAAAGTGTTAAAAAGGAAAAAAACATGGTTGAAATCAAGATTTAAATTACCCAACCTTGCTATTAACCCAATAACTTCCAAGCTGGTTTTCTCTCTGTTTTAATGTTTAATGTTTCTAACTTTTTCAATATTGCACAATTTGTAAAATGAGTTGTAAATATCGTAAAGATATGCAATATTTTCCTTTTCTTTTAAAATTAGCCTAGAAAGCTGTGCTTGAGCATGGAACTAAACTCAACATTGAAGTTTCCGACAGAGGGATATTTTTCTTGAGAACCAGCACATCCCCAAATTACACAGAAATAGCTTGATTCTTTTGAGAGATACATGCTCTGTTTGGCAAAAGTAAAAGTTATAATACCTTGAAGCCGATTCGTGGTAAATGGTATAAAAGTTTTAATTCACTTCTGGAACGAATTCAGAAAGCATCCACTCAATTAATAATAGTTGATAATTTAATTTTATGATTTTTTCTTTCCTTAAATCCAAAACATGCAAAACCCCAACAAATGAAAATAGTAGCGTAGTATAAATTCGTATCCTCAGCATATCTTTTATAATATGTTATCGAATATAAAAAAAATTGTTTGAAAAAGTAAAAGTTTTTCGTATGATTGAGAATCAAATATCTCGAGAACGGCTTATGCTAAACAACGGCACCCATTAATTTCTTGTTAAATGTTCTTACAAAAAATATATTCCTTTGATAATTAAGAGTGTATTTACGATTCTGTTCTGAGATGTTGCAAATTATGGATCTAAAATGATCTATAATGTGTAATATCTCGAGAACGGCGTGGATTAGCGTCCTATTATAAACGTGGTGATTCGTTTTTGAATAAACATTTACTTCCAAAATAGCTCTTTGAGAAGCATTTTAAAGCTTAACTATCATATGTAGATTTTTTTTTCAATTTTCGGATAAAAGACACTTGAATGTGTTTTCCCTTGCCTCTCCCTCCCCCCCATACACACCTTGAAACATATCAATAGAACTATTGTTTTCTTTAATCGATTGATGTATTCGTAGTTATTAAATTTCATGCAATTTTTTCAATGTGTTCCAGAGATACCGTCTTCACAGATGCATTGAGAGACAGACATCTTATGGAAGATTCGTTTAAGCATCGTTCGTGCATCTTACCCCATCACAATTCTTTCCTATTTACATATTACGTTAAACTGCAATGGGACGAAATAAAATATGATATTAGAACTGATGTCATTTTCTACTTAACACAAAACTTCTTAAAAAAAGTATTCTAGAATTTTTCTGGTAGAAGTATTATAACTTGGATTCCAATAACGATTGGGTGATTTAAGTTCCAACCATTGTTAATAGCATTCTATATGCTCAGGAGTGTAGTGCAGCGACTCCTGCCCTATAATAAAGCGTTGCATAAAATTAAAGTTTAGTATTTTTTTTTTAAATTAGAGTTTAGTTAGTAGTTGCATAAACAACTATAATAAAATAGCAATAAAGTGATAGAAAAATAAAAGTATGTATCTAAACCTAAAATAAAGTATATATAAAAAGAAATCATTAATCTAAAAACTGCATTTACTAATGAACAACTTCGTCTCTTACTGGTTATATATATTTTTTATAGTTTAGATTAGAAGATATTTTGAGTGAAAGTAAGTAAAGCGAAGAAAAGACTCGCTTGGACAAAATTTTGTGTTTTCGAAAAAAAAGAAATAAATGTTCTAAATACTAAAAATATAGAAACTAATTTTGTATATTCATAAATAATTTCTTTCCGACAAAACAAGTACAAATTGTTTACATTTTTATCGATTAGGTTCGGAGATATAATTGTCCAAGGTGTTTTACACATTTCGTACCGCTCCAATTTGAGAGTCACTCCAACCATAGATGTTATTTACGTCAAAAATTAATTCTTTAGAAAAGGTCTTATAAAGAAAGGAAGTTCTTATAAAAATGTCACTTTTTTCAGTCATGACGGCATGTTATATAATAGTGAACCTGGATATGATATGGGCAATTCAACATAATAAAATATGTTTGTGTGTGCGTGCGTGCATGTGTTTGTGGATCTGTGTGTATGTCTGTATGTGTTTGTTGTCTGTAGTGGAAAATCTGTAAGCGTAGGACAGTGATGAAAGTTGGTATAAAGTTACTTCAGGACGATGCACCTCGGAGATATTTTTTTTAAATTAAAATTACTTTAGTTATTTTGTGTTTGAGCACGATTTTACACAAATTGGTTCCTTGACAAAAGAAAATACAGTTAGTTAAGTTCTTCTGATAACTACCAAGTTCAGTTTTTGGCAGTCGCTCTTAGCCGTTGTTATGGGCACATACTGATCTTTTGGTCTGAAGAAGGTAGCTTATAACGCTCTCGAAACAATTGTTATCATCTAACCGACATATGATTGCTTTCTTCAGAGACGTTTTGTACGTTATTTTTTTACAAGCAGCAGTTTAATGTATTGTATGTATGTTGGTATCTGTTTTATATACTTTAGGCGCCCTTATGCGGTAAGTATTGAAATTTCTTTTATACACACAATGCGACTTATTTCATCGTTCAAACTTATTGTACCTTACTGTACGATTTCCCTTTTATTAATTTTAAAACAATAAATCATTTTAATTTTCCTGATAGTCTGCATATGGGCTCCCACAGGTTATAGTCTTAGGCACTGTACTTAAGTGTTATGGTAGCAATTATGGTGGCAATACTCTCATAGACTGTATAAAGTTACTTTATAAAGTTACTTTATAAAATGACTTTATAAAGTGTACTTTATAAAGTGACTTTATAAAGACTTTATTAAGACTTTATAAGATACTTTATAAAGTTACTTTATAAAGTTACTCATAGACTTTATAAAGTTATTAAAGATATCTAACCTTTTGCTTACGGGTGGGACAGCGTCAATTATTAGTTTCTAATATAATTTTTTGATTACTTCAATATTAAAACGAGGAGCAGTACTTCAAAAGGGCGAACAACTTCAAAAGAAGGAGTTATATATCGATACAGTATCGATACATTACTGAATTATACGTATCGGTATGCATATTATCTTCTGCGTTCATTGCGAAATCTGGAATGGTGTGCCAAAACATCATTACATATGGATAGAGCTAATGTGTACACACATTCACCTTTCCTTACAAAGCTATAGAGGCGTTTAAGGACTTTCTTTGGAACCCGGTATATAATTTTACTCATAAATTTTTTTAAGAATACAAATTTTAAATTAGTTTCTAATACAATCCTCGGATTTTTCCAAATTTAAAACGAGGAGCTATGCTTCAAAAGGGCGAGCAACTTCAAAAGGAGGAGCTATATCGATACAGCATCGATACAATGCTAAACGATACGCATCGGTATTCACACTATCTTGGCCATCACCATTGTAGGGCAAAGTAAAAACGAAAACAATTTTCGTCGCAATAATAGTGCAGAGACGATGAAAGCAATAAATAGTAACAGCGGCGAGAAATGAGGAAGTCATGTTAGAAGAAGACCGTCTCAGATGAACTTGCGGATAGTTCCAGCCCCTTAAGAATCATGATCGTGAAATCGTCAAGAAATCGTGACCGATTCGTGAAGGTGGATCGTGATTAGGGAGTTGATACGGCATGATTCACGACGGTATTTTGCAAAATGGCGTTGAAAAGTTCACATCACCAGACGCAAAAACTGCATCTTTTAATTTAATAAGAATACGGGAAAATCCTCTGTGGGCAGAACATGGCTTTTGCTACCGCCTTAACTAGTTCCCCCTTGCATTTACTCTTGGTCAAAGCCTGGTCCGCGGGCCGGGATCGGGCCATGTTTTATTAAATTCCAGTTGGGACGGGCTGGGTCAAAATAAATGCCATAAATAGATCAAAATTGAAACAGAAAATTTGAAATTACAGATGAAACAAAATTCTCAATTAGCGAATGAAAATCTCTTTTTCCCATATTAAGTAATAAAATTTGCTCTGCAGAGAATGCAGATTGGTAAATTAGAACCGGATACAGAAAAATTAATATTGTGTTAGGTCAAAAAATTCCTAGTATTCTTCTAAGGCACTTGCCCTGCCAGGCATTAAGTTTGGCACTTTGGGATTTAATCACTTTCCTATATAAAAGGACCAATTTAAAACCCATTGAATATGACATCAAATATCGAAGATGGAAATGTAGGGTAGGCCATGTTTTGAGAATGCCATTGGACAGCATTTCCGCCGTTGCCCTGGGCTAGGCACCTTAGGGCAGGCGGACAAGAGGTAGACCGAAGTTAACTTGGAGACGGTTGGTGGAGAGTGAGAGAAACCAGGCGGGATGGGCGAGCTGGACTGAAGTGAGAGCTGCTGCTCGCGATCGTCGTGTTTGGAAATTTAAGCTGAAGGCCTTAAGTGCCACTTAGGCACGAAGAGAATGATGATGATGATGATAGAAAAATTGCAACTTCAGATAAGAAATTGAAGACTTACTTATATGACGACATTTCGAAGTCAAAATGAAACATTGCTCTTCGCAACATTCAAATTATTTGAAATTACAGTAACAGAACAAAAAATATGCTCTGGCCTGGATGCAGGAAAATAAAATGACGCCTGTGTACTAGAAGATATTATCATGTTCCGTAACATCATGTGATCTATAAATTTAATAGGGAAGAAATACACTCTAAATTTAATTTTTGAGGAAATGATTAATCGGTCATTACTATTGGTCAAGTGCGAGTTTCAATTTATTATATTCTTAAATCGCAAAAAACTTCAAAAGCTTTGTACTGTGATTGTTCGATTGGTAGTGAAAATAAGAAATCCAATAGGTAATGTTTATTTTAAAATTTAGCACTTATAATTTATTTTAAATTTCTTTAAATAAACTACAGTTCCGTTGATTTCATTCCGATAACAAGTATTGAATGAAAATTTATTTGAGCAAACTCTTATAATTTAAAATAAACACATGGATAAAACAAATTATTGTCCTTGAATTTATTTATATTTGTAGTGAAAACATCTTACACTTTTATTTTATGATTAATAAATTTAAAAAATATTAATAACTATGCCATAAAAAGGAAGATAATATCTTTGTATATGTACATATAGAAAGTTTAATCGCATTGAAATCTCTGTTTCGCTACCACTGCACTCAATAATACGAGTATTTGGTTGCTGATAAGCTCTAACAAGAGGGATATTGCATTGTTCACTGATGGGTGAATAAAACATTTTTTAAGCATAATTTAAGTGAATATATATATATATATATATATATATATATATATATATATATATATATATATATATATATATATATATATATATATATATTACGGGGCAGACTTCTAGTTTCTAAATAACTGGATTTTGATCTTAGCTTTCTTTCTTTTTCTTTGCCAGCTTGAGAAACCGAGAATTTTCCAAATTTGGACACTTCGAGTTTTACTGCTTTCTAAAAACTCTTCACTTATTCTTTTCTTTATTCATTTATGCATTAATTGGAGGTAAAAATGGATTGTTTTTCTAGTTCAAAGACTTCGAAACGATAAACTGAATGGGGATACAGTAGATTTTCTTTATTATATGTATATTTAGAAAGCATTTAGAAACTTTTCAATTTCGTGAGGGGGTCGAACCCCCTAGCCCCCTCCCTAAAATACGCCCCTGCGTCCATGGTAGGAATCAGTATCGGAATTATAAGTTCGGACTCTAAGCTAGTTTTTGACCTAATTTTATAATCTCGTCTGGTGAACACTCGGTCCCGAGTTCGAACCTTGTTGGGGATCAAAAACATCCATTATATCTACTCGTATATTTAAATAACCTGAAAATGGATTAAAAATGTAATGCATAAATTTACTCATATTACTCTGTTAATTCAATATAATTTGAAATTGGGGATAAAGATTAAACATTGGTGTCCAAGGAGCATTTTAATTTATTTATTTTTCTCTTTAAGTTAAAAAATCTGATGTGGGCAGCACATGACTTGCCCTGCAGACTCAAATGCATTTCTTCTTTATTTTTTTTTAATAATTAGTTATATTGAGTTTAATTGCACAAAATAACAATAAATGTGCATTTTTAATTCAATTTCTGTGTTTATTTGGTAATTGGAAATTTTTCCGAAAGCGGCGTAACAAAAATGCAAGAAATCTCAAATATCTTGAGAACGGTTAATCCTAAAGTATAATGGAGTGTGTTATATTCTTTTCCTCGTCAAGAAATGCGTATAAAACGAGAATTTCATTGATACATTTCAGCATACACTATTTAGTCCTTTTTTTAGATTTTGGCGATTTTGGAGGGCCATTTCTTAAAAAAAGGCAAGTTGTTCTTTTAATAATCATACCAAAATCTAATCAGCACCAGAGTATCCCACAAGTAACTAATCTTCCAAATTTTATGAAATTTGGTCAATTAGTAGTTTAGCTAAAGAGGATACATGAATTTTTTTTTGCGGGCCATTTCGTAAAAAAAGGCGGGTTCTTCTTTTCCGAATCGTACCAAAATCTAATCAACACTAGAGTATCCCACAAGTAACTTATCTACCAAATTTTGTGAAATTTGGTCAATTGGTATTTTAGCTAGAGTGGATACATGAAATTTTTAAGGCCATTTCTAAAAAAAAGGCGGGTTCTGTTTTTACGAATCGTACCAAAAACTAATCAGCACCAGGGTCATACCCAAGTGACTTACCTACAAAATTTTATGAAACTCGGTCTATTAGTTATTGAGTTAGAGCGGATACATACATTGAACAGACAGACAGACAGACACTCACACACATACACACACGCACAGACGTCACGCTAAAAAAATTTTTTTGGTATTCTAGAGGTCTCGAAACATGTAGACTCGTCGAAAACTCGAGTTGCGATTTTCGGCATGATTCCAATACTTTCCCTATACATTACCATGTATTGCAGGGAAAGTAAAAATGAAACTACATCAACATTAGTTTATTGCATTTGGTAAATGTATGATAATTTTAGTATATGTACAAAAAATTATGTCAATTTGATGGTAAATTAAAAAGTTAGATTTGAACGACCACTATCTCCTTAAAAATATATCACGCTGCTTGTGGCAGGAAATAAAATGTTGATGGAAAAGTTCTCTTAGAAATGTATAAATGTATCGCTTCTACAGTGCGCCACTGCGTATAAAGATGACTGCACAATTTTTAGAAACTGCAGAAACCAACTTTAAACGTACATAAAAACCTTGAGTCTCAGCCGAGATTTTGATATACAAGGAAGACAATCAAACTGCATCATGTTCTACTTCTACGTTCCTCATGTGTTTCGGAATATTAAAAAACACTTAGCAGAGATTAGTTTCTCCCAGACAGGAAAAACTTTTGTAAAGAAAAATCAAGGTTAAGGTTTTGAAAAATAAATTTCCCATTAATTATGTAAAACTGTTAACTATTGCATAGCGAAAGTATTGTTTTCCCTCCTGCGAGATTTTGATGTATAAGCGTGTTGTAAGACCTCCTGAATTCATTTCGAATAATTTTGTAAAAAATGTACACTAGAGAGTGTATGCGTACATATACAGAGTTCCCAAGGAAGTCCTTAAGTACTCCAATAACGTTGTAAAGAAAAGTTCGTGAGTTTATACATTATGTCTAGCTATAGTAAAGTAACCATGTACGATCGAATAAAAGTAAGCAGCGCCCTTTAGTGAAGAATTTAAAAATTAAGATAACGAACTCAGCAATAAAGCGAGCTAGATGAAAAAGCCAATTATAAAGTTGTATAAGCATTGTTCGATGAGTAAAAAATCGACAATAAAATAATAAACCAGTTACAGAAGGTATTTTTCTGACACAACATGGTTATTGAGGAATAGCTGTTCTATCCAAGAACGATACAATAAATAAACATCACTTATATGAATAGAAATCTTGTGTAGAGCCTGTTTAAAATGTTGTCTATCAGATAGATATTTGGCAAATATTGTAGGTGTCACCGTATTAGAGGTCTTGATGATGCAACGTTTTGACAGGTAACTTTGGCAATACTTTGGTCAATTTGGCAACATTTAACTAAATGTCGCCAAATTTATCATCAAATTTATTGGCGAGTGTTGCAGACAAACATAGAGAAGATATATATATATATATATATTTTTATGTAGAATGATATATATCAGAACTTTGCACGTTATATTAAGAGAAAAACAATAATAACAATCCATGAACTTTGCCACAAGAAAAGATAATATTTAAAAATATTGAAATTTATTAGTTTCATCACCAATCGCAAATTATAGCCATATTGTAGCTCGGTGGTTTTAATAAACATATATGCTTCAATAATAAGCATTGCCGGACATAACCAATAAGTTTGTTGTTAAGCTTCACCACATGTCACGTGATCTGATTTTTTGTTTAATTTAAAACCATTTTCATTGACTGCAAACTATATTTCAGGTATTGAAATACTAGATGGTAAAAATGGTTTATTTCATGGACTTATCACACGAAAGTTTCGGAAATAATTTTTTCTTTTAGATTTAACATGGTGAACTTTGACCTTCATTCTCGGTTTACAGATTGAATTTTAAAATTAAGGCCCCCTCATGACCTGCAACTTAGTGAATTTTGTAAATGTTCTACACTTCGCTCAAATCGGTCTAATAATCACTGAGAAACAGCGTTAACAACAGAAATGTATTGAAGTCGACGCCAAGGAAGCTTCATTTGTACCTCACTGCGATTCAATTAAACATTGTAATAAAAATCTTATGTGGGCAGCACATGACTTTCCCTGCAGACTCAAATTCAATTTTTCTTTATTTCTCTAATAATTCATTAGATTGAGTTTAATTGCACAAAATAACACTAAATTTGTATTTTTAATTCAATTTTTGTTTTTATTTGGCAATTGGACATTTCTCCGAAAGCGGCGTAACAAAAATGCAAGAAATCTCAAATATCTTGAGAACGGTTAGTCCTAAAGTATAATGGAGTGTGTTATATTCTTTTCCTCGTCAAAAGTTGCGTATAAAACAATAATTTAATTAATACATTTCAGCATACGTAGCCTTTTTTATTAGATTTTGGCGATTTTTGCGGACCATTTCGTAAAAAAAAGGCAGGTTGTTCTTTTCCGAATAGTACCAAAATCTAATCAGAATCAGAGTATCCCACAAGTAACTCATCTAATAAATTTTGGGAAATTGGGTCAATTAGTATTTTAGCTAGAGTAGACACATGAAATTTTAAGGGTCATTTCGCAAAAAAAGGTGGGTTCTGTTTTTTCGAATCGCACCAAAAACTAATCAGTACCAGGGTCACACCCAAGTGACTTACCTATGAAATTTTATGAAATTCGGTGCATTAGTTTTTGAGTTAGAGTGGTTACATACATTGCACAGACAGACATAGACACACAGCCAGACAGACAGACACACACACAGACGTTACGTTAAAAATAGTTTTTTCGTATTGTAGAGGTTTCAGAACGTGTAGATCCGTCAAAAAATCGAATTGCGATTTTCGGCATGATTCCAATACTTTCTCTGTACACTACCATACATTGCAGGGAAAGTAAAAATCTGATGTGGGCAGCACATGACTTTCCCTGGAGACACATGTTCACATTCACTTTATTCCTCCAATAATTCATTATATTGAGTTTAATTGCATAAAATAACAACCATAATTATTTAAAATGACACTGAATTTGCATTTAATTCAATTTTCGTTCTTAAAAATCTAAAATATCGGCGACTCCTAGTGTAATGGGGTTGGTATTGTTCTTTTTATCGATAAAAATTACGTATAAAACAAGCATTTAATTGATTATTTAAGCTCACGTAGTTTTTATTTTAAATTTTGGCGATTTTGACCATTTCGCAAAAAAAAAAAGACAGTTTATTTTTATCCGAATTGTACCAAAATCTAATCAGCACCAGGGTAACCCACAAGAGACTTATCTACCAAATTTTGTAAAATGTGATCTATTAGTTTTTCAGCTAGAGTGGATACAGGAAATTTTTGCGGTCCATTTCTCAAAAGAAGGTGGGTTCTTTTATCCCTAATCGTACCCAAAACTAATCAGCACCAGGGTCATCTACAAGTGACTCACATACCAAATTTTATGAAATTTAGTCCATTATTTTTTGAGTTAGAGTGGATACATACATTGCACAGACAGACAGACACACAGACATCACGCTAAAAATAGTGTTTTCGTATTCTGAAGTCCCAAAAAGTGTAGATCCGTCGAAAACTCGAGTTGCAATTTTTGGTATGATTCCAATACTTTCCCTATACATTACCATGTATTGCAAGGAAAGTAATAATAATAATAATAATAATATATTTTTGATTGACTTAAAAAAAACTCAATGAAGCCAGTATTTTCGGTTGCATCAATATTCTGAACACCTTGTGGTTTGGAGTGCCAAAGACAGCCAATATCTATTGAAATTCTACCAAAACTCGACATATTGCAATTTTCTGAGGCTGAGATAAGTGTCAAAACTTTTCGGTTGAGGCTAGAAAAGTGACTGTTAAAAAAATGACCGCTGGCTGCGACCTCCGCAAACAGTCTGGCTAGTATTTTTAAAAGTTCTTAAATGCAACCCAAGAAGCCCGTCTTGAACAAAGAACAAAGATTGCTTCATAAAAGTTTGTCTCCGCTTTTTATTATCCACTCATTTTTACACGTTTCTGCATTTCATATTCGTGCAATTCAGTTGATGCTACAAAAGTGACTGTTAAAAAAAGGTGATCGCTGGCTGCGACTACCGCAAACAGTCTGGCTAGTATTCTTAAAAGATCTTAAATGGAACCCAAGAAGCCCGTATTGAACAAAGAACAAAGATTGCTTCACAAAAGTTGATCTCCGCTTTTGATTATCCATCCATTTTTGCACGTTTTTGCATTTCATATTCTTGCAATTCGGTTGATGCTGCAAAAGTGACTGTTATAAAAAGTGACCGCTGGATGCGACTACCCCAAACAGTCTGGCTAGGATTCTTAAAAGATCTAAAATGGAACCCAAGAAGCCGGTCTTAAACAAAGAACAAAGATTGCTTCATAAAAGTTGGTCTCCGCTTTTTATTATCCATCCATTTTCACACGTTTTTGCATTTCATATAGGTGCAATTCAGTTGATGCTACAAAAATGACTGTTAAGAAAAATGACCACTATCTGTGTGTGTGTGCGACTACCGCAAACAGTCTGGATAGTATTCTTAAAAGATCTTAAATGGAACACAAGAAGTCCGTCTTAGACAAAGAACAAAGATTGCTTCATAAAAGTTGGTCTCCGCTTTTTATTGTCCATCCATTTTTACACGAGTTTGCATTTCATATTCGTGCAATTCAGTTGATGTTACAAAAGTGACTGTTAAAAAAAGTGACCGCTGGCTGCGACTACCGCAAACAGTCTGGCTAGTATTCTTAAAAGATCTTAAATGGAACACAAGAAGCTTATCTTAAACAAAGAACAAAGATTGCTTCATAAAAGTTGGTGTCCGCTTTTTATTATCCAACAATTTTTACACGTTTTTACATTTTATATTGGTGCAATTCAGTTGATGCTACAAAAGTGACTGTTAAGGAAAGTGACCGCTAGCTGTGTGTGTGTGTGTGCGTCTACCGCAAACAGTCTGGCTAGTATTCTTAAAAGATCTTAAATGGAACCCAAGAAGTTCGTCTTGAACAAAGAATAAATATTGCTTCATAAAAGTTGGTCTCCGCTTTTTATTATCCATCCATTTTTACACGTTTCTGCATTTCATATTCGTGTAATTCAGTTGATGCTACAAAAGTGACTGTTAAAGAAAGTGACCACTAGATGTGTGTGTGTGCGACTACTGCAAACAGTCTGGCTAGTATTCTTAAAAGATCTTAAATGGAAACCATAAAGCCCGTCTTGAACAAAGAACAAAGATTGCTTCATAAAAGTTGATTTCTGTTTTTGATTATCTATTCATTTTTACACGTTTTTGTATTTCATATTCGTGCTGCTCTTAAAAAGAGCAAGAATTATCTTTGTTACTCGCGATTCGCCCTTGATGATATTATTTATTCAATACTCATCAGGTAATCTAATTTCCATATTTCAATCATGCCTCAGCCTCGAGATTCAATCCAGGTTACCTTATATAAGACTTGAGGCAGAACACGAATTGCAAACCATCACACCGTCCCTTTCTAGAAAAGCAACTGCAAACACAGCTATGATCTCACTCCTAAGAATGGAATCCAAATTGTTAATCATATAATATGTTAATAATAATAAATTGATAGATCATTGCAATGGATATTCAAATATGATATGTCTGTAAAGTGTTATTAATGATTTTGAGGGACGCACCTTTGCACGCATATGCGCACACCCTATAAATTCCTAGCATGAAACGTAATCATTTGATTTAAAAGTAAGACATTTAATGTGTACAATGCATGACTTTCCCTACATTCTAACAAATTTAGATAAAGGGAAACAATTGTAACATTCTTAGTTCAATTTTGATGTAAACCAATAGGCTTTTTGTTGTCCTTAATTAATTTTTTTTTCCAATGGCCAGGCACTAAACTTACGTCTTTTCCGTAATTAAAATAAGCATACTTAATTTCATAGAAACCGCTTGACTGTTTCAAAAGATGTCGAACTCCAGAGGCGAAGCTTTATAGGAGACAAAATAGTGACTACTCAAATAGTTTACGACCAAGTAATTTCTATTTTAGTTATGCTTTATTCGACATAGATGTATAAAATGCTTTCAATTTCGTAAAAAATATAAAAAATAGATATATGTTGCAGACATTTTTGGCTCTGACTGGCGTCAGATCGTCAATGCTGGCGTATTGTTCAGAAGAAACATATCTCGAAATGTCTACCTCCGTTAGGTGATATTGCATTGGGAATGGAACCAAAAGATAATGCGCCCACCACAATTTCTATCATTAAACTGCCGTATAGTCCCGGGTAGACGTGTCTAAGCTGCTGGATTTCTTAGAGGGGGTGAAGATTCCCGTTCTCTCTTCACGACGGGATTGCGTGTTTCTTATATATATATATATATATATTTTTTTTTTAAAGGAATTAAAGGGGGAAAAAGCCAACAGTTAAAATAGTTAACGGCCGGGGGGGGGGGATTGTGACCCTCTTCCCCTCTTCCTTTGAAATCTGTATTTTTACTTATCTTGTAAGTGCAGCATCGCGCCTTACGGTTTAAGCCATTTTTCATTATTCGTATTTTTCATATTCATGTATGCATTGTTATTTCGTATTTTTAATCTCCTTTTATACCTTATATATATATATATATATACATATATATTTTGGGGGGAGGGGGCTGAATTATTTCGTTTACGAAACGTGGTGTTTATAGTTAGTACCCTCTCAAACTCGGTACTCGACCCCACAAACGAAGACTGTCGACATTCTGCAGAATTTGCGGGGTACATTGGATGTTCCAATATCACTCAAAACAGTTTCTCGATGATTGGACGAAAGCGGCTTGCATTCAAATCGTTCAAGACTGCCTTTGACGACAAGACACCAACGAGAGAGATTGCAATGGCGTCAGACCCGAGTCTCTTCTGTTTGTCGAATGACAGTCGTCGTGTGAGAGTCTGGAAGCGACGTGGAAACAGATTCAACCCTGCTGCGACTATTGAACGTCATACTGCTCGACAACGCAGCATCATGGTTTGGGGTGTCATCAGCTTCGATAGCCGGTCACCTCTGGTTTGTATCACGGGCATAATGACGGCACGGTGATATATGGTTGAGGTACTGCGGCCGGTTGCACTGTCCTACCTTCAGTGGTTGCAAAATTCTGTTTTCCACCAAGATAACGCGAGACTGCACATGGCAATCATCAACAGAAAAAGCTTTGCAAGATATCCCGGTGGTTCCGTTATACCCAGATCTCTCACCCATCGAATATGTTGGGACAAGATTGGTCGTTGTCTGACTGCCCTACCCTCCGCCTCAAACAGAGAACGATCCGTGGGAGTCGGTTGAAGGCATATGGTCATCCATCCCTCAGGAAACTATCCGCTTGCTTATTGCATCTGTTCTTCAAAGGGTTGCTGCTTGTATCGCCGCAACAGGTGGTCCTACTGATCACTCTGCCTATGCCATTACTGTATTACATTACCCTTCTGGAATTAACATCACTTATTTATATATGCCATCTATCTCTGTGTGCCCTTTATCATCACATTTTATTCGCTCTTTCATGGAATTACATTTTCTCTGTCGGGTAGTGTATATCGTCAATTGCAATTTAATGTGCTAAATAACTTAACCTATATGTATACGAAAATCAATATGTGCTCGGACCCTTAGAATGAGAAAATCTCCTCTAACGATCATTAAGAAAAATACGATAAAGTGCTAAAACCGTAAAATGAGATATTCAGGTTCTATTGACATTTGGAAATCTTTGGCAAATCAGGCACTCGTTAGGGTTGAAGTGCAGAGTCATAAAATGAACTCGGAGTAGGAAGTTTGAGAGGAAAGTGTGATGTGACCATCGCATGACTTTCCTTACAGACTGAAAGTTGCTATTTGGTATAAAACGGGGAAGCTTGGTGTAAGGTTTTGTTGAAAAATATGTAAAACTCAAAAATGAAAATGTGGAGCTGGTGGGTCTTTTCTTAGGAAGCTAAGGAATTTCCAAAACGCTTGAGAATTTTTACTTTCTCACACTACAGTATAGGGAAAGTATCGTATTCACAAAAATTTTCGAATTCGTGATTTTGATGCTAATATATGTTTTAAGACCTCCTGAACATGTTTTGACTATTTCTGGAGTGATGTCAGTCTGTATGTATGTCTGTGGTCGATTTCTTGTGTACACTATAGCGGCCACACGTATTAATGGATTTTCAAAAAAATTTATACACGGTTTTCATATCAAAAAATCTAGAATTAGATAGAATTTTTTACTTTCCCTGCAATACATGGTAATGTATAGGGAAAATATTGGAATCATGTCGAAAATCGCAACTCGAGTTTTCGATGAATCTACGCGTTTCGGGACCTCTAGAATACGAAAACACTATTTTAAGTGGGACGTCTGTGTGTGTGTGTGTGTGCACTGTATGTTTACACTCTAACTCAAAAACTAATGGACCGAATTTCATAAAATTTGGTAGGTAAGTCACTTGGATGTGACCCTGATGCTGATTAGCTTTTGGTACGATTCATAAAAACAGAATCCGCCTTTTTTTGCGAAATGATCCGTAAAAATTTCATTTATCCGCTCTAGCTAAAATACTAATTGACCAAATTTCACTAAATTTGGTAGATAAGTTACTTGTTGGATACTCTGGTGCTGATTAGAATTTAGTATGATTCGGAAAAGAAGAACCCACCGTTTTTACGAAATGACCCGCAAAAGTTTCATGCATCCACTCTAGCTAAAATACTAATTGACCTAATTTCACAAAATTTGGTAGAAAAGTTACTTGTGGGATACTCTGGTGCTGATTCGATTTTGGTACGATTAGGAAAAGAACAACCAGCCTTTTTTTACGAAATGGCCAGCCAAATCGCCAAAATCTAAAAAAAAAAAGGGCTATGTAGTGTATGTTCAGATGTATCAATTAAATTCTTGTTTTATACGCAATTTTTGAAAAGGAAAACAATATAACACACCCCATTATACTTTAGGACTAACCGTTCTCAAGATATTTGAGATTTCTTGCATTTTTATTACGTAGATTTCGGAAAAATGCCCAATTACCAAATAAAATCAAAAATTGAATTAAAAATGCAAATTTAGTGTTATTTGGTTCAATTAAACTTAAACTCAATCTAATGGATTATTAAAAAAATAAAGGAAATATGAATTTGAGTCTGCAGGGAAAGTCATATGCTGCCCACATCAGATTTTTTTTAATTCGAGCAATGAATTTTATTCAAAATTTAATATATTTTTTTTAATATGGCAGCATAGGACAAAGTTTGACAAAATCATGCATAAAAGAGTTTATTAGTGGCTCAGTAATCACGATACATAATAGTTTCAATATTGTTGTGGAAAATAGCAGCGATGCAAACCTTGTTTTGTTCGTGACGTCATTAGACTTCGTGAGACACGAATTCTTGATATTTTCAGTTTGAGGTTAGAGGATACATGAAATATTCACAGAAATCAAATATGGAGGGAGCCAGTGATAAATGTTTGTAGAGAGTCCACAATTGTATGGGTGTCCCTGGTGGATTAAATAGCATTTCAGTAAAAATAACCGCTGCCTAAATCAGGAGTTGTCAATAACACTCGGTGACGATTTAATTAACAATAAGATTCGTCCTAAAAAGTTCTTCTTTCATGTTCAGCCTATCGTCCTATTATCTGTCTTCTTCTAACAATTGGTAAAATTCTTGAAAAGTTATTTATTAATAAATTTTCTTTCTAGTTGAAAACCGATTATGTTCTTTACCAATCAGTTCTACCGGCCACACAATTCGTTACCATAAACCCTTGGGTTGGTCGTGTGGTCTGGGCCTTCAACCAATCAGTTCTATGCCAACGGCCCTACCGTGCAGAAAACACCGGTTCTCATTAGATCACCGAAGTCAAGCAACATCGGGCGCGGTTAGTACTTGGGTGGGGGACCACCTGGGAACACCGCGTGCTGTTGGCACATTTCGGGTGCTGTAGCCCGGTGGTTTGCGCGCTGGATTTGCACGCTGTCACAACTGCCGCAGTGTTCATGCGGAGTACGATCACTTTAAACATGTGGATCCGTAAGTCCTTCCGAGAGGTTGATGGTAGGGGAAGGAGGGTAAGGTCCCTGTGGGGTTCCTCCCCCACTGGGTTCCGGTCTAAATTGGGTGGCACTTCCCGACTGTCCAAACGGTTACTTTACACTTTTCTGGTAAGTCGGACGGTCTGGGTCTCAACAACAACATCCAAAATAGGAAATGGAAATCCTACCAAACCTACATATCTTTCCAAAATTTGATGCTGAATCCATATGTCATCATCTAAGCTCTAAACGGTTATCTTACACCTTTCTGGTAGGTCGGATGGTCTGGGTCTCAACAACAACAACCAATGAGTTCTGTTTAAGGGGTTTGCTATGCTCTGACGGTACCACTTACAAATTAAAAAAATAATATTAAAAATATAATTTAAAAATCATGTGTCATTATCACCTATTGATGTTAAAGGGACTTTTCGATAATACGAATTGGAATATTTTCCCTTTATGTTTTGAGAAACTTAAAATTCTAATTACCTTTCGATATTTTATTTGTTCTCATCTCAACCAACGTTCCATATACAGGGGTTGTCCATAATAATGAAAACACCACACATATAATTGATAAGTTTGTGTATGCTGGTAACAGAGAAAAGTGGACCATTCACTCCCCCGTTTTTTTGTCTTAAATGTGTGCTGAAAATTCGAAGGTTGCGTTCGATTTCATTGGAGGTGTTTCTTGCGTTGACGTTGAAAACAAAATAATTGCGTTGATGTTGACGTCATAATTGCGTTGACGTTGACGTCATAATTGTGTTGACGTTGAAAACAAAATGAGCAACCTCCAAAGAGGGTAAATTGTAGGCTCCCATCTAGTCCGTTTGTCAGTCACCGCAGCTGCAAAGTTAGTGGGGGGTATCGTGAGGTACTGCGTCCAAGGTCATGACAGCATGCAAAGTTCGTGTCAAAACATCGTCTGTGAGACAGGATTGTGGACGGAAAATAAAACTCACTGACCAAGACAGGAGAACATTAAAATGTCACCGCAAATAAGAAGACCACTGCGACAAAGGTGACTGCCGAGCTTAATATGCATCTGCAGAATTCAGTTTCTTCCCATAGGGTACGAAGGGAATTACATCAGCAAGGAATTCATGGCAGGGCTGTTATTGCGAAACCCCTTGTGCTACAGAGAAATGCAAAACGGAGACTACAGTGTTTCAGGAACATAAAACATAGACTGCAGATGCCTGTAAATATGTACCGTTTTCTGATGAATCAGCTTTCCCACTATTCCCCACCCCTGGACATGTGCACGTGTGAAAAACACTGGCAGAAGCTTACAACCCGACTGTATCGTATGGTGACTATTGCATGGTGACTCTTAGATGATGTTTTGGGCAGTGATATCGTGGTTTTCCGTTGTCATTATCACCTTGCAAGGAAGGATAACTGGCAGCGACACTGTGCGGGACCATGTCCATTCTACGGAGCAAACATTGCATACTGCAGGGGATTGCATCTTTCAGGATGATAATGTCCCCATTCAATGAACGGAAACTGTTCAATCATGGTTTGAGGAACATGATGCCGATGTTACATACATTCCATAACCTGTACAATCACCAGACTTCAACATCGAGACATTGTGTTTTGTGGTGGAAAATAGCGTCAGATCTCGTTATCCTCCTCTAGCATACTCACAGAATAGGAGCAGTTTCTGCATGAAGGATGGTGTCAAATACCGCTTGCAACCATCCATTCCTTGTATGCATCCATTCTAAAGAGGATGCAAGCAGTTTTAACTGTCAAAGGTGCACGTAAGATCACCTTTTCTCAGGTGTTTCCATTATTTTGGACAACCCCGTAGGTAAAAATATTTTTATTTAAAAATTTATATCAAAAGACTCTTTTCAAGATTCAGTTTTGGCAGTAGTTTTTTTTTTGGCCTTAGTCTTTTAAAATTTATACTTTAAGCAAAATTTTAGAACTCAGCAATAATTTGTTTTATCTTTAGGTCTTTGAAGCTGTCTTAGATGCAATAACTTTTGGTGATTGCAATAATAATTATAATATACTCATACAATAATATTCATAATATGATATACTAATAATCACAATATTATAATCATAATATAACATAATAATGATGATAATGATATAATAAAAGTCATATTTCATTAGCAATGGCACGTAATAACAATAATAATTCGGTGATTATAATTATAATAATTATAATAAAAATCTACTAAATTCAATTTCTCTTTTGAATCTTTAAGACTGAAAATATCTTCTGAAAAAAGTAAATCTATTGCTTTTGGTAAAGTTCAATTTGGTAATATTAGCAAATGAAAGAAAAATCCAATTTTTAACACTTTCCAACATAGCTGAAAAGTGTTTATGATTTTAGTCATTCTGCCTGTCTGTCTGTCTGTCCGTTAATACGATAACTGCCGTAAAGATGACTTTATCGAAATAAAATTTTAGTATACTGTTGAGATGGTCTGTGTGACATATGGGGCTGAAAATGAATAATATCTCTCAATTAGTTTTGGATTTAACTCGGGTTGAAAAAAATTAAATAAATTGAACCCTATTGGACATAATTTTTCAAAGATTTCCTAAGCGGAGTTAAAATTCACAAACTGTTTCGAAAATTTTAAGAAATATTCAAATTATCATATAAAATGTGTAAAAAACAAAAAAAAAAAAAAAAAAATCTGCAAAATATGTTGGGCAGTTTATTAAATAAAAATTAAAATAATAATTACACCCATATTATGTGCTGGCCACACAAACAGCAACCATAAGCCTTCGGGTTGGTCGTGTGGTCTGGGCTTTCTACCCATATTATGTGAGGATATCACGTGACTCATTTCAAAATAAAATATCGCATTCATTTTTTTTCCGCTGTGATGTTTAAGGATGTTTATGAGATCGTGATGTTTAAGGATCGTTCAAATTTATATTTAGAGTTGCACCAGTCATTAGGATTGTTTGTGTATTGAAATTACAATTACAATATTTTTTTTTTTAAATAATAGCTAAACTTTGACTATTTCTACAACGAAGCCTAACTTCAATGTATGCAGAATGTAAGCAAGTCAAGCGATTGTAAGACGAGTTATATAGGAATTGCTTAATTTTTTAATACAAAATTATTTAGCATCTTGGAGTCTGAAATATAAGTGATATAAATGAAATATTCATTGATTTAGCATAGCGAGGCAGACGATTTATATCTCGATGACGTCAGTTCAACACAGTTCATTTTGTGTAACTAGACGTGTAACTACTTGTCTTTTTCGAAGTTTTATTTTTTTCAAGTATAATAAATTACTCTAGTACTGCGATAATTTAAACAAGAAAGATCGATCATGCATACAGCACTGATTACGCAACATTTTCCAACTGAAATGCAATTTTATTTAAACATCTCTAAAATGCGATACATTCAGCGGTCATATATTTTAAATTATCACAGTACTACAATAATTTATTATATTTGAAAACTTAAAACTTCATCGAAAAATAAACTTTATTCAAATAACGTGATCGAAATATAAATCGCCTGGCTCTCTATGTAAAAGTAATGAATATTTTATTCATATCACTTTTATTCCAGACTCCAGAGCTAAATAATTTTGCTTGAAAAAAATTCAGCAATTATTTTACAACTCATCTTAGAAATCACTTGTTTACATTCTACATACTTTAAAATTAGGCTTCGTTGTAGAAATAATCAAAATTAGATGATAATTTAAACTAAAAAATATTATAATTGCGTTGGCACAGAATATAGATGCATAGAAAATACGCAAAAATAAAGAGGGTTTTAGAACGGATGCAACAGTTAATATAAATAAGAACTTAAAAATCATGATTTTTACACTGGGGATAAAAGATAGATGCCATATTAATTTGAAGTGGGTCACGTGAGCTCTTCATATAATAAGAGTGTAATTAATATTTTAATTTTTATTTAAAAACTAACGAACATATTTTGTTGAAATTTGTTTTGTATATTTTATGGGATAATTTAAATACTTCCTAAAATTTTCGATGCAATTTGTGAATTTTAACTTAGCTTAAAAAATATTTGAATAATTAGGTCTCATAGGGCTCAATATATTCCATTTTTTCAACCCGGGTCCAATCCAAACCTAATTGGTGATATTTTTCATTTACATTCCCATATGTCCCACAGATCGTCTCAATCACATACTAAAATTTCATTTTGATAAAGTCATTTTTACGACAATTATAGCGTAAACGGGCAGACAGACAGAATGAACAAAGTCATAAACACTTTTTAACTATGTTGAAAAGTGTTTAAAATATCAGAGCAGAATGTATAGTATTTTAGAGATGTTTAAATAAAATTCCATTTCAGTTGGGAAGTGTTTCATAATTAATGATTTATACATGACTGATGTTTCCTTTGTTACTATTATATTGAAGGTATCCAGAAAGAATAGAATTTTGAAGGTATCCAGAAAGCTGCTTGATGCTCCGCATCAAGCAGCTTTCTGGATACCTTCAAAATTCTAGTTAACTAACAATACAATTAAACGAAATAATTATTTATGTAGTATATATTTAGAAAATATTTTTGGTACATAAAAAAAAAGTTTGTTTTACTTCTGTACAATTTATGATGGATCCTTTAATAACCTTCGAGAAATGATGTATTGGGATTGAAAATTGAATACGAGTATAATATCAGATATGTATTGGTGTCATTTTGGACTATTAAACTCAATTTCATGGACTATCAAAGAAACAATTAATTTGAGTCTGCCGATAAAGTCATGCGCTGCCTTTATTAGATTTTTAACACTTTCCAATATAGTTGAAATGTGTTTATGATTTTGGTCATTTTGTCTGTCTGTCCGTTAGCACGATAACTGCCGTAAAAATGACTTTATCAAAAGGAAACTTTATAATGTGGATTGATAAACCGGTTTGTGTGACATATGGGAATGAAAATAAATAATATTACCCAATTAGTTTCGGATTTAACCCGGATTGAAGAAATGAAATACATTGTACCCTATGGGAGTTAATTTTTCAAACATTTTTTAAGCGGAGTTAAAATTCAAGAATTGCTTCGAAAATTTTAGGTACTATTCAAATTATTACATAAAATGTGTAAGAAAATTTTCTTCGAAATATGTTGGGTAGATTTTTAAGTAAAATTTGAAATAATAATTACACCCATGATATATGAACAGATCACGTGATCCATTTGAAAATAGAATATGACATCCGTTTTTTTTCCGTTGTGTAAAGATCATTTCAATGTAAATTTAGTGTTGCGTTATAAAACTGCTTTATTTTTGCGTACTATTTCTGTATCTAAATTCTGTGCCAACGCAATTACAATAATTTTTATTTTAAATGACTTTGATAAGTGCTTTTTTTTTTTTTTTAGTGAACTTTGATTATTTCTATAACGAAGCCTTATTTTAACGCATACAGAATGTAAACAAATCAAGCGATTGCAAGGTGAGATGTATAAGAATTGCTGAATTTCTCTGGAGTCTGGAATGTAAATGATATGAATGTAATATACATTGATTTTACATAGAGAGCCCAGCGATTTATATTTCGATAGCGTCATTTGAATAAAGTCATTTTGTGTAACTAGCATTGTCTTTTTCGATGAAGTTTTCAAGTATAATAAATTACTGTAGTACTATGATAATTTAAAATACATCAAATCTGAATGTATCGTATTTCAGATGCTTAAATAAAATTGCATTTCAGTTTGAAAGTGTTTCATTATCGAAGCTGTATGCATGACTGATCTTTTTTGTTACTATTTAAATTTGCTGTTCGTCGGACAGCTTTCTTGATAATACCGAAAATAAAGTTCTAACGAATCTCAATCAAAAGAAATAACTATTTTATTACATACATTTAAAAATATTTTTGGTATATAAAAAATATTTTTTTTTACGTATGCCAAATCTATGATAGATTCGTGAGTAATTTTCGAAAAATGATGTATTGAAACTGCAAATTGAATATAATATCAGATATGTATCTGCGTCACTTTGTCTATTAAACTCAATTTCATGGACAATCAAAATACAATTAGTTTTTGTCTGCCGGGAGAGTCACGTGCTGCCCTCATCAGATTTTTAAAACATTCCAACATAGTTGAAAAGTGTTTATGACTTTAGTCATTCTGTCTGTCTGTCTGTCTGTACGTTCGCACGATAACTACCGTGAAAGTGACGTTAATTAAAATGAAATTTTAGAATATTGTTCAAGCGGTCTCTTTCATGTAAAATAAATTGCTGTAATCTGTGAAAATTTAAAAAATATCAGAGCTGAGTATCACATTTTAGAGATGTTTAAATAAAATTGCATTTCAGTTGGAAAGTGTTTCATAATCCATACTTTTTGCCTGATTCATCTTTGCTATTATGCTTAACGGAGTTTTATATCAAAGTTACTGAACATTTAAAATACCTTGGGTTAATAACAAGATAACATGGGACATTATCTTAAAGGAAAATGTTATAAATTACATTTTGGTAGCGTTTCTGGGAACAACTGTGGAGTATGGATATGAAATTTTAGAATTTTGGTATCTAACTGTTATGGAAAATATAATTATATACTAGAACGAATTACCCGGCATTGCCCGGGTCTAAATAAGTGGTCACAACTTATAAATAATTAAATAATCGCTTCAATCACAGGTTCTTCTCAAAAAAAGGAGAAGGGAAGGCGTGGCTTAAACACCTAGGCAGGCGGGCATGCGCGGCGAAATTCACGGTAGGATTCAGCTAACGTGACGACTTTGGAGAAAATGCTTTGAAATCACTGAATGCGATCACTTAAAAATTTATAAAAATTAAACTTCCTTATGAAATCGAATTTTTTATTGTTGTTATTGTTAGAATTATTAGATATGCGGAACTTTTAGCCAAATTATAGAATTGGTGTTAACCTTTTGCATACGGGTAGGACAGCGTCAATCCCATTGGAGTCCATGCACGTCAATGCCTGCAAAGGGGGATTGAATTGTTTGAGATAGGGTATGTCAAATACCTGTCTTTTTAAGAGGTTCTTCGTTTGGGATTGACGCTTTCCCACCCGTAAGCAAAAGGTTAATCTTAGTTTTCCCAATGTGACGGTATATATATATATATATATATATATATATATATATATATATATATATATATATATATATATATATACCGTCACATTGGGAAAATTGTATATATATATATATATATGTAATAATAGTAGTTTGAAAATCCAATGAACGAAAAGTAAGAAGATGCAACACGATAAACCTAACTTTCTAAAACACCCACAGAATAAAATATAACAGCAAATGATCAATTAAATGGAAAAAAATACAAAACACGAGTTATCAAGTTATAGAAAATCAACAAAATTCAATGGTATGGAAACGAATAAAGAAAAACTTAAAAAATCAAGCTATATCGCTATACACGTGGAAAAAGGGCTAAGCCTAAAATAATTATATATATATATATATATATATATATATATATATATATATATATATATATATATATATATATATATATATATATATATATATATATATATATATATATATATATATATATATATATATATATATATATAATTATTTTAGGATTATATATATTATAGATTTATATATATATATATATATATATAAGATCGCGTAAAAATTGCAAATTTCCATATATTTAAAAAAAAAAAAGTAAATAAATATGTAGAAATTGTCTCTTATACGGATTCGGTTTAAACATCGTTGAGTAAACGGTCTTCGATCTTTCGAATGGTGTCAAGATGAAAACTCTGTGATAATATTTTCAAACTCTAGGGAACCGATTTTTGTGAAAATGCTAAAACATCAAACAACTAAAATATTAAAATTAAAAAAATAACGTCGAGGTATCCCCTTCCCCCTCCTAGACTCGGGTCCTGAAATACCTATATGTACCAAATTTTATGGCCGTACGACGTTAAAATTTTCCACTACAGTCTGCATAGGCAGACAGACAAACAAGTACCTTTATTATGTAAGAATATGGTGCGAGTGTATAGGCAAGTGCCCTAAATAAAGGATAATAAAAAGAAACTTCTATCTCTACAAATGCTTTTCTTACTGAAAATCTTATCACTTTATCGGATTTTATCAAAAATAATTTTTTTGAGGATTTTATCAAAATCCTCAAAAAAGTTATTCAAAGTCCTTCAAAAAGTGTCTTTTGATAAAATCCTCACAATCGGAATTTATCAAAAGACACTTTTTGAACCCTTAATACTTTTTTGGAGGTTCCTGAAAACTCCTAACATTTTTGTACCTATTTAGTTGGGGAAAATGTACACATATATGCATAAATTTGATTATAATTCAAGTTTCTCATGATTCATTCCCGCTTTACTATAAAGTATGTATAGAAATTTACCCCTCAGACTGTTTATTGTATTCTGAATACAAGATTTTAACTCAGAAATGATTTAAAGGTATTTATTTTACATGTTTAACATTGGTAAAAATATCTAAAAATAAATTTTACATTGTTTGTTACTTTTATAAAGATAATTGAGTTGGAAATTCAGTATCTGTATATTGTATATAATAATGCTGAGCTTACAAAAGTAAAATAAATGAAATTTGCTTCATTTTAACGTTTCAGACGTCTTAATGTACCAAATACATGGATCATTCGATTTGGAAATCCCCATAATTCGGCGCCTATGTACACCGATATAGTCATTTATCAATTTGTGACTTAAAATCTATTAAGAATAAATCCTTCTATATTGAAACTATTAAAAATTCAATAAATTAATGTGAAGCAGATTTTAAGTTGGGTTAAATTATAGGAGTAATGGGAAATGAAATAGCTAATTATTTTTCAGAAATAGCTGAAGATTGTGGTGTATTAATAAATATTCATTATCTCTTTTTCCTTCTGTGGCGTATATGGAAAGAAAAATCTGAAGTGGGCAGCACATGACTTTCTCTGCAGACTTACTTATATCCACGTTCTCTTTATTTTAATTAAATTTAATTCACTTTTAATTCAATTTACGTTCTCATTTGGTAACTGGACTTATTTTCAAAGGCGGCTTAGAGAAAATATAAAAAACTTAAATATCTCGAGAACGACTAGTCCTAATATAATGGGGTTGGTCTTATTATTTTCTTCGTAAAAAATTACGTATAAAACAAGCATTTAATGGATATATTTGAGCATACGTAGGTTTTTATTTTAGGTTTTGACGATATTTGCTGGCCATTTTGCAGAAAAAAAATCTGATGTGGGCAGCACATGACTTTCCCTGCAGATTTATATGCACGTTCTCCTTATTCTTGTTAAATTTAATTCACTATTAATTCAATTTTCGTTCTTATTTGGTAACTGGACTCATTTTCAAAGGTGGCGTAGAGAAAAAACGAAAATATCTCGAGAACGGGTAGTCCTAGTGCATTGGGGTAGATTTTATTCTTTTCTTCGTTAAGAATTACGTATAAAACAAGCATTTAAAGGATATATTTCAGCGTAGGTAGTTTTTTATTTTATATTTTGTCGATTTTTGCGGGCCATTTTGCGACAGGTTATTTTTTCCGAATCGTACCAAAATCTAATCAGCACCAGGGTGACCTACAAGCGACCTACCAAATTTCGATGACCTACCAAATTTCGCGAAATTCGGTGCATTAGATTTTCAGCTACAGTGGATACAAGCTTTTGCGGGCCATTTCAGAAAAAAGGCGGGTTCTTTTATCCTGAATAGTACCCAAAACTAATCAGCACTAGATTCTCCCACAAGTGACTTACCTACCAAATTTTATGAAATTCGGTTGATTAGTTTTTTAGTCAGAGTGGATACAAAATCTGCACAGACAGACACACAGACACTCAGACAGACACACAGACAGACACACAGACAGACACACAGACACACGGACAGACACACAGACACACCCACAGACGTCACGCAAAAAATAGTTTTTTCGCATTCTAGAGGTCTCGAAACGTGTAGATCCGTCGAAAACTCGAATTGTGATTTTCGGCATGATTCCAATACTTTCCCTACACATTACCATGTATTGCAGGGAAAGTAAAAAAGACAGGCTATTTTTTTCCGAATCGTATCAAAATCTAATCAGCATCAGGGTAATCCACAAGTGACTTATCTACCGAATTTTGTGAAATTCGGTGCATTAGATTTTCAGCTAGAGAGGATATAGACTTTTGCGGGCCATTTCGCAAAAAAAAGGCGGGTTCTTTTATCCCGAATCGTATCCAAAACTAATCAGCACCAGATTCGTCCACAAGTGACTTACCTACCTAATTTTATGAAATTTGGTCAATTAGTTTTTTAGTTAGAGTGGATACAAATTCTGCACAGACAGAGAGGCAGACAGGCAGACACACAGACAGACACACACACACAGACGTCACGCTAAAAATAGTTTTTTCGTATTTTAGAGGTCTCGAAACGCGTAGATCCGTCGAAAACTCGAGTTGCGATTTTCGGCATGATTCCAATACTTTCCCTATACATTACCATGTATTGTAGGGAAAGTAAAAAATCTGATGTGGGCAGCACATGACTTTCCCTGCAGACTTATATTCACGTTCTCTTTATTTTAATTAAATTTAATTCACTTTTAATTCGATTTTCGTTCTCATTTGATAACTGGACTTATTTTCAAAGGTGGAGTAGAGAAAATACTAAAAAACTAAAATATCTCGAGAACGGCTAATCCTAATGTAATGGGGTTGGTCTTATTCTTTTCGTCGTTAAAAATTACGTATTAAATGGGCATTTAGTGGATATATTTGAGTATACCTTGTTCTTTAGTTTAGATTTTGACGATTTTTGCGGGCCATCTTGCAAAAAAAGGCAGGTTATTTTTTTTCGAATCGTACCAGAATCTAATCAGCACCAGGGTAACCCACAAGTGACTTATCAACCAAATTTTGTGAAATTCGGTCCAGTAGTTTTTCAGTTAGAGTGGATACAAGCTTTTGCGGGCCATTTCGCAAAAAAAGGCGGGTTCTTTAATTCCCAATCGTACCCAAAACTAATCAACACCAGAATCGCCCACAAGTGACTTACCTACCAAATTTTGTGAAATTTGGTCCATTAGTTTTTTACTTAGAGTGGATACAAAATCTGCACAGACAGACAGACAGACAGACAGACACACACACAGACGTCACGCAAAAAATAGTTTTTTCGCATTCTAGAGGTCTCGAAACGTGTAGATCCGTCGAAAACTCGAATTGTGATTTTCGGCATGATTCCAATACTTTCCCTATACATTACCATGTATGGTAGGGAAAGTAAAAAAAGAGGAAAGAAAAAAATTTATCATTGACAGAATTTTCTAAATACGCCTGTTTTTTTTTTTTTAATTAATCTGTTCGTATCAAGTTTTCGTATCAAGACTCATCATTATAAATCCTTAATAAATATTTATTTAATTTACTTTTTAATAGGTTCATGTTGTCGTAGGTTCATATATTCAATTTGTTGATTATTTAATTACGTTTAAAATTAAAGCCACAGAGATTGTAACATTTTGTAATACCCTTTTAAAGAAATTGGCTATTGTATGCTGCGCTCAATTTTTATCAAAATTTGATTGTCGGTTGTGTGGTAGGGATGCATTTGTCGGTTTCTATGGAGTTTCACAAAATTGTGGCATATAATAAGCGTTTCAAGTAGTATTCCCTATTGGGGCTGAGATAGCCCAGTGGATCGCTTGCTGTAGTTCCTTGTTTGGTCCTCGACGCCGCATAAAACTATCTCCGTGTATACGTGGAAGATGGGCACGATTAATCAGCAGATCCGAAAATCTAACCGAGAAGTGATGAGCTAGGAGAAGAATGTACCATCCTGTGGTTGCCATCCCCATTGGGTTCCTGTCATAGACATATATAGTACCTTTTACGCATGGGCGCCCACAGAACTTTTCCCAGGAGCGGGCAAACTACTAACGTCAGTGGGGCAAATTTAAAGATATGATACACAATATCGACTAGCTTGATGGCCGCCTTTGTGACCTTAAACATCCAGAGGAGGGCAAATACCCCCCCCCCCCCCTGCCCTACCCTATGGATGCAAGGTATTTAGAAAGTTTTACATCTATTCGTTCCAGTATAAATTGGGTGGAACTTTCCCGGCCTTCCAAACAAATGATTTACATTTTCGGGTAGGTCGGACGGTCCGAGTAGAAAGAAGGTATTCCGTGAAGAATGGATATAAGCGTGAAATCGGTCGATGGATTACGTTCTACAATGAGAGTGCGATACTAATATCATATTCTAAATAAAGAAAATTTTTCAAAAAGTCATAAAAAAACGTTATATTAATAACTTTTCTCCTCATTCCATTATTCAGAATTTTATTTTCATAACACATTTCTTTCCTTTATTCAATATGAAAGGCAGAATAAACAATTTAGTTTCCACGACAAATAACCAATTTGCCGTTTAGAAAAACAGGTAAATAAAATAAAATTGTCTGCATTAACATAAAAATGCATTCCGAGCTTACCAAATAAGGATTCTAAATTATTTACTGAATTACCAATGCGTTATGTAAAATAAAAATAAAAATAAATGCTAAAATATTATACATACTGAAAGGACAAACTATTTCAAAAGCTAAACGGATTTCAAGACATTACATAAATTTCCCATTCAGTACCTACAGATACAGGAAACTTCCCTCGAGAAGGAATAAATTATTTCTTTTTTCATCCTAGGAAATAAAAATAAAAGCAAGAAAAGAACGAACTGTTTTTAACAAATATGCACCTAAAAATTCCAATAAACCTTTAGGAGCGATAAGTCGCCAAATATTACATATTCATCCAGAATCTGAATCTCCCAACAGCCTTGAAAAGAGGACGGAACCAATGGCGGGCGTAGTGGTTACTACTCACGTGCGAAGAGGGGCGAAGAGTAACCAGTAACCATGGTTACAGTCGCTGCTGGCTGTGGAGTCTTCCTATTTTGAAGGTTTCTTTTCGTCGAAGGAGCTTTAAACGATCTCAGAGACATCTGTAGCGATAATTATAAATCAATTTTTCATCATGCTTCCAGGGTTATTTTAAGTACGTGTTCTCTTCTTTACATGATCGTGAATAAGAGGATATCATTCATCATTTATGATGTTCTTAAAATAGAAAAGAATGGAAAAAGCGCTATTGATGCAGAAAAATGCTCTAAAATGAGCAAAAAAAGTGCAGTGAAAGAAATTGAAGGCCCAGACATGGACGCCCATAGGGGACGGCTGCCCCCCTGGACGTTCAAGGTCACGAAAGCGGATATTAAGCTAGTTGAAGTCGTACTTCCTATTCATCAGTTTGCTCCCCTCCTGGAAAAATTTCCATGGGGCCCATGCCCGTAGGTAGTCCAACACGCTCGGATACGAGATCGGCCCAGGATAAATATATATATATATATATATATATATATATATATATATATATGATCGACCCTTCCAACTTCGGCCCATCGTACACAATAGCGATAAAGAATAAAAAATAAATCCAGCGGGTAAGACCGACTGAGAAATCTCCAGAGATCCCGCCGACATGATTCCGCCGACATGATTCGACCACATCCCGATTCCGATCTGAGCCTAGTCTCCAATCATAGATATCTATGTATAATCAGGTATCGTCTTCTACATGTATGTCTGCAATTGCAAGAAGGGTGAAGTAAAATATAATTATAAATATCATAGAAAGCAGAAGAGGGCAATTCTGGATTAAGAATGTGGGAGTCCCCAGGCCTACAATATTTTGGACCTTTTTTTCCCCATGAGATTTAAAATATTTAAATATTCAAATTAAAGGTCATATCTTGGAAAAGCAAAAATTATGAAAATATAGTAATAATATCGTTGATGAATAAATAAAGTCAATTTAAAATTAATTTTCCCGTCATTCTTGGAAAGTAACAAGAATTGTAAAATGAAATAGCAAAACTATAAAAAAATATTTAAATAAATAAAGCTTATAAATTTTATAGAATTATAAATGTCATTGAAATGGAAGTAAACATTATTTTATCACGTCTATAAAATAAATACTGCGCTAGTGAGCAACATAAAAAAGGTTGAAGGTATTCACTGGTTTCAGAGAGCTTATAGGTTAAATTAGACAGTGCACAAGTATTAATAAGAGCAAGAACGCGTTTGTCAATAAATAGTTGGTGTATCACGTGATCTAAGAAAGTGTCGTTGCTAAAAGCAATTTCGAAACAAAAATTAGGAGGAATAAAGAAAAATTCAATACTTACTTTCACAGTGAATAAAACATTGGGTTCTATGAACAGGTGCTCTATGATAAAACATAAGGAAATAACCAGTTTCAGACAGCTTCATGCACTAATGTATCAATTAAATTAAAAAACCCCTTTAGAGCAAACTAATTAATACAAATGATAAAAAGACAGAGGTATTAACAACGTTTTTCAAACTGGTTGTCTATTCCAAATACAAAAAAGTAATTTTTTTAATCTGAAATTAGAATACTCGGTTAGTGACTGCATAAATACTTCAAAATATAATTTTTTAACTTTTAAATTAATTTCTTTAATTAACTAATAAAAGTATCTTAAGTTTATTTTTCATCCATTATCCCATGTTGTTACTACTATTTTTAATTCAGGTAATTTGAGCGCATGTTTATAATTATAAAATAACACTTTAAAAATAATATATATATATATATATATATATATATTCCTCATCTTTGAAATTTGTTGATTGTCTTTGTCTTTATGACCTGCATTACGCTTTATAATTTCCTCTTTATGTTTTAATTTCTTTTATTTCTTTGTATTTTGTAGAAAATTTTGGAATAGTGTATTATGAGTTACTACTTACATTCTAACATTGGATTTACTAATTTATATATATATATATATATATATATATATATATATTTATATATATTCTTTTCTTTTTTCTATTCTTTTTACACCTAAATATTTCTAGGTTATACATTATATTTCTTTTTATTTCAGAATATATAATTTTTGCTTTCTATTTTAATAGCGAAAAAATAATTAATCAAGTCAGATATCGAAACTACAGTGATTACTAGCGCCATCTGATGCCAAAAAACTGAGTTATTACGACATGAATGAAACAAGTCTATTACTTTAACAAGGTTTTTCTGCACTAGTTTTTTATTTCACAAATCTTGTAATTTAACATATAAAAATCATTTGTATTCAATACTGGATTACCCAATAACGCACATTGCTGGTGCCCTAAGCTCAAGCTTAAGACATCAGAAATTGCGCTCAGTATTAAAATTAAATCAAAACGTATATAAAATAAAATAGAATATGTCACACACCCACGAGATACAAAGATAAAAACACGCAAAAACATTTAAATTATAACTACATTACATACATTATTAGCTAATTTGTTTACTATCATTGTTTAATTGTTTAATATCATGTGTATCATTATGTTTAATATCATTTACATGTCTTGCAAGTTTTAAATGTCAGTTCATCGTTTTGGCAGAGTGCTTTCGATGTTCTGGAAATTACGAATGCCTTTAAAGAAATCTTAAATTTCGAATGATTTACTACCACTAATGAAATTTGCAAAAACATTTTATTAAATTTTAGTTTCCTTCATAATATGTCGATACATAGAATTTTCCAGCGATCGATATGAGCATTTGATTAAATTTATCCTGTCCACATATTTCATATACACAAGCGAAATCCAAAATTGCTTAGAATATTATTTAAAACGTGCTCCTGTTTAAAATTGAATTCGGAAAATAATATTAACAAACAAAAAAAGCATAGAAAATTAAAAATATTTTAGTTTAAATGTTTTAAAAATATTGATTTAAAATTATTTAAATCAAAAGAGTTTTAATTATTTAAATAGTATATTTTATAAAATATTCAGTAAAAGTAGCTGCATTCGGTGACCAGTCCGATCGTTGAAGAAGCTGTTAACTTGCAAAAGCTTTATCTAAGTATTTACCGGACATAAAAAAAATAAAACAAAATAAAATAAGAGAGAGAGAGAGAGAGAGTTATTTTTAAGTTTTTAAACATATTGCAAAAAGTGATGCTTTTTGGTTTTCTCTAAACAATTAAAAATCAATTAATTTCTTAATTTTCGAATAGTTTGTGCACATCTCCAAATATTTAACTGTCATGAAAAAAGAAAGAGTCCAGGTTGAAAAAAAAAAATTATTTTTAAGAGTACAGAACCGGTCTTATTTTATTCAGAAGGCGGAGGTGGTCGATATTTTTCCGTGTATTTTGGATTTTTTTAGAGGTCTATTTTAAATGCTTCAAAAAATTATATATATATATATATATAAATAAAAATTGAAGGATTTTAATCGAAAATTATGCATAAACTACTGTATGTACAAAAAAACCCATCTCTAGCATATCTGTTACAAATGAGTAACTATAAGCCAAGACTAAGGATAAAGATAGAAGGTAACATATCACTACAATGGAAAGGGGGATGAGAAGAATATTAGGATTCAAAAATCACAATTAAAGGTATATAAAAGTAAATAAAAATAAAAATAAAACTCGGCAAAAATGAGAATAGGCAATAATAATCAGCTCAAGATAAGAGATTAAGAATAGAGAACAACCAATCGAAACCACACAAAAAATGGCGGTCAGTTCGAAATTGCATTCTCATCAGGGTTACTTTTGCATAACTCACTACTACGAAAGGCATCCCCGATTATACCTTCGGATTCGAAGAATTATTTTGGCCTAATGGATGGTTATGATGAGGAATCGTCAAGCTCAACGTTCCGAGTTCGAACCTATCCCCCACCATTGGGGAATCTATCGGCTCCCATATATATATATATATATATATTCTATCATTGGATTTTCAATTTTAATATATATATATATTTCTATTTTTTAATTTTTAAATGTGCTCGACTTATTTCCATATCATTAACTCCCTTAAAAAAAAAACCTTGAGATTCCAAGTATTAGTTTTGTAAATCAAAGTCTATCGCGGTTGACAGTATAAATTGTTTACAAAAGTTCTTTGAATCTTGTGGAGAGATTCCCCTCATCACAAATACCTGAAAAAATTTCAAGTAACTATTTCAGTTAAAGGTAATTTTAGCCAACATTCAGCAACATACACATTTGCATTTTTTTCAAACCTTTGAGGAATAATTTTCGACTCCATGGCTACAACTCCTCCTTGATAAATGAATTATCAAATGTAACCACTATGAAATAATATTATTTCATAAATATAATAATTGATAATTAATATTAATAATAACTAATACATAATAATTATAATATAACAATAATATAACAACCAATAATAATATATGAAATAATAAAACAATATATTTTACGCTACCTTGTAATTATAATCTGAGGAATGAGAATACTCTTTAGGTTGTTATAAGGCATCGCTATTTTCAAGTGAATTTATGGAGGGGAAACCAGACCTGATGGAATTTCTCCCTTCCGACTGATACGCTATAACCACTCCAGTCTATAATACTCAATTTCCTTTCGCCGTAAGCTTACAGATTTAATAGATAATACTTGCAGGTATATATTTCTCAGTGATGCAGCGCATCAAAGCGTATGAAATATCACAAAACAAACTTTATTGGTCAAAATCGTAAAGTACAAATGCCTTCGAGCTTTTCCAAAGTAATGACGTTATTGCAGATGGAGTTGTTGCAGTTTTAGACTGACGAATGCACCAACTAATTACATTACCAATCTAAAAATTTACTCCTTTAGCTACGTTTTACCATAGATTTAGGATGAGGACATAAATTGTTTATTCGGTCAATGACACATGGCGAATTATGATATAACGAACTCTTGTATAAAATATTCATTGTCACGTTTTTCAGTTTTTTTTTATAAAGGGTCGGTGATCCAAACATAAAATACAAGGCAATGGGAAATTGACGTGGTAAAAAATGTCAGTCCCTAATGGAATTAAACTATTTTGTTTGTTATACATATATGCTGTCAGCAGGATAGTGCACGGCAGGATAATGAAAACATACTAATTAAAATATTAAATATACCAGAGCTTAAACAATTGATAATTTTAGTGTTGATAATTAACGCATTCTGAATTAGAAGTTGTGTCAATAGCCTTTTATGGGGAATTTTACCCCGGAAGAAAATAATATGAATGTGAGTTTGAGTTTTTCTGGTAAGGGGCTGACTGTTGTGACTGCATTTATTTGTTATACCAGTGATCTCCAATCAGGTTTCGGAGGAACCCTTGAGGTTCCATGCGTCCTCATCTGGGGTTCCGCATGTATTTGCAAACGCCTGCGAAAAAAAAAAGTATAAATTACCGCTCTTTATACTTTTATAATTCAGTAAAGTAATTTATACTTATAACCAGACAGTTTTTCAGGACTTTTTGGCCAGGAGAGGGGCAATGAAACTTTAGGGGGGGGGGGAAGGTTTTCTAATTGCTCTATATAAATATTTATAAAATCTATTATATAAATAGAAACTAAGTGTATCCGGGAGGGGGGGATGTATGGATCCGGATGTATGCCTGAAAGAAATACTACTCGACAATTATTTTAATGATAAAACATTACAATACTACATGCGGTGCACACAAGTAGTGGTCACTTTTTTAGCAATAACTTTATTTATCCATTTCATTTTTTAAGGGAAACACACACACACATGTTTGTAACTGGTATGCCAGATATAAAGTGAAAATGTTCGTCTTTTTCCATTAACATTAATTAATAAATAAATAGAAATATTCAATAAATACTCTTGTAATTTTAATCAAATTGCAATTTTATTCAAAAAGTATGAGTTAATTATTATTTATTAACCCTACTGCTTTACCCGTGAATTTTGTTATCTTATTACAATATTTTGTAACAAGAAATTGTTTATTATTCTTATCGATTGAAATAAGCTTACCGAATTTCGTGCAATTTGCGTAATCATTTCCCGAAATATCACCGCTTCCCGTGGAAAAGTAAAATTTTCTAATATTACAAAAACGGTTCATGATAAGTACTAAACTATGCTTTTCGCTAAAAATACCTACAAATTATACCGTTATTTGATAGTGATGAATTGAACATTCTTACATCACATTTTTTAAAGATTTTCTCTATCTTAGGTGGTTCTATATCTCGAGAAAGGTGTAGGTTATCGTTCTGTAAGTTATATCATTCGCTTTTTAAAAATTCGCTAATAAAATGTCTAATTTCGCCACAAGTTTTAACATGCCTTCTAGCCACTGTACTCGCAGCTAAGAGTCAGTAAATATAGCAGCCATTTTTATAATGATAAATGTTTAAAACAAATAAGGAATAAGAAACGCGGGAGTTATGCGCCCATAAAAAACGAGGGTGGGGTTGTAACATCCCCTCCCGCCAAAAAATAGACCGTCTCACAGATATTAATAGAAACCTCTGATAGCACCCCAACCGACACCACCGACAGTAGACCCTATAGATATTGGAGGTGACACTGCAAGCCAAAACAGCCTTTCGCACGAGTAGAAAATAACACGTAAAAGAACAGCAAACGTTACACATGTGCTACGCATCCTGCAAATACGTGGCATACGCTAAACATCATACAAACACAGCACATACCAAAAATATATTCTTATCACATGATCCCATAGCGATAATTATCGTATGTTATCACCCCATATCGATAATCATGAGCCCATAGCGATAATTATCGTAGATATCGTAAATCATCCGTAAAAATTCATAATCACAAAACTCGCCTAAGGGAAAGTCCTCCGAAATGTGAAATACACTTCAATTGCAGATACTAGCATCCATGGACCGATTTCGCGATTGTTATGCGCTCATCATCCATGAAAATTCGATATCTACAATGGCAACAAGAAATTAACTATAAGCTATAATTTTTGAAGTTGGCAAAAATTGCGGTTTATAGCAAGCTTCTTGCTGCCATTGCAGACATCGGCTATTCTATGCTGACCAGCACATAATAATCAGGAAACCGGCCCATGGATGCTGGTATCTGTAATGATAGTGCCTTTCAAGGTCACTCACAAAGATCTGGCAAGGGGAATTTTTTTTTCTTTTCTTTTGCTTTTTTTGAATGATAAGAAGTGCAATTCGAATGTGGAAATTTTTGAAGACAGTATATCGAGAACTTGAGTCATAGTGATATTTTTGAAATGAATAACACGAAAAATTCATGGATACTTCGAAATATTCGATTTTTCATTTTAATAAATGCGTGTAACCAATACTAACTTCTTTGGAGTTGAACCCGCAATATATTTGACTTCTGGCATTTTAATGTTTTTTGACTTAAATTATAGAATTGACTTAAAAGAATATCGAAGATCTATAGAAAGATCAAGATTTCAAGCTGAAATTTAAAGGAGTATAAATTAATTAAAATGGATCGAATCCTCTGCATTTTAAACAGTTTTTTTTTTGTAATTAAAAATCTGTGTAACAGACTATCGATTTTTTGGGAAAATTGGGCTCCATGGAAATTTTTCCATCGGAGTCCATGCGAAATTTCTTTGCCTGCAGTTAATAAAACATGAAGATCCTAACTTGATTTTTGAGTGAGAAGATAGATTTTTTTGCTAACTCCCCGCCCTCTCGAAAAAGAGGTTTTCACAAATATTTAAAAGTACAAAGTATTAATTAAAAAAAAGCTAGGTTTTAGACTAAGTAGGCGCTTTGGAAATCGAAGGTACATGAATGCATGATGACATATAAATTACATGGAGTATTAGCTTTCATTAGAGGAGATGTTTTGTTTTCGATTTTTGAAAAAAAAATATTTAAATAAGGCAGTTTGAATTCTCCGAAAAATTTAAATTTTTCGAAAATCAGTGGCTTTATGACATTTATTGTTTGGAAAATTGCGCCAAATTTTATTTAATTTGCTTAATTTGTTCAATAGCTATAACGATTCATGGGAAAAAATATAAAATTTTTAATATCTTATAAACGCTAGTGATAACTTTTAAATAGTGGTGTCCATTTACCTCTAAATTTAAATACAAAGTAGTGTTCAATTTTTTGATAATGTTGAATTAATTTATTTTTATATGAATTTTAACATTTTTGATCAAGGACTTGAAATATATCGAGAACGGTATATGCTAATATCTGATAAATGAGGGTATTCGCTTCTTAATAGAAAGCTATATATTAAATATTTATTTCCATAATATTTTTTGGGGTAATTATGTTTTTACCATGTTTTTTTTTCATTTTCAGAAAAGAAATGTTCGAGATATTGA
The DNA here is from genome assembly GCA_951213105.1 of Amaurobius ferox. Lineage (NCBI taxonomy): Eukaryota > Metazoa > Arthropoda > Arachnida > Araneae > Amaurobiidae > Amaurobius > Amaurobius ferox. The sequence continues at coordinate 24,551,817 of OX578153.1, forward strand.
GGTCATTCCCTTGGATCATTTACCACGGAAAATCCCCAAATTTCATTCGATCTTATCAATTTGTTGTAGAATTATCAATAGTCTGTGCGTCCCATAACACAGACAGACATCATTGAAAAAATCATTTATTTGTATTCAGGGATACTCAAAACATGTAAATCCATCAAAATCTGAGAATCAACTTTTTGACCTTATCACAATACTTCCCCTTTACATATACATAAAATTCTAGGGATAGTAAAACATATTTAATTTAGAATTTTCGTATATTTTAAGATTGTAACAAAGCCAAATAAAATGCATAGAATTATGCAGATTGCTTTCACTCTCATAAATATCAGATAACTTTAATGAATGGTTCGATTATTTTTTACATTTATATTCTACTTGAATGTTTTTGTTTTTTACGTCACGTTACGTATTCAGAATGTAAAATTTGATTTGAATAAAAAGCTTTGAGGGTTTATGTTGTAATATTTAAATTATTATGTTAAAAATTCTATTTTAATTCTAAATACTGACAGTTTGATCATTTGCATAACTCTTAAAACGACATTTGCATGCCGGATGTCGTGGCTGCAGCTCAATTTTTTATGGGTGCATTGGTGCATATAATATTTTGCTGCAGAGTGTATTACTGATACATTTATAGGAAATTTGTTATATATCTGCTCTAACAATTTTAAAGTCACCTTGTTATTTACGCTGGCATATATGTCTCCTATAAGAAATTAAATGAATTGTGAAGCCTGAAAATTATATTCAATTATATTCAATTATTATTATTTAGGATATAGCTTCAAGATGGAATTGTGAATGGGCAGAACATGTATAAATTTATATATGACCACGCCCACATTTGTCCATGCCTATATTAGTCCACGCTCATATTTGTCCACGCCCACTTTTAGCTTCGGAGTTTTCTTGGGGCATTGAAATAGTATTTATTTGCAATAAATATGAAAGATAGGGGGTACATTTTTGAGCTGACAGTTTCAGTCTAGCTCGCTATTTCTGGAGGTGCTAAAATGACCAAGAAAAAAAATGCGAATATTGACATAATTTTTCGGTGTGGATTTCATATTGGGAATAATTCTGCCAATTCAAGTTTAATATTCCTTCAATTTTATTTATGGTCCGGCAGGTTATGTGCGAATTGTTTAGACAGTAGTCAATTGACTGCCCTCTATTAAGCTCAAAGCGGATAACATCATATTCTATCCTGCCACAGAATAAGAGATTGTGAGAAATTAAAATATATGTATGCATACTGTTCACATATACCGGTAATCTTTCTAAAAGTATATTTTATATAAAAAATGATTTTGGTTAAATAATACACCAAATAATATCGTGGAAATCTGGTCTTCCGGAAAGCTGTGCCAAACAAATGCAACAGCAAATAAAAATAGAGACAACAAATGAATTTGGGACATCTTCTACAGAGAGATAACACTGCAGGAACATGTTGCGTGGTATCCATTCTGTAGGGTTGCTTAAAAATTCGCCAATGTTAATTTAGAACACTCGATTGCTATTTGTAAATACCTTTAAATATTATACATACTGTATATATTATATGCATGTACTTCTGCAGGACTTCCAGTTGATTTGCGGGCTGCATCGGGACTGTGAAATAATTTTGTGACCCAGCACGCTTTAAAACTAAATATTTTAAACAAATTTAATTATATGAATATTTTACAATTTCTGAATGAAGTTCTAACATTATTTAGACGTGACTTTTAAGACGGATATGTTGGCATATTTTATTTGTAATTCACATTTCTAAAATATTCGTAAAATTTGTCCAAACTTAATTTTTTTTTTTATTTTCCTTCTAATCCATATTTAAAACAAACATTTTATCTTTACTAGCTAAGATGCCTAGATAAGTATTTTTATAGCAGCAACGACTAATAATAGATACACCCGCTAAGCAGGCGCATGAAATCCGCGAACTATCAATGCTCAACCAATTCATAAAAAGGAAGATCGTATTCACAACGGGGTCGTTTTATATCACAGTCAAAGTAGACAAATGCTGGAGGTCCGCAATTATTAAGGGGCCATTTTCTTTTACCACATCTACATTTTGTATAATTTTTTGAAAAAGTTTTATCTTTTCCTAACAACACTTTTGGACCTGAGTACCCAGCTATATGCAGCCTTTGACTATTTATTTCACAATATTTCGTGCATTTTTACATTTACTGCGATGCATAATATGCTATAAACAGAACAAGTATTGTAACAAAGTGGAGCAGTGTTTCAGGCATACATCCGGGGAAGGGGGGGGGGCGAAGTCCCCCTAGGCATTATATGTTAACATACTTTCTATTTACGTGACAGTATTTAGGTATATTTATATAGGGCAAACAGAAAACAACGTGCCCCCAAGTTTCATTCGCACCCCCAGGCCAAAAAGTCTTGAAAAGAACACTAAAGTCGATTATTCGAAATCGAATTTTTTGTTAGTGTTACACATTTTGTGCATGTTACAAGAAGATTAAACTATTTTCAGAGGTACGGCTGTTTTCGTATATGCTTGCGTGTGATTTACCTATATCTCTGCAAATGAAATATAATCTATACAAATGTGTCAAATGTAACTAAAAAACCATCAGGTTTCTAGCGGAAATTTGCAGTTGGTTATTTGCTCTGGTGCCCATTAGATTTGTGTAAATATTAGAAAATAAATAAATAAATAAAAATAGTAAATCTTTTTTACACCATGACCCGCAAAATATTGAAATAAGAGATGAAACCTTTACATCCATATTTAGCCTGTTGTTGTTTTTGAGACCCAGACCGTCCGACCTACCAGAAAGGTGTAAGGTAACAGTTTGGACGGCCGGGAAGTGCCACCCAATTTAGACCGGAACCCAGTGGGGGGAGGCATCCACAGGGACCGTACCCTCCTTCCCCTACCACCAACCTCTCGGAAGGACTTACGGACCCACATGTTTAACGTGATCGTACTCCGCATGAACACGGCGGCAGTTGTGGCAGCGTGCAAATCCAGCGCGCAAACCACCGGGCTACCGCGCCCGAAATGTGCCAATAGCACGCGGTGTTCCCAGGCATATTTAGCCTGTGAAATTTCTTTTATGAGAAATCTCACGCAATTATTTCCGATGTGCTAAGATAAACAGTTTTGACGAAGTTTCCCGTTTATAGGAATTTTAGAGGTTTCAAGTCAATAAAAACAGTAAATTGCTAAGCAAAAATAAAAGAAAAAAATTGAAAATCCAAGAAATTGGTGCAACTTTAGTTAAACTTCCATTTTATATGAAAAAGACGATATATATATATATTAATTAATACAATTATTATATGGGCTTATTATTATACGGATTATTATACGGCTTTACCGTGCTGAAAACACCGGTTCCCGTTAGATCACCGAAGTTAAGCAGCATCGGGGGCGTATAGTACTTGGGTGGGTGACCATCTGAGAACACCGTGTGCTGTTGGCTTATTATTATACTATTATATTATACTATTATTGGCTATATTATACTATTATTGGCTATATTATATACTATTATTGGCTATATTATACTATATTATACTAGTATTGGCTTATTATTATGCTGGGCTTATTATTATACGGATTATTATACGGCTTTACCGTGCTGAAAACACCGGTTCCCGTTAGATCACCGAAGTTAAGCAGCATCGGGGGCGTATAGTACTTGGGTGGGTGACCATCTGGAAACACCGTGTGCTGTTGGCTCATTTAAGTCGACGTGGTGACCGAACGGTTAAGGCGAGCGTTTCCAGCGATCGATCGGCCGCCACGTTGTGGGTTCGAGTCCCACGTAAGACATGGATGTTGTGTGTTGTGGGCGCAGTGTGTTCCGCCCCCCTCCGGTGCGCCTGGGGCAACGTCCTAGGACGGCAAAATGGTTCACGATTTAGGCCGTACATAGGGCAAACGACGTAAGTCGACGTAGAGTCTAGTGCCTGGCCATTGGAAAAAAAAAATACAATTATTATAAATAGCAAAAGTAAAAGAGACAAAATTAACATATAGGGAAATTCGTGTGCAGCTCACATAATTTAGATCATTTATTAGATAAACAAGAACCTGTATTCGATGTTGTACAGGATTTAAAGCTGGTATTAATTGAATTCATTCATTAAGTTTCTCAAAAGTTTTAGTCCCATGCTCCGCGGGCACACGCTTAAATTGTAAAATACACGCGAACACATGATATTCTTCTTCGACCCAGACCGGCTCACCTATCCGAAGTTGTAAAGCATCTATTTGGACCGCCGGGCATTGCCACCTAATTTAGAACGGAACCCAGTGGGGGGCGGAATCCGTACCCTCCTTCTACTACCACAAACCTCTCAGAAAAACCTGCGGACCCACATATTTAACGTTCTGGTACACACGGGGCGAGCACATGCTTGTCTTAAATAGGTACCTAATTACACCATAGATAGCTGCTCGGATCAATCAAAAATATTTTATATGAAAGGAAATTTCGCCACACCGCTTGCAAAGAAATCCGAGTAATCAAAGAAAGGATCAGCGGCAGTTGATTATTTAGTGAAGAGCAAAAATTATAAAAAAATTAAAGAGTTGGATAAAGATTTTGGATAATTTTTTTTTTACACCAGTAGCATTTTGAGAGGTAATTTTACTACTTATCAGAGCAGCACATATTAATTAAAATAATAATAATAATAATAATAATAATAATAATAATAATAATAATAATAATAAAATAAATAAATAAATAAATAAAAATAAAATAAAATAAAATAAAATAAAATAAAATAAATATAGTTTTAAATTAAAATGTAAGTTTGATATGTTCTCGAGCGATCTTTTGACAAGCACTTAATTTCGACTTTAGCTTTCGCGTTCAATGCTCTACAACTTTTCGACTGGCTTTTTTCTTTATCTCGCTTTGGTGCCGAATTTGTTATACTAATTTTTTTAATTATCCGCTGGAGGAGCTACAATCCCTTTTATTATATCGGCCATGGTCACTTTACTATAGATACTCGTAGACCAACGTTGTACATTCATGGACGTTGTGAGGTCTGAATGACCTTTCGATTATTATTTACCTTAGTTTGCATTATAATTTTTGTTTCTTTAAACTAACCATCCTAACTGGTTCGGTTGTTAGACGAATCACCGACCTCACCAGCATTTTATGCGCTCCTACGGTGGAATAGGAATATGTTTCGGATCGTGAGGTTTCAGGGTTCTTGGAATGAAATAAGAGTTCTTGAGTAGGCGATGAAGGATTCGAGTAATGAATGGAAGGAAACCCCACTCGATACCACGATGACTAGGGACAGTCTAGTATTCGGGGTGTGGTCGCAATACGGAGCGAAGTAACAGAATGTCGGGGTGAGCATATAAGCTTTGTAAATGCGTATCCATGTACTCGATATTACCATACCATGTAAAATGTAGTATCTGATATATTTATATTATCATTATGACCCTGATAAATACAAGTGGTTAGTAATGTGTCCACTTTAATAATACAGCATATGTTTTAGTAAGAATTGAAATTGAAAGGTGTTTGTGTTCATGATTAGAATTGAAAGAAAGTGCATATATAGTATATTAGTGTAGTAAGAATGTTATGTTCAGGAAGGGGCTAATATAAACTTTGCAATGGCGCCCGAACATAAGAAAAGCCAATAACACAGGAAAGTTGTATTTCACAATAAATTTGTTTAAAGAAGTTAGAAATGGATAATATATTGAAAGAGTTAATCGCAGCGCTAGGGATGTGGATGCCAGAGTTTAGTTTTAATGGGAAAGGATCAGCGAAAACGTATGTGAAAAGATTAGAAAAGTTATTTCAAACACATGACAGAAGAGAAGAGCGTAAGTTAGCGGTGGTAGGAGGCATTAAACGGCGAGGCTAAGCGGTGGTGGAATATTATCGCAGACAGAAAGTTGTTGTTGAGACCCAGACAGTCCGACCTACCAGAAAGGTGTAAGGCAACTGTTTGGATGGCCGGGAACGCAGACAGAAAGTGCAAAACATGGGCGGAATTTAAAGACCAGTGGTACATACAGACCACTGGTACATTCGCACCACAGATTTTGACCTTTAGGTCAAACCCCTACCCCTACACGGACCACTGATACATACGGACTACTGGTACATTCGTTCCACAGATTTCGATCCTTAGGTCGAACCCCTGCCCCTAGATAGACTACTGGTACATACGGACCACTGGTACATTCGTTCCGCAAATTTCGACCTTTAGGTCGAACCCCTGCTCATGTACGGATCCTCGGTTGCATGAAGAAAGTGATCTTGATACGTGATACATGCACAGATAAAATTGTAGTATAAAAATTTTAAAATTCCCCAAAATCTTATTTTGTAACGTTTCCATGAGTACTATTCACTGTTGATCAAATTAATTTACACTATCATTTACATTAAAAACTCTTGTTCCGAACACATTAGCAAACATCATTTTGGTGAGAGGAGCTTATTTCTAAACACAGAAGAATACGTCACTTGGTGTGGATGGGGCCAATTTCAAAACATGGGAGAATGCGCCAACTTGGCGCGATTTGTACTTGGAAAACATACGTTGGATGGGCTGGTCTCCGGATTAACCATAAATTGATATATATATATACTATTTTAAGTAACTTTTAGAATAATAAATTAATATTATAGTAAGAAATAAATAAATTATCACAATCTAAGAAAAATACGTATAAACTAGCGCTAAGAAAAATACATAACGCTAAGAAAAATACGTATAAACTAGTAATCGAGGAGATATAATAGTATGAATCATTAATTGAGAAAATTTAAACATACCTTTAAATGCAATTAATCAAATTCAACAGCACCATATGTTTTGCTTTCTTTTCTTACATTTCTAGCATTTTTCTGTGACTTACAATATTTTTTAACTATTCTGTTTTCTTTCCATTTAGTCGTGTTTCTTGTTATGCTTTGATTAATGCGGCGGTTATCACGTTGCTGTGCAATAGATAAGGAAAATGAGTTCACCTTTTCCTCCATACCTAAACTATTTACACATCCAAAGTTATATTCAGAAACTGGAAATCACAGGCATTTTCAACCTCTTTTTAGAAACGAATGTTTCTTTCGGACAGTTTTTCCAAATTGAGCTGGGTAAACTCTCATTAGCTTTCTGGGTTTTGCCAGAAATACACCTTTTTAATTCATTGCTAACAAGTCTTTGGTAAATTGGCATAATTTTTGCAACAACATCCTTAGATAGCTTTGTCTTCATTGTTGCATGAGATTTTGGTGGTTCCTTATTAGCAAGAGCCCGTTGGTAAAAACACCATGATGAAACACCTGCGGGGATGCTTTGGAGATTTGTTTGTTTGGAGATTTGTTTGTTGAAGAACAGTGTAATACGGTAGCATAAATTGTTGTTTTCATACCTTTTATGCGAGACAAGTTATCTTTTATCGCCAAGGGCGAATCCAGTTTTATTACGGGGGGGGGGGGGGGGCGGTTCGGGGGACCCGCCGCTGGAAAATTTTTAATTTTGCGCTGTTGAATAGTTTACAAAATCTGATGTGGGCAACACACGGCTTTCCTTATGTAATGCAATGAATTTACTACTTTTACAGTTAAAAAAAATGTTATTCTTATCGTAGATACTTATATTCTTTCCAAGATATTGAATTTTCTTCAATTAATCGTCATTTTCAGTGATTTAGCGTCATTTTTATCAACTTGGAGAGATTTTTGTTAATTTGGCAACAATTAAAAATATCGCCAAGCGTTATGGACGGAGAAATAAGTTATTCTTACAGCAGATAAATTGGCGTTCAAATACAAAAGTATTACTCAAAGTTTCTTTTTTCATGAATGGAACCAGTTAGATCCACGAAGATGATGTCACCCATTTTATCGCATGCTATTACATATGAAAAGTGAACATGTTTCTCAAATGGAAATATTTTTTTTTTTTTTTATACTAGCCGCCTTTGGCGACCAGCCTGCTCGCAACCCTTGAAAATGCTGATCGTGGCAAATTCCAACCGTGGCAAACTCGTTGGCGCGACCTACCATAAAGGTGTAAGGTAACTGGTTGGACGGCCAGGATGTGCCACCCAATTTAGACCGGAACCCAGTGGGGGAGGCATCCACAGGGAACGTACCCTCCTTCCCCTACCACCAACCTCTCGGAAAAACATACGGACCCATATGTTTAACGTGATCGTACTCCGCGTGAACATGGCTGCAGTTTTGGCAGTGGCGGGAATCGAACCCGGGCCTACCGAGTGAAATTCCCGCGCGCTAACCACTGGGGTACTTCGCCCTCCGCGACATTTTCCATAACTTTCTTTTTATTCACCGAATTTAGACCGGAACCCAGTGGGAGAGGCAGCCACGGGGACCGTACCCTCCTTCCCCAACCACCAACCTCTCGGAAGGACTTACAGACCCACATGTTTACTCCGCGTGAACACGGCGGCAATTTTGGAAATCGAACCCGGGCCTACCGCGTGCAATTCCCGCACGCTAACCACTGGGCTACTTCGCCCTCCGCGACAATCTCCATAACTTTCTTTTTATTCACCCAATTTAGACCGTACCCTCCTTCCCCTACCACCAACCTCTCAGAAGGACTCACGAACCCACATGTTTAACGTGATCGTACTCTGCGTGAACGTAGCGTAAGTTTTGGCAGTGGCGGGAATCGAACCTGGGCCTACTGAGTGAAATTCCCGCGCGCTAACCACTGGGCTGCCGCGCCCTCCGCGACAATCTCCATAACTTTCTATATATTCACCCAATTTAGACGGGAACCCAGTGGGGGAGGCATCCACAGGGGCCGTATCCTCCTTCCCCTACCACCAACCTCTCGGAAGAACTTACGGACCCACATATTTAACGTGATCGTATTCCACGTAAACACGGCGGCAGTTTTGGCAGTGGCGGGAATCGAACCCGGGCCTACCGCTAACTTCCCGCGCGCTAATTTGCAATTTAAAATGACCATATGCTTAATTCCGTCATCCTCATTCCATTGTTTCATTGTTCCATCATTTAAAATATTCATAAAATTAAAATATCCATTTAAAAAAATCCAAAAGTTAAACTATACATTTAAAAAATCCATATCGTTCCATCATTTAAAATATAAATATAATAATTTATATGGAGTAAAGGAGCTCTATTCAGAACCGTGACGTCACCTCCACCTTGACGTCCCCACCCACCACCTTCCCTCCTTCTGCGGGGGAGAAACGCCGGTTAAGAAGCGGCACGCCGAGCGGAACGCTGAGAAATTGAAATTCGGAAACTTTTAAAATCCCGATACTGTGGGCAATACGGAATATTTCCTGATCAGATTGGACTTGTAAGAATGCCAGATGTTTGACCTTTATAAAAATGTAAATTATGAGTCGAAATTATGAGTACTTTTTACTATGCGAGAATTTAAAAACCAAAAATCGTTTTTTTGAGCCAAAAGTGACTTTTGTTTTAAAATCATAAAAAAATATTAGAATTTGTCCCTGAGATTTGAAATGGATATATTTTTACTCGAAATTCTCTGCTCTTTCCGATGGTGTGATTTGTTTTTTTCTACAATGTCTGGATCGTGGAGAAAAAAGAGCAAAAAAGTCAAAAAACGGTCGAAATCGCATAAAACATTAAATAACAAAAAAAAATAATTAAAATTTTAAAAATCGGTTTTCACGTGTCCCCTTCCCACCCCCCAGGGTCTCCGATTGCCAAATTTCATAGCTCTCCGACGCGCGGTCGCGAAACGTATAGTGTATAAGACAGACAGACACACAGACACACAGACACACACACAGACATTGCCTTTTATTATTTAAGATAACTTTTTGATAGTTTTTTTGAGAAATGTGTAATACCTCGAGAACGGGTCATGTTAGCGTTCTAAAATGTATGTCAATCGTTTTCTAATGAAAAGTTACATGAGAAATGTCTATTTGCGTAACTTTATTAGTGGTTTTAATTTTTTGACGATTTTTTTAATATTTCACTCGAAAATTTAGGGAGGTTCTGAACATTCGATTGCGTATAAAAACAATAGGCTTCCAGTGTTTACGGATTGTGATTTTTGTACCAAATTTCGTTCGAATCGGTCCATTCGTTCGTTAGTTATCGTCTCCACACACACACACACACACACACACAGACATGACTTCAAAAATGTTTGATTCGTGATCAGGGATGCTTGAGACGTGTTTTCCCGTCGAAAACTCGAATTCGAATTTTCGACCCACCCCGTCAAAATACTTTCCTTATATATTATGTATATAAGGAAAGTAATAAATGTTGTTGTTCTTAAGTCAAATTAATATACTTAATAATTAAAGTTGAGCTTGTCATTGAACTATATGGAAATATGGTTTAGGGTAAATTATAGTTAAGTATGACAGAAAGGATAAGCTAATAAAGGATGCAATACTTATACATTTATACAACAACCAAAACGATAATTTGCAATGTATTTAATAGAACAAGTTTAAATTTAAATTACGAAAACGTTGCAATTATTTTACTTCTTTTATAGCAAGTAACTTTCTAAAAAAAAGTTTATAGTGAGAAGTCAAGCCGCCTTGGTTTCTTTGAAAATTTGTCAATCACTTTATTTATATCAATATGAATGTCTCTATGGATGTGTATTAATGCTAGTCCTGAAAGTCTCTCTTCCGTCATCCGCGTTCGAAGCCAAGTTTTAAGGCGCTTCAATGACCAAAAACTACGTTCTGTTGAAGCAACACTTACTGGGAACGTAGCTTGGAGGGCGAGAAGCTTGTAGATTCGTGGAAAAACATCTGGATAACATTTCTCCAAATATTCAAAGATTTCTGTGGGGTTTTTTTTTCAGAAGCATTCTTCCAAAACTCATACCAAACTTCATATTCTCCTTGAAGTGCATTTTTGAACAGAAAAGCAATTTTTAAAGAGAATTGTCAAAACATTTTTCACATTAGACTTTTGTTTATTACTGGCAGTCATATATAACAAAAAATCTGATGTGGGCAACACATGACTTTCCTTATATAATGAAATGAATTTACTACTTTTAGAGTAAAATAAATAGGTTTTTCTTCTAGTAGATATTAATATCCTTTCCAAGATATTGAATTTTCGACAATTAGGCGTCATTTTCATTGATTTAGGGTCATTTTTATCTATTTGGCAAGATTTTCGTTAATTTGGCAACATTTCAAAAAGTCGCCAAGTTGGCGACATTCCGCCAATTTCGTCGCCAAAATCTCGCCAGGCGTTATGGACGAAGAAATAAGTTATATATATATATATATATATATATATAACTTATTAGATATTGAATTTTCGACATATATTATATAACTATTATTATATATTTATATATTATATAACTTATTAGATATTGAATTTTCCACAATTAGTCGTCATTTTCATTGATTTAGCGTCATTTTTATCTATTTGGCGAGATTTTCGTTAATTTGGCAACATTTCAAAAAGTCGCCAAGTTGGCGACATTCCGCCAATTTCGTCGCTAAAATCTCGCCAAGCGTTATGGACGAAGAAATAAGTTGTTCTTACAGCAGATAAATTGGCGTTCAAATGCAAAAGTATTACTCAAAGTATCTTTTTTCATGAATGGAACGAGCTAGATCCACGAGAATGATGTCACCCAATTTATCGCATGATATTATATATGAAAAGTGAACATGTTTCTCAATAGAAAATATATTTTTTTCTATTTTATATGACTTTTTGATAATTTTTTTGAAAAATGTTCAATATCTCGAGAACTGTTCATGTTAGCGTTCTAAAATTTATGTCAATCGTTTTCTAATGAAAAATTACATAAGAAATGTCTATTTGCGTAACTTTAATATTGGTTTTGATTTTTTGACGATTTTTTCAAAATTTCATTCGAAAATTTAGGGGGTTTCTGAACATTCGATTGCGTATAAAAACAATGGGCTTCCAGTGTTTACAGATTGTGATTTTTGTACCGAATTTGGTTCGAATCGGTCCATTCGCTCGTCAGTTATCGTCTCCACAGACCCACTGACCCACTGACACACACACACACACACACACACACACACACACACAGACATCACTTCAAAAATGTTTGATTCGTGATCAGAGATGCTTGAAACGTGCTCTCCCGTCGAAAACTCGAATTCGAATTTTCGACCCCGTCACAATACTTTCCTTATACATTATGTTTATAAGGAAAGTAACAACACAAAAATTATTCTTCATCGTATTTATTTTTTTCCTATGTATAACCCCGACCTCGCTGGATTCGCCCTTGTTTATCGCTTTCCTATAAAAGTTTGTTAGTTTTATAATTGTTTCATCTCTCAACCTACTGTCTTTACATCCACCAATAGTAACACCTTTGCTACGCCACTCCTTGACTTTTTTACGGAGTCCTGTTCCTAGGCGTTTGGCCACGTGATTTATATATTCCTCTTATATTATTCTAATATCACTACCATATACATTTAATTCTGACAGATGTTGATAAGTTTTCGCATCACCATCAGATAGCAATCCTACATACCTCATTCCACAAGTACTTACAGATTGATTCCATATAGGCCCAGCAGCTGTCATTTCCATCGAATCCGGCATGATTTTGCGAGCATTCAGGTTTACGGCCTTAATACCAAATGCTGAATTCAGCACTAGCTGCACCAAGATCTCGCTTGGCAGTGACACATTCCGGACAGTATTTAGATAAGATTTCAAAATCAATAACTAATCCAGTCAGAATATCTATAACAAATCCAATTAAATATAGAGGTGCATAGCCACTCTTCTGCCATGTTCCATCATATGAAACAGTGATGTCTATAATTTCTTCATTAAAAATACTTTCATCCAAATCTTCACATTTTTTCCGCACTATACTTCGAGCAATTCGAAGAATATCATCTTTGAAACTTTTAATTTCCTTATACAAACTATGCAAGCATCTTGAAAACGTTTTTTTTTTTTTATCCATGGCATGAATTCCAATAGCCAAAGAAAGCACTTCTAAAACTGCATGTCCTTTACCAATTTTCAGAAATGCTTCAACTAGTTACTTTCCTTATATACATAATGTATAAGGAAAGTATTGTGAAGGGGTCGAAAATTCGAATTCGAGTTTTCGACGGGAGAGCACGTTTCAATCATCCCTGATCACGAATCGAACATTTTTGAGGTGATGTCTGTGTGTGTGTGCGTGTGTGTGAAAGTATGTGTGTGTGTGAAAGTATGTGTGTGCGTGTGTGTGTGTGAAAGTATGTGTGTGCGTGTGTGTGTGTGAAAGTATGTGTGTGTCAGTGAGTCTGTGCAGACGATAACTAACGAACGAATGGAGCGATTCGAATGAAATTTTGTACAAAAATCACAATCCATTAATACTGGAAGCCTATTGTTTTAAACACAATCGAATGTTCAGAACCCCCCCCCCCCCCCTAAATTTTCGAGTGAAATTTTCAAAAAACATCAAAAAATCAAAACTTTTAACAAAGTTACGCAAATAGACATTTCTTATGTAAATTTTCCTTAGAAAACGATTGACATAAACTTTAGAACGCTAGCATGAACCGTTCTCGAGATATTGCACATTTTTCAAATAAATTTATCAAAAAAATCCCATAAATTAAAAAAAAATATATTAACTGTTGAGAAATATGTTTACTTTTCATATGTAATATCATGCGATAAATTTGGTGACATCATTCTTATGGATCTAACTCGTTCCATTCACGAGAAAAGATACTTTGAGTAATACTTTTGTATTTGAATGCACAATAGTCATTTATCTGCTGTAAGAATAATTTATTTCTCTATAACACTTGGCGAGATTTTGGCGACGAATTTAGCGGAATGTCGCCAAATTAACGAAAATCTCGCCAAAAGGATAAATATGGCGCTAAATCAATGAAAATGACGACTAATTGAAGAAAATTCAATATTTTGGAAAGAGTATAAGTATCTACTATAAGAATAACATTTTTCTTAACTGTAAAAAGTAGAAAATTCATTCATTATATAAGGAATGTCATGTGTTGCCCACATCAGATTTTTTTTTATTTGCATCGAAGCACTTCGTTTGACTTAGTCGAGGACTGGAAAATACTGTGCTGAACACTTTGCCACAACTTTTACAAATTAACTCTATTTTTGAAGAGTACCCAAATGTGCCTTTTAGAATTCATCCAGAGAATTACCGCACATTCCTTGAAATTCACATTGCACAGTAGATCTGACCACATATTATTATTCATAAAAACATATGTGTTTTCATTCAAATTTTCTGAATCACAGCTAGATGCAGATGGAAAATATGCATTTAGTTTGTTTTCAATAGCACTTTCAATTTTATTATATAAAGATGTAGTAGATGTTGCACTTTCAGAAAAAATAATGAACAAGGAAATATTTTAAGATTCATCCACACTATTTACAAATGAGGAATTATTTGAAAATCCATCCAGACTATTTTCCTATGAACATATATATAAAATATATATATATATAACATTTATATATATATTTATATTTTATAAATATATATATATATATATATATATATATATATATATATATGTATTATATTATATTATATTATATTATATTATATATATTTATAATATATATATATATATATATATATATATATATATATATATATATATATATATATATATATATATATATATATGTATATATATATATATATATATATATATTATATATATTATATATTATATATATATATATATATATTATATATTATATATTATATTTTATATATTAATATATTATTAATATATAATATATAATATGATATATATAATAAAATATAATATGTATATTTGCAAAATCATCCACACTATTCACAGATGACCATCGCTTACGAATTTTGTTGCTGTTTGCAAGCGATTTCTTTGACGGTCTAGATTTCGGCTTACGAAAGGGCCTACTTATATAATGCATTTTTAAAATTAACACAAATATATGTTTTAAAAACTATGATATGAAAGTACGCTGTAGCACTTTCAGATCTAAAAAGAGCTACTTTTGAAGCAGAAAATGAAGAAAGTAGTGTCAAGCAGCAAGGAATTATATTACAAAAAATTATCACTTTAAAACTTTCGGCAGTCCCTAAGGCATGTTCCGAAAACGTACCCGCTAGACCCCCTGCTGTGAGGCCGATTCTTCGCTATTGGCTAAGTTAAATGACGTCATGGGCGGAGCCTAATATACACTTTGAAGTTTGACAGTTTAAGACAAAATCTGTCGTCTTCGAGATTATACGTGTTTACATTTTCCTTCGATACATTTCGTCATGTATTTTACTTCTTACACACATATTTATTTGCTTTTGATATGATTTAAAACTAAAAAATTAAATAAAATATATTATTATTATTATTACTACTTGATCAATGATAAAAATGCTTCATTTACGGGAAAAAAATTATATACAGCATACAGTTTAAAATGCTTGTGTTATATGTATTATGTTTATTAAAGGCACAGATTAACATATAGTATTCTGTGATTAAAGGCACCTTATGCCCATTTTATATTGTATTCCGTACGTGTATCACAACTTTTTTAATCCTATTTTCATTGATGACTTATAGCACTTGAGGCAATTTGTTTTATTTTATTAATGTTTTAACTACAAAAAAGCAAGTTACCTATCCAAAACAAAATATATAACGGTTTAAATGTGGGTTACCGTAACCTTTTTTGAAGTCGGTTTCAAATATTTATGAAAGTTTGTAAACAAAACTATGTGTTTGATTTAAAAGAAAATGCCATACAATGGAATATTTTCGGCAAAAAATGTGGAATTTTTTTTTAAAAATTAATAAAAATGCAGGCTTACAATGTAATCCTGGGTAAAATATTTAGTGTAGAGGGTGGGTAATCCATCCCACTCTATATATCCAGTGATGTGCTAAAAATGTTTAATAACTGATATAATTCTAAACAAATAGATATGCATATTGGTTTCTTTACCATTTGAATAGGTCTTAGCAATGCTAATGCTATGCCACTGTCACTAACCGAAGGAAAACAAAGTGGCAAAACCAAAAGAATGACATACCTATATTTTTATAGAACTGCGTCAATGGATTTACAATTAAAGTACTTCAATACACCTTCTTTTGGATTTTGAGGAAATTTTTACACACATTAACAATTGTTACCTTACACCTTTCTGGTAGGTCGGACGGTCTGGGTCTCAACAACAACAACAACACATTAACAATTACAATATGATTTGTGTCTTGATTTAGTGTAATTAAAAAAAAATTCGAATAGATTTTTTCCTGTAGTTGGGAGGGGGGGGGGGGTATCTTTAACCAGGTAAGTCCATCAGTCACAACCAGTGCATGCTTTTAAATATATAAGTTAATTTCCTGGCAATCCTTATTAAACTTTTATTTACTTCAAACATTTTCAATGTAACAACTGATACTTTAACATTGAAAATTTTGACAATCAGTATGTACATACTGACTCTAGTTCTCCTTTAATGCTCGCTCCTTGTTTCTATGTGAATAAAAGATACCAATAGATCAAAATAAATGAACTGCTGCTTTTGAGAATATAAATTTATAATACTTTCTTAGAGAATCTGATTTGTCACCTAATTTTTTTATGCCTGGTTTCTTTACAGAAGTATTAAAAAGTTATATACCAATAGAATAGGTGCTATAGATTTGAATTGATATCACCAGAAATAAACAAGTTGGTTGAGATTTGCACTCTAACTTAGTGTGTTACCTGAAAAATTTGACTTTCAGAGGAATAGCGTTTTGTTACATTAATTCAAATTTCATGTTATCTACTTTATATGTAACAAATAAATATATAATAGAATATATAATAGGCACTGAATGTGCCTAGCCTGCAGTTCGTGCTAACTGATATTTCACATAAAGTGGTTTCAACTTTTCTTAGACAGCAAAACTCTCAGATAATTCCATATTTTAATATCAGAACATTCTAAATTGATATTTTGTCTCTATGATAACCATCTGCGTAATATATGTATACGTAATAGGTGAATGAAAACAAATATGAGTAAATAGATTTTGTCTCTATGATAACCATCTACGTAATATATGTACATGTAATAGGTGAATGGAAACAAATATGAGTAAATAGATACAGCTTTTCGAGTACATTCAAGTTAGTTTTAAATGCCTGAAATATAGCTAAAATACTTGTTCATCAAAGACGTCATATGAAATATATTAGCTGCAGCCCCAATTTCAACATCAAAATAGATCTGCTATTTATTTTGCTCATATTTGTTTCTCCAGTCATAATATTTTTGTGAAAATAGGTTGATAAGATTGTTTTGCTCTTATAGTTTTGCAACATTCTAATATATCAATTTGTGAATAGGATATAATGGAGAAGACACTCCTATTGCAGATACTAGCATCCATGGACTAGTTTCTCACTTATTATATGCTCGTCATCATGAAATAATCAAAATTTGCAGTGGCAGCATGAAAGTTAGCATGCACCACAATTTTTTAAAACTTCTATGGAAACTAACATTTTCAGTTCTTCCACGTGGCTGGCTCAAAATTCATATACAATTTAGCTCAGGCCACATGAAGCTGCAAAGGCAAAGTCTATAAACACAAAGCCCATCTATAAAAGGCATTCTAAAATATATGGATGATATTCCTATTACAGATACCAGCATGAGCATTCTTGGACTGGTTTTGTAGTGCTCCAGCCGTAGAGGCACTACTGCTGCGGTTCCCACAAGTCGAGGGAATCACAACCGACGATGATCGAGATACGTATGGTCGCTGGGTGGTGGTGAAACGTGGTCAATCTTCTTTTGCGTTGTGTATTATGTACTTGAATCTATAGCTGAGAGGAGAAATCGATCACTTCGGGATGGGTGATCATTCTGGAGGTAGAAGTAGACGATGAGAAAGCTCACTTGAGGAATGCCTCGGGCTGCATGGATGCGAAAACTCACAAGTATGGATCCTGGAGAAACGGAAGTAGTGGATGTAATGCCTGGACGAAATTGGAGAAAGAGGAAACTAACCACGGTTTTTAACTTAAATATATTTATTAGTTTCCAGCATAATTTATTCCAGAATCAGGATTACCTTCATTCATCAATTTATTACATGGAGTCAGAATGGAACAGAAGATCTGACTACGGAATCCAAACTCGTTGACAAAATCCTTAATAATCAAATTACAATAAAACATTCCAATAAAAAATTACAATAAAATCATCATCTCATCACTGAAGTGACTCAGCTCGCTAAAAATCTTTAATTACATATTTTAGAATATCTTAGAATTTTACTAATAGAATTTTCATTTCGTTGCCCCCATAGGCAAAGCGCGACCTACCCCGTCCGCGTCACATCGCCAATTAACTTATTTACCGAAAAAAGACTTAAGCATCATTTGTATAATTGCGCACATTCATGACGAGATGAAAAATAACACCGGTATATTTCTATATAAAAATATTTCGCGGGAAGAGCGAAAGTACGTCATATGTATAAATGCGCGAGGGGGTTGTCGTTACAGACCGAACGGCTCCAGACCGAAGGAGTGAAATATTTGGCTTTTTATCATAGGGTATTAATTTATTCGTAAGAACAAAGTTCGAAATCGAAAGTAGAATTTAGAATTACCGAAGCGATGGAACAAACTAGATTTTTGAAACAGCGTTTCCGAAACATGAATTTTGAAGAATTTAATTTAATAAAAGAGGGGGGGGGGAGTATTTCACTACAGTTTCATGCTTATTATGCATTCGTCAATATAGAATATCTGATATCTATAATGGTAACAAGAAACTTAATGTAGATCCAGGCATGGGTCATTATGGCAGTTCCCCCCCCCCTTTTTTTCAGATATATGTGTCATTTCTTGTGATTCTATAGATTCACTTATAAAAGTTTATTGCAATGTCATAAATCCCAAAATGACATAAAATTCATTTTATTAGTCTAGTTTGCTTCATTTTATGATTAATCAAAAAAAAATTATCAGTTTCGATAACTATTTACTGATATACTACAAAAACAAATGTTCAATAAAAGAAACATGTCAAAATAAATCCCTTTTTATTTCTGCCTGAATCTACCCTTGTAATGTACTAACTGTAAACTTTGCAGCTACCTTTTAAATGTGGTTAACTGTACTCACGATTCATTAAATGATGATCAATTTACAAGGACCTAATTAACCTTCAGCTTTCTATAAGAAATTCGGATTGGCTCGACATGGATTAACATAAACACTATGTAATAAAAATTATAATGTTTTAAATTTGATTAAGTAGGTACTAGTCAATCAGGTTCAGTTGATTAAATATTTATAATTTTTCAAGATATTGTTCACCGGATGAACTAAAATATGTTTTTTAGGTAATGCATATGGTTATTTTATTTGTACTGATTTTTTCTCATCAGTAGTACAGAAAATAGAATTTTGATGCATAAAAGTAAATTCCTGCCTTAGAGTAAAGGTAAAAATAATTTTCAAAAGTAAATAAAAACATCCCATTTAATAAACTAATATCTATATATTGCAATTGTAACTGTAGACAAAGAAATTAAAAAGCAGATTTAGTTTTAGCTAGAATCGTTGTATTATTAGAAAGAATTTGTATATTTAGCTTGATTCAGTACTATCTTATTATAGTGGCTCCCATAAATCTGATTGAGGCAAAGTCGCAGTTAAGATTTCGCCAAGGTTTTCGTTAACGAAAAAGCAATATGACAATAATATAAACACGTGCTGTTTCTTTAGGACTGCAAACGTTTGGTGAGATTTTACAACCTACCTTGGCGATACATCTCGGACACTTGGTGATTCATCCTCGGGGGCTGCTTTAATAAGGAAGTACCCTTGATTCTTTAAAATTATAGAAATATATTTAAGAAATATAATTTGTCTCTACACACCAATAGCATTACCAAGTAGGGAAATCATATTCCCTAGAAACCCATTTAAGTTCAGAGAAATGATATTTAGCGAAATGGGAAGCAAACTGTTTGGTTACCAATTCAACCCCCCCCCTCCCCTTTCTCAAAAAAGAATTGCCTGGGGACGCTACGCTACTGTTACACATATAATACTAACGTTAAAGGAAAATATTGTAATAGGATCAAATATTTGAATTATCAATGAATTTACATGTTTTTGAAAATATTCTTATTTTCGAATTGAATGTTTTTGAGATAAGCATGTGTACGTTTGTAATCAGTGATATCTCACAAATGATTCAAAAGTTAGTACTCATTTTCTACTACTCAATTGAATGTATCTTCAGGTAATGAAATATGGATAGTTATATTTTAATTTCAATATTTGTATAAAATTCATAATTTGTTGTCAAATCAAAACAAATTTTAATTTTATTTACATAAAAATGTTTCAAATATTTTGTTAAATCTTATATAGTCTAATTTCCCATTCTAATCATAATAGCTTACTGGCTGTTAAAAATTTGGCAGCTCACTACTGGGTACAGATCAAACTTCAAAGTATTTCATAAACATTAGATAATGGCTATTAGTGTTTGCTTTCTTCAGAATGTTACTTAATATCAATAAAATCTCAAAATCAACACCCATACAATTGAAATGAAACTTCATATATATGCTTTTTAAATTACAACTTGGTATATACATATAGAATATATATTAATTTTATTAGTAATTTCATTAATTTGTATACCATCTTTACACTCTTATACTATAACACACTACTGTGATAAACAAATTAACTATGAATCAGATTAAAAAATATATTGCTGTCTTCTACACAAATTTAATTAGCCTAGAAGGAAATAAATCAAAGTTTCTCCTTTAATTTAACTGATACAACAATAAAAACATCTGACCACTTAAGTTATTTAAACAGGCCAGGTGAAATATCGCAGTACAAGTTTTGATATATTCATATTTGGTCGGCGATCTTCTATCTAAAATTAGGTACTATAAAAAATAAGTTAGAAAATCATTCAATCGGTTTATTACAGATGTATAAGGTATAAACGTTCCAATGTCAGCATTTTACTCGCAAAGATTGTAATAAATATATCATATACTACTTACCTAAATTTAAGACATTTTTGTTGTTTTACGAACGTGTATATATCGTGTATCAACGTTATATGTTTGCGCTACTTCTTTCTATCATAATTTTCTTCCCGATCTAATAACAAACATTTTTTTCCATGTATAATCTCGAAGACGACAACTTCAAAGTGTATGCTAGGCTCCGCCCATGACGTCATTTAACTTAGCCAATAGCGAAGAATCGGCCTCACAGCAGGGGGTCTAGCGGGTACGTTTTCGGAACATGCGTCCCTAAGAAACAAATCAGGAAGTGGTCAAAGTTAAAGATCACTGTTGCCAATTTACAAAAACAATAATTTACAAAGATAATAATTTTTAAAATTAAAATATCGATTCATTAACGCTGACAGATGTTTGTTTACCTTATGTGTGAAATTTAAAGGTCCATGATTTGTTTGTTTACAAACTTTAAATGCTTATAACTTCCTCAAAAATCATCATAGATGGTAGCGGTTTTTTGCACTTGACTTTTTTGGACCTGAGTTAAATGTGTAGAATAATGTTATATATTAAAAAAAAAAATATGATTAATTTATTTTTTATTATAATTTTCGCACGTTTTATTATATTCCAAATTATTATGTCATTTATCCGGCTATCATTATCACAATGAATTAAAACATTGTTATTTAGTTCGGCCACATTCTTTTCATCGTTGTAGACGCCGTTTTGAAAGGCAAATATCAGTAAGTACAATATTTAGTCGATAGATGGCGTTCGTAGTGCAAGGGACTCGAAATAATGATAGAGTCAGTCCCTTTAAAATATCTGTAAAATGACCCCTGTTCTTTATATACAGAGTGTTTAATAAAAGTTCAAACAAAGGAAGTTTTTATTAACAATTAGCTGAGGCGCATTGTTACAATTACAGAAATATTTTTTATATGTTACGAAGTTGTAAAATAGTTGATCAAATGATGTACATTTTTGTTAAAAAGTTAAAATTAACTTTTTATACAACACTTCTCACAAAAAATGTCGAAGTTCAAATTGGTACCCATACCTGATTTAGTAAAATTGACATAAATTTGGCTGTAATGCGATTAAATATGAGATAGTTATTATTTGTTAAAATTTTTATTGGAAAATAAGGGGATATCAACAAATCTATTTCGGTTGCATATAATTAGTAATAAAACATTTTTTACTACCTATTCAAATTTATTTTGCGCAAAAATTTCAGCAAGTACTTGAATGACCATTATGTCGATTTAAAATTTGTATTTTAGCATTCAAGTAACTCTGCTACTACATAACTAGAGTTTAAATTATTACCCTGTCCAGTAATGCCAACCTCAGGGAGATGACTATGTTTTACAGTGAATGCAACAATCTCCTAGTTCCGAATACAACCGATCTCCTAGTTTCAAATGCAACCGATCTCTTAGTTCTGAATGCAACCGATTTCCAACCGTTTTGAAAAAGTTAAAGGACATGCTTTTTTTTCTTAGATTTTGCTAGGAAAACATCTGACAGACTTACAAATTTACAACTTTATTTGAGGGTTGTATTTTAACCTTATTTGAGGGTTAAAATAACTTTTAATTAAAATAATCTGCCTGTTCTTCATACTTTGAAAGACAAACTGCTGAAAAACATTCGTTTTAAAACACTACTAAATGATTTTTGTGAATTACTTCAATTTGTGGACGGCCCCTATATTCATGAATTGTATTGATAACAAAAATAATTGTCGAAAAGCCACGATAAAGTGGTGCAAGTCATGAAGTTTTGTAATTTATTTTGTCTTAAATTTGCCCTTTTGAATTCCAAACTTTTAGCTTAATTAAATGAAATATGGGCAACATTTTGGTAATTTAACATTTTCGCTATAGGGACTGTATAAAAAGTTAATATTTTAAATGTTTTACAAAAATATTTCAAATTACTTAAATTACTATTTTACAATTTCCTGATTAATACAAGCCTTTATGGAATTGAAACATTGCCTACAACCAACGGCTGAAAAAAAAAAAACTTCCATTGTTAACATTTTTTAAACACCTTGTATATTGCTATAAAGGGTCTCTAAATATTGAAGTTATTAGCGTGAAATGTGATGTTGAGACCCACCCGACATCTGACTGAAATTAATAATTTTTAATGTCGGGGCTCCGGGACCGCAAAGAATCAATCACTGAGATCGGGCCGATTACTGTTCTGTCTATATTTTAAGTATCTATAAATTTTTTAACGCACAAATTGCAGAAATCAAATTGATAATAAACAATACAAACTTACTATGTCAGAAATGCTTCATAGAAGATAAAATTATCTTACCTAAAAAAATTAATACACATTAGCATAAATTAGATAAAATGAATTAAATAAAACAAAGATATTTGAAATTGAAAGTTGAAAATATTTGCATTACAATTGAAAAAATACAACTAAAATACAATACTTTATCTCATTGTAACAACATACAGCTGAAAATGATAATAAAAACACAGCATTTACGATAATCAGAAGCTTAATAATCGTATCATAAACATATAAAATTTATTCCATGTAAAAATATTTAATAAATTCTATTTCGACAGAATGTTCATTCTTATTTTCTAAATAAATGTATTTATAAGCGTATTGAACTTTATCCTTATTTTGTCAAATTTGCATAATATGTGCTTGATGTTGAGGTCAGCGTCCATTATTAGCTATTTTCTCAGCCTAATTTGATAAAATAATGTTTCTAACTTCTTTATGCATCACCGTCTTTGCTTGTTCATTTCCACACGCTTCTTCGGCATTTTTAACACTTTCCAACATAGTTAAAAAGTGTTTATGACTTTGCTAATTCTGTCTTCTTCCCGTAATATTTAAATCTGATGACCGTAATTGATATAATCCAGTCAAAAATGCAATTACGATAAAATTTATTTTTGCATGCAGTTTTTTTATTATTTAAAAGTCGTCTGCTATATAAACATATTGGATTTAATTCCGTTGCTAAGTAGCATGATACATTTTTCTTTAAATTAATTTGCGGAAAAAATATCGTCTGCTATTTCTATGAAAGGTTTAATTGGGCGTTTTTTAAATACTTTACAACATAGTTGAAAAGTGTTTATGACTTTGCTCATTCTATCTGTCTTTCTGTCCATTCATACGATAACTGCCATAGAAAATGACGTTATCAAAAGGAAATATTGAGTATGTTGTTTTGGCGGTTTATGGGACATATGGGAATGAAAATTAATAATATCACCCAATTAGTTTTGGATTTAACCCGGGTTGAAAAATGGAATACATTGCACCCTATGGGACTTAATTTTTCGAACATTTTTTAAGCGAAATTAAAATTCACAAATTACTTCGAAAATTTTAGGAAATATTCTAATTATCACATAAAATGTGTAAAAAAAATTCAACAAAATATGTTTGGTAGTTTTTTTAAATAAAAATTGAAATAATAATTACACCCATGATAAATGAAGATCACGTGACTCATTGCAAAAATATGGCATTCATTTTATTCCCCCGCTGTGTAGGAACCAGATCTTGATGTTTGAAGATTTTTTAAATTTATATTTAGTGTTGCATCCATCATAAAACCGCTTTATTTTTGCATATTACCCGTGTATCTAAATTATGTGCCAACACAATTATAATATTTTTGATTTTAAATGATAACTAAACTTTGATTATTTCTATAACGAAGTCTAATTTCTATAGCATGCAGAATGTACGCAAATCCAGTGATTATAAGGTGAATTGTATAAGAATTGCTGAATAACTTTCACGCATAATTATTTACTCTGGAGGCTGGAATATAAGTGAATTGAATAAAGTATTCATTGATTTTACATAGAGAAGCAGACGATTCAATGAAGTTATTTGAGTAAAATTTATTTTGTTTAACTAGCATTTTTTTCGAAGCAGTTTAAAGTTTTCAAGTATCAGAAATTACTGTAGTACTATGGCAATTTAATAATATCAGCGCTGAAAGTATCACGTTAGAGATGTTTAAATAAAATTGCATTTCAGTTGGAAAGTGTTTCATTATCAATGTTTTATGCATGATTGATCTTTCTTGTTATTTTCATAAGTATAATGTTCATCTATGAGAGGGGCTTCAAAATTTTTCTGACATGCCACCTTCTCGACTTATTATCGACCCCCTCTATGTAATTCTTACGTAATTATAATAGGAGAAGGAAAGAAAGACGCTTATGCGATCTTGTAGATTGTTAATCTTACAGTGTTTATTATTTATAGTACTAACAGTTAATATAAATATATATAATGGCATGCAATATATTATATCAGACCTTTATTAAGTTAGAAAAATTGATTGGCATTGCCAATGCTACGGATGTACTTGGTGACTCTTGCCAAGTATAGCAATTTTGGGCTCAAGATTACTAAGTTTCGGTCATAAATCGCCACGGAATTGTGATAATTTAAATTATTATCTGTGATAATTTATAATATATCAGCGCCGAATGTATTGCATTTTAGAGATGTTTAACCTTTTGCTTACGGGTGGGACAGCTTCAATCCCAAACAAATAACATCTCAAAAAGACAGGTATTTGACATACCGCATCCCAAACAGTTCGATCCCCCTTTGCAGACATTGGCGTCCAAGGACAAAGGGGATGTATGCAAAGGGGTATCGAACTATTTGGGATAGATACCTGTCTTTTTGAGATGTTATTTGTTTGGGATTGAAGCTGTCCCACCCGTAAGCAAAAGGTTAGTAAAATTGCATTTTAATTGGAAAGTGTTTCATAATCAATGCTTTATGCATGATTGATCTTTCTTGTTTACTATTATACTAAAAGATATTTAGTTGTTTATTATATTAGTGATTTTTAATTAACTTTTTCCATGAACCTCAATCGACCCCTTTTTCCTCCAGGTTTACATCGACCCCTAACAATGTCATATCGACCCTCCTAGGGGATTCCCTGATCTAAGAGATTATTTAATTGTTCGGAATGTGATTAAAGTTAGGAGGATAGGATCCACTGGATCCACTAACATTTGATTGTGTGTGGTTATTCCACCGAAGATGAGATTTTTAGCGATGTTAATAATTTCTCCAATGACAAAATTAATTTCAGGTAAGTTAGCAAAATCATGCGCAGTGTGGAACACAATCATTTTCATAGTTAAAAAAATATGATGTGGCCAGTACATGATTTATCCTACATAATACAATTTTACTTCGATCAGAACACAAAATAAATCAGAGGCAGAATGTTTTTGGTATTAATTTAGCATCATGTAAATCGAAAGTTGATGCCATTGAAAGTCAATTAGTGCGTATAAACATAATGACCATATTTATCCTCGTATGCGAAATCCTCATCGAAACGGAATTGACATTTAATTAATTTCCCGTTAAATTAATGACTATTGGCGAGGTTTTTGGCTTCACAATACAAAACTATTACATCTCCTCTCATGAATCAGAGCTAAGAGAATTAAGTTAACAAATTTTGTTGGATAATATTGCGCATGAGAAATGAATATATTTAATGATACTTCCATTTTTTACTCTTGTATATAATTAAAAAAAAAATATTGAAAAACGTGCAATATCTCGAAATCGGTTCATGCTAGAGTTTTAAAAATTATGTCATTCGTTTTGTAATGAAAAAATTAAGTATGAAATTATTATTTATCTAGCAGTATTAAAGGTCATGATTTTATGACTTTTTTTGAAAATTCATTCAAAAATCGTGTAATAACCCGAGAATGGTTCATGCTAGTGTTTAAAAGTTTATATTCTTCATTTTCTGATGAAAAATTATGTATGAAATGATTATTTATTTAATATTAATGCATGTTTCATAGATTCGTTCAAAAATTGGAAGGGGTGGGGGTGTCTTTCGAACATTCGATTAATTTCAAAATCAGTAGGGTTCCAATATCCACCGATAGTAATAATCGTACCAACGTCTTTTTGAAACGCTTCGATCGTTCGTAAGATATCGCTTCTACAGTCTGAAGGACACACACACTAACAGCACACACATACACTAACATACATGCACACACACTAACATACATACATATGCACACACAATAACATACATACACACACAATAACATACATACACACAATAACATACATACGCACTAATATACATATCCACACACTAACAAACATGCACACACACTAAAATATATACACACATACTAACATACATGTACACACACTAACATGTACATTAACATAAATATACGCTAACATAATACTCAAATACACATACGCTCATACATACAGTCATCACCTCCAAAACGTTCGATTCAAGTTCAGTGATAGACGTGCTTTTCCATCGAAAATTCGAATTCGAATTTTCGATCTGTGATAATACTTTCCCTATACAGAATTTTATGAAGAAGTAAAACAATCAATAGAGAAAGAAATGCAATCAATTATATCGTGATACATGAGTAGCAGCAAGGTCGCTCATACGAATTCCGGCCATCATACAAACATTTATAACGAGCTTCCCTTCTATATTTAATATTTCTCGCTTTGTCAATTTTTCATGTCTTCTTCCCCGTCAAAAATATTAGGGGTCCACCCTCCCCCATCCTTCCCTCCTTATGGGTGGCTCTGATGAGCACATTAGTGCTCACAAGCATCAGATGGCTGTTCTTTGATGTAGACGGAAACAACTTTGAATTCTGGCAGGACCGCCTATACAAAATGTGGGCCCCCAACATACATTTATCACTTCCTCCGTATTTGAATGTTTTCTATTTATAAATCTTTCATGTTTTATCCTAAATGAAAAATAATTCGAGTAGCCGGACCTTTCTGACACCCGTCTCCACTCGAGTGGTATCCGACACCCTCCTAGGGGGGGGGGCTTGTAGCTGTTCATAAACCGTGATAATTCCGTGGAGGTAAGAAGAATTCCTTCCACAGTTAATTCGGAAACTGCGTTAATCGAGACAGCGATAATGAAGGATTACGACACTATCATAGAAATTACAACAGAAAAGCCCCAAAGACGTGATACATTTAAAAGGATTTTTAAAATAATAATTCTTATTCATCGAATTCGATTAATATTCATTGCATTACACTTATCTTACAATAGCTTTTAATAAATACACCTGTCATCCCAATCCTATCTTTCTAAGCAGCTTTACCTCTTCCAAATTCACGCTCCGTTGCCAATTCTTAATTCCTAAAATATATGTTTCATTTCAAACATCTCATAAATATAGCCCCAAATATATGTTACAACCATGAAGAAATATGTAATTTCTTCTATTATCACTAAACCGATAGTTGCCAAAATAATCCGGCTCATCAGGATGCTGCTTTTGCAGAACAACTCGGTTTAACATGGAAGAAGATCTATATTTTATGCAAGATTAGGTTACAGATTTTTGTTTCTGACGCCGCTTTGGGCGCTGAAATCGTAAATAAGAAATAAATGCTTTGCTGTTGAAATCTAAATAAATGTTATCTTGATGTACTATATGTTTAAAAGATTTGCAGCTGTTCAAATTGAATAGGTATCTGGGTCTAGGATCTAATGTATAATTGCAAAAAACTTATGCTTTAGCAGGGAATAGGACAACTGATATCCGGCTATATAGAAGTTGGTTCTATAAAAGATGCTGCTATAAGGGGGGTTGGAGAACGGCCGACTCCACCCAATGATACCCAAATTATTATATTGCTTTTATAATTTCCATTTCTTAATCATATTTACATCATTGGAACAATAATCCATAAACTTTCGCTCTTCTAATAAATAAATTGATATCCGGCTATATAGAAGTTGGTTCTACCAAAGATGTTCTTATAAGGGGAGGGAGGGGGGGTTGGAGAACGGCCGACTCCACCCAAGGACACCCAAATTATTATATTGCTTTTATAATTTTAATTTCTTAATCATATTTACATCATTGGAACAATAATTCATAAACTTTCGCTCTTCTAATAAATAAATTGATATCCGGCTATATAGAAGTTGGTTCTACCAAAGATGTTGTTATAAGGGGGGGGGGGGGGGAGAACGGTCGACCCCACCCAAGGACACCCAAATTATTATATTGCTTTTATAATTTTCATTTCTTAATCATATTTACATCAATGGAACAATAATCCATAAATTTTCGCTCTTCTAATAAATGCCCCCCCCCCCCCCAGGATTTCAAAATTATTATGTTTTTCTTATATAATTTTCCTTGCTGAATCATATTTCCATCATTACAACAATCGTCCACCAACTTTCACCTTCCCCCTATAAGAAATGTTTTGCCATCCCCTTAAGAGTTTTCAAGTTATTATGTTTCTTATATAATGTTTAGGCACCGAAACATATTTACATCATTACAAGATTAATCCACCAACTTTCACCCTGCCCCTAAAAATGTTTTTGCCCCCTCCCCCCAAGTACTTTCAAGTTGTTATGTTTACTCCTTGCCTAATCATATATCCATCATTAGAAAAGTAATCCATTTCGCCCTCCCCCTCCCTAAGAAATATTTTTGCCTCCCCTCCCCACAAGGATTTGCTAATTAATATGTTTTTTATTTAATTTTCTTTTTCTATCATTACAATAGTCCACCAAATTTCACTTCCCCTCATAAATGCTCGCCCGGCAGTCCAAACAGTTACTTTACACTTTCGGGTAGGTCGGACGGTTTGGGTAGAAAGAAAGAAAAATAGATTTGTTGCATAGTATTGAACATAGAAAGTGAACTAATTTAATGATACTTATTATTATGTTTTTAATTTTTAGTAATTGCTTTGATAAATTTATTTTAAATACGTGCAATATCTCGAGAACGATTCATGGAATTATTTATATATCCTTATTAAAATGTCTGATTTCGTAAAGATGTTTTCAAATGTTTATTAAAAAATGTAGTGGGAGGTCTTTTAATTATTCGATTGCGTTTAAAAACCAATAGGGTATTCACTGTTTGTATAATAATAGTATCAAATTATTCTTGAAATCATGGACACATACACACACATACATATAGGGCGCGGTAGTCCAGTGGCTAGCGTGCGGGAATTGCACTCGGTAGGCCTGGGTTCGATTTTCTCCGTTTCCAAAACTGCCGTCGTGCTGACGCGGAATACGATCACGTTAAACTTGTGGGTTCGTAAGTCCTTCCGAAAGGTTGGTGGTAGGGGAAGGAGGGTACGGTCCCTGTAGATGCCTCCCCCACTGGGTTCTGGTCTAAATTGGGTGGCTCTTCCCAGCCGTACAAACAGATACCTTACACCTTTCTGGTAGGTTGGACGGTCTGGGTCTCAACAACAACACACATACATACACACACTAACACAGTGTTTGGAAAAACTACTTTATTATTGTAGTGATCTACAACTGCAATTATATTATGACAAATGTAGTTAACTACAACTACTTGTTTTAAACAGTAGTGACTACAAACTATTTTTAAAATGCAGTCACTACATAACTACATTTATAAGACGAATTTTGCCACAGCTTCAATTTTCACAAAATGTTGAGGATATGAGTATACTGCAGTAATTTAATATACTTATTCGGAATAATTGAAATTTAATGAATCCCAAATTTACTGATCAACTTTCCAATCTTTACGCTTTCACCCTCTTCTGAAAACAGTATAATAAAAAAAACTGATGTGGGCAGCACATGACTTTCCTTATATAATTCAATGAATTTACTACTTTTACAGCAAAAAAATAGCTTATTATTATAGTAGCTACTTATATTCTTTAAAAGATATTGAGTTTTTGTCAATTATTCGTCATTTTCATTGATTTAGCGTCATTTTTAAACATTTGGCGAGATTTTCGTTAATTTGGCAACATTAAAAAAAGTCTCGACATTCCGCCAAAATTTTGCCAAGCGTTATGAAAGGAGAAATAACTTATTCTTATAGCAGATAAATGACTATTGGCGTTCAAATACAAAAGTATTACTCAAAGTATCTTTTCTCATGAATGGAATGAGCTAGATCCACGAAAATGATATCACCAAATTTATAGCATGATATTACATATGAAAAATGAATATGTTTCTCAACAGTTAATATATTTTTTTTAATTTATGGGATTTTTTGATACATTTATTTGAAAAATATGCAATATCTCGAGAACGGTTCATGCTAGCGTTCTAAATTTATGTCAATCGTTTTCTATAGGAAAATTACATAAGAAATACCTATTTACGTAACTATACTAAAGGTTTTAATTTTTTAATGATTTTTTTCAAAATTTCACTCGAAAATTTAGGGGGGTTCTGAACATTCGATTGCGTTTAAAAAACAATAAGCTTCCAGTATTCACGGTTTGTGATTTTTTGTACCAAATTTCATTCGAATCGCTCAATTCATTCGTGAGATATCGTCTCCACAGACCCACTGACACACACCCGGCCGTTTAAACGGTTGCTCGAGTCCTTAGGATGATTCGGGTCTGGGTCTGCAACACACACACACACACACAGACATCATCTTAAAAGGTTTGATTCGTGATCAGGGATGCTCGAAACGTGCTCTTCCCTCCTCGAATTTGAATTTTCGACCTCGTCACAATACTATCCTTATGCATTATGTATATAAGGAAAGTAATAAAAGTATAAACTTTAAAATCAAAGACTTTTAAACCTATTTTTGTCTGTTTTTGATTTTAAAATTTAATTAAAGGTGGCGTGTATACATTTTATTTATTAAAAGTATAAAATAAAATAAAAGCAAAAACTATTTATTTTAAAACATGTTTGTTTATTTTTAGTAGAATTTGCATCTCAAAATTACAATTAGATAAGCAGAATCTTTACTCTTGGCACTTTGCAAATCGTACATCGTTACGCAGAACACTAAATTTCGTACAAAGGAAAAAAGGGTGATCACATGATATGTAGAATGGCACCTTGTTTGCTCACTGAACGTTAAAAGCAGCGTCAAAACTCGATACATACTACTGATTTATTGTATCGGGCTACTCGCTACACTATTATTTTTAAAAATAACGCGTTATACTACAAACTACGAGAAAAAGTAGTGACGACTGTAGTTTCACTACTTGTAGCATGCTACTTTTGACCACTGCACTAACATATATCTACACATATACACATACACTAACATACATAGACACACAGACATCATCTCAAAATGTTCGATTCGAGTTCAGGTATATACGTGCTTTACTGTTGAAGACTCAAATTTAGATTTTTGACTTCGTCAGAAGATTTTCCCCATACATTATATTATGTAGGAAAAGTAATAATAGTGTTCAAATAAGATACGGAAATAACTAACGAACACCGTTAAGAACACCAAAAGAACAAATATAAAATGTTATAATTTGTATGATAGCTTCTTACAATTTTTCTGAAGTTAAAAAAATGTTAAACTTGCATATGGAACTGTTTCCTAATTCCATTTATTTTCCAAGAACAACTATTTAGCTTTTAGTAACATTAAAAAGACGAAACAAGATTTTTTTTTAAAACCATATCTGCATTTCAAAATGGATTCCAGGATGCAATTTATTCCATGTTTCTGACACTGAAGAATGAAATTTGAACGCAAAATTGTTTCCTCAAGGTTAAAACAAAAATGTATTTATTCAACATGTATTACACCTTTTTTGAAAATGGCGTGGCTTTAAAATAAATTCTTGTGAGAATTTTATACTCTTTGGCCTGAGGCCAAATCCACTGAGGTAGCTACCTTCAGATAAGCCTTTTTAAAATACAATGGATGATTTAATAACCAATTACGCAGACTATTAAACTTCGTTGAATATAATGCAAAGTAAAAACTAATTTCGAATTTATTGAAGTCAAATCAAGCAAAAGAGTAACAACAATTTCGGGTTCATTTAAAGATTAATTTCGTAACTAAAAATTAATTTTCTCTTTTTAAATAAACGAAATTTCTTATACTATTGGATCACTGAATACACAGTGCCGCCGACGGGATTTTTCAGGCCCCTATGTAGCATAAGCGCAAGCCTCCTACTACTCTCTCTTTTATAAATTTTAAACGTTTTTTCTTAAACTCTTTACGTGGTCCGTGCACCCAAGCATCCCGGAACCTATGCAATGCATTATTTTATCCACCTTCCCTGTTGGTGGTCCTGTTAATCATAATGAATTTTGCTAAACTATTGTGGTCAAACCGTGGCAATGACACAAAAATTATGACTAACTGCACTAACGGATCCGAAGGGGGATCTAGGGGGTCTTCCGCCGATCCCCCCCCATCAAATAAAATCGTCTTGCACTATACATATAAAATGACGTTTTGATATATTATTGGGGTTTCTTGCACTATAATACAAGCATTGATTTCAATTTTGTATATATATTATTTTGTATTTTTGTACATCCATCTGATCAATATTAATCACTCCACCCGAGAAGGTCGTAGATGAGTATGCAAGAAAATACCAACTGCCAGTGGAGCTACCGCATGAAAAAGAATAATACAGTGGAGCCCCCATTTAGCGAAGTTCCAAGGAAGAACATGGCTAATCATAAATTACATAAAAAAGAGAATTATTAAAAATTATTGACTGCTATTAATGATTATCATTTAAAAGAAAAGTTTAATAAAAATCCTGGGGCTTGAGAATGCTAGACATCATTTAAAGTCGATGGGCTCAATATTCACAGATTGAGATAATTAGGCATTTCATTTGAATCTCCCCATTCATTCCTGGGATATTGTATATATTTTGTAATGATTTTGTGTAATAAAATTGTTTTTTATAAAATTGTTAACAGAAAACAAGTTACTTTTTACTGTTTTATGATATATACACATTTTTATGTGATGTGAATAAGAAAAATAAATTTTTAAGTGGTTTGGCATTTTTCTATTATTGCGTTTGGCTTCTTTTTCGAAATTTATTTTTTATTTTTATTTTTTTTTTTTTTCCAATTACATTTTTTACCACTACGACAATTCTGCGCGTCAAAAATCTTTTTGTTGCCAAATAAAACACGCACTGCTTCAATTTTAACTATGACGCCAATATCTAATCAAGTTTCGCTTTCATAATATGCAGAGTCCACTTCACAGGCAAGAGCTTGCAATATCGTCCCAATAGCTCAACGGTAGAGCGTCGGCTGGCCAATTCGGAGATCCAGGGTTCGATTCCCGGTTGTGGTATCAAGGCTTTTTACAATGGGGCCCGAACGAATTAACTTTGTAGGTTGATGCAAAGATGTCGGAGGTCTGAAGACCCCAGACCGTGCGACTCACATAGTGGGTTTAGAGTAGCTAGCTGCACGGCCGGGAAAGGATACCTCCTGCACTCAGGAAGCACCCAAGGTCTACCATCCCGCCAAACGAACTTTTATTTAAGTCTAAAAAGATAACAATTGATGAAAAATATTGTAATTAAACAGACAGTTTTACATTATATTTGAACTTGACAAGTACATCCATTTTCCGAAAATGGGAAAGGGGTTATTCCGAATATAGATAAAAATATCGTTGAAAAATAAAATTTAGAGTGAGGTATATTAACATAATGAAAAATAGATTAAAATTAAAGAAAATAATAAAATTTTAAAAGTGAAATTTAGAAAATATATAAAAAAGAGAATATATAAGGAAAAGGAAAGGAATTTAGGCACATGGAAAGCAAAAACAGAAATTTAATAAATTTAGGATAAAATTTAGAAAAAATACAAATAAAAAGGGCCAAAAGAAGAAAAAAAGAACCAAGAAAATAGAAACAGTTAACATAGCTTTTTTTTTTTTTTTAACAGAAAATATGGAGGGAACACAATAAGTCCATATAAGTTAATAAGAATATAAGTAGGCTCCGGGATATGGAGAGCCGATTTCAAAGAGAGGGGATAACGACCACGCAGGATACTAACCTGGGTAAAAATTGTACTATCAAGAGTCTAACCTGAGGAAAGAATAGCAGGGGGTGGTCAGTCAGATTGTCAGTTGCACACCAATCTGACATTTGAGGGTGGGGAATACAAAGTCCACAAGCTCTTATCTAGCAAGTGGACTCTGTATTCTCCACCCTCAAATGTCAGATTGGTGTGCAACTGACAATCTGACTGACCACCCCCCGCTATTCTTTCCTCAGGTTAGACTCTTGATAGTACAATTTTTACCCAGGTTAATATCCCGCGTGATCGTTATCCTCTTTCTTTTAAATGGGCACTCCATATCCCGGAGCCTACTTATATTCTTATTAACTTATATGGACTTATTGTGTTCCCTTCATATTTTCAGTTAAAAAAGTCAACTGGCCAGTTCGGAGATCCAGGATTCGATTCCCGGTTTGAGCAGCTAGGTTCTTTAAAAATGCTTTATTGTTTTATTAATGATTACGTTAAAACCTTAATAATATAAAAATGTTTATTAAATATAAAAAAGGTGGCAAGTTGTATTTTTCCGCAAGCTTTTGCAAATTTTTGCGACATTGACTTTGTGGAGAACCAAGGTTTTCGTGGGACCCTGGTTAGATATCATTGCATTATACTGTTACGACGTATTCTCTGGAATCGTGGGCATACGCTCAGGATACAAGACTCGATCCAAAATTTTTGGATAACTAACACGTTTATTCACAAACACATTGCAAAATATACAGCAAATAGTTCGATAACTATCGCACAAGAACACCAAACAACTGTCAGGTACAGTAAAATTTAACAAAACAGCCGATGACATTCTCAAAACACTGACGTATGTCACAGTTCAATGTAGGTCGTGTCATGTCAACTGCTCTCCAACTGAGTGATAACCCCTTTTATATTCTCTCTGTGGAAACTTCTCGGGTGAGATCATATTTCGTCGAATATTTGTTACTTAGGGATGATTCTCTCTCTTTCGAGAAGCCGCTAAATGTCGCCAAAAAACTGGAAATCAATCACCAAATCTGGCAGCCCCTTCACAAACTTCAGCATATGGTAACCCTAGATTCATGTCATAGAAAAAGTTGTCTGCGCGGGTGTTTCTCCGTCTGTTTTTCAAAAGAGGCGAAAGTGAGGACTTTTAACACGTTCGCATCAATTCACTAAGGGCTTAATTGCAATCGGACTTTTGCGGAAACAAATAGAAGCAAGTACATTACATTCGGTTACAACACCATTATTTACATTCGGCAAGTTACATTCGGCACATAATTACCGTCATCATTCTGTAATTCATTGTTAAAGGGAAAATTTATTAAAATTCTGCCGGATATTACAGGCGAGACTATTAAAAAACCTGAATGCGATGGGGGGGGGGGGGGGGACTTTAATTCGACGCCGTCAACAAAAAGCAAGAAATTAATTCTGACATTTGCGAATCTATGTAGGATAGGAAGTCAATAATAATCTCGGAAAGTTTTATGCAGAATGGCAGTTAAATTTGCAAGCTTTATGTTTGTCAGACCTTTAAAATTATCGATTTTCAAACAATAAAATTTTCTATAATGCATAATGTAGGATAGATATTTGCACGGGATCCGGTATGGTTCATGTTCCTAAGTCCGGTCTGGCTCGACCCTCAATATAAGAACTGGGTTGAAACTGAAAGTGGGTATCAGCATGACTTTCTCTATGTAATCCAATAGCTTTACATCTTTCACTGCAAAATAATGGTATGCAAGATTCGGTGCAATTTTTTAACGTTAAAGCACATTGGCATTTGACGCTTTTCTGGATAAAATGCAAACGTATTTCGAGGTACCAAATTAATCCATATTTCGAGCAAATCTAACTTAACAATTAGAAATATTACTAGCATATGCTACAAAATAGTCCATACATTAAAAATACTTTGCTAATTAATTCATCAAGATGTTGTTAATTTCGTGATTTTAGAGTCCTTTTTGAAAATTTGGCGACATTTTCGTAAATTTGGCATCATTTTTAAATATTTACTAAGTTGGCGATATTATTATATAGTTGGCATAAATATAGGTTCTAAAATTTATGCTATTTGTTTTTTAATGAAAAGTGTGCATTGATAACTTTTTTAACATTATTGAATATTCTGACATATATCCGATTTTTTTGAAAAAATCAATTATAAATTTGGGGGTCTTCTAAACGTTCGATCGCGTTCAAAATCATTAGGGTTCCAGTATTCCCGAATGTAGAAATTGTAATGTTCAAATTATGTTCAAAACGCTTCCCTCTCTCTCTCTCTTACACACACACACAGAGAGAGAGAGAGAGAGAGAGAGAGAGGGAGAGAGATATATTATATCTAAAACGTTCGATTTGAGTTCAGGGATGCTTGAAACATGCTCTTCGTTCGAATTTTTTGATAGAGTCACAATACATTTCCTATATATTGTAAAGTATTAACACAAAGGATCCTTAGCTAGAGTGGATATATAGAAAATTTTTGCGGGCTATTTTGCAAAAAAGGGCGTGTTCTTTTATTCAGAATTGTATCAAAACCTAATCAGCATCAGGTAATAAACACACACACACAGATGTCACGCTAAATATAGTTTTTTCGTATTCTACAGTCCCAAAACGTTGTTGTTGTTGAGACCCAGACCGTCCGACCTACCAGAAAGGTGTAAGGTAACAGTTTGGACGGCCGGGAAGTGCCACCCAATTTAGACCGGAACCCAGTGGGGGAGGCATCCACAGGGACCGTACCCTCCTTCCCCTACCACCAACCTCTCGGAAGGACTTACGGACCCACATGTTTAACGTGATTGTACTCCGCATGAACACGGCGGCAGTTGTGGCAGCGTGCAAATCTAGCGCGCAAACCACGGGGATACCGAACCCGAGATGTGCCAACAGCACGCGGTGTTCCCAGGTGGTCACCCACCAAGTACTAACCGCGCCCGATGCTGCTTGACTTCGGAGATCTAACGAGAACCGGTGTTTTCAGCACGGTACGGCCGTTGGCGACAGTCCCAAAACGTGTAGATCTGTTGAAAACTCAAAAGAGAAATCTACTACAATATATTTCTTTAAAAATACATCCCACCCCACCTGTATATTAGTTGTATCTTTCCTAAGAAGAAGAAAATATTAACGCTTTCTTTAACATATAGCTTCACTGTTCACCACAAATAACCAAGTTTTAAACACAATTTAATAAACAGTGTATGTTCATTTTAATTCTGCTTTAATTTCTGCTTGATCCTATTAAATTTACTGAAATGACGCCTAAAACGGTTATTAACACAAAAAATGTAATTTCACATCGCAAATGAAGATAAGATTACTAGGTAAAGGTGAAACTCAACAAAAAAGTATCACATCTTTCTCCAACTGTAAAGTATTTGAACCGAATTAAAACTATGAACATTAATCATTACATGGCTAGGTCTGTAAGCGCGAGAACCTTTCTGAACTTGATAGATCGCTATGAATATCGCTAACTAAAGGAAGATATCTGTGTGTCTGTCTGTGTAGTTTGTAGTGGGAAATTTAAGCACCGTACGACTATGAAATTTGACACACAGGTATTTCAGAACATATATAGGTGCATTTAGGCGCTATTTTTTAAAATTTCGAATTAGTGTTATAGTTATTTTATAGGCTCGAATTTCCTTCGCTGCTGCTAAAAACACTATAAAACGCCTGGAGAAAAATGAGGCTGGAATTTCATTCGAGGCACGGCGGCAAAATTGAAGACAAGCGACCCGCTTACGAAACCGGGAATTCCCGACAGATGGCACTTCGGTAGTAAGATTTAAAATTCAGAAATTTAAATCCAGAGTTTTACAAATAGGGATTTGAAATATAAGATTCTAACAACATTATAAGCACTCCCTGAGAGAAAAAACAAAAAAACATTTCTACGATAAGTACTAGTGCCGGGAAATTTGTTTCAGTCTTCAAAAATTCAACAGTTAAGTAGAGAGGAAGTCAAAACTGCCTTACCTAGGGCACTATGTATTTTGTACTACAGCTTGCAAAGAAATTAGCGTACTCAACAGAAAATATCAGCGACAGTTGATTGTTTTTTTTTTTGTATAATGAGGAGAAAAAAAATTGTAGAAATTAATTGGAGTGTGGCTCAACTCGACTTTCTCATACAAGAATTCGTTTTTTTTTCTCTAAAATATGGGTAAATATGGGTTTTCTCTAAAATATAGGGTCTTTCATATGGGTAAATATTTTGGTAGCTCGTACAGGCAATTTTACGACTTATCAGGGCAGTAAATTTTAATTCAATCACACACTCCGGAGTTCATTACTGAGCATGCAAGTTTAATACATTAATACAATATTTAAGTTTTTTCAAACAAATACAATAGCGCACCGCTACGGAACTCACACCAAATAGTAGCAATTAAACAACAATAATTACGCAGCTTGTCGCTTCCCTATCGCACTATCTCCTGCGACAGATGCAGGGCGACAAAGAGTTGCGACAATGGATACGAGCCGCTAACACACCTAATGACCGCTTTCCTGAAGATTAGAAACGTAATGGAGCTTGTAATTATACTTCTATTTTTCTAAGCCGACTTCGTTTGAAGTTAGCCGCCGGTGTGCTTTATATTCAAATACTTGTGTTTGTTGGTATCGTCCCAAGCTCTATT
Organism: Amaurobius ferox; assembly: GCA_951213105.1. NCBI lineage: Eukaryota > Metazoa > Arthropoda > Arachnida > Araneae > Amaurobiidae > Amaurobius > Amaurobius ferox. Next base: position 24,591,430 of record OX578153.1, read on the forward strand.
TATTAAGAAGCTCATGAGCTCTCTCTCAGAAGATTGCTGGTAGCTAAAAAAGGGTTTAAACGACGATTTGAATTTTACGGTTAGGTAAAGAGAGAAATTGTGTGTGTAAGATCTAATGCTTCAAGGAAAAACCCAGAATAGATAATTTGTAAATTAAAGTGGTAGTAATATAATGTCCTTACTAATTTGATTAAAACCGTTTGTGTAAAATAACGTCTTTAAAGGGGTACGCCTACAAATTAAATATGCAAGAAAGGGGTATTAGTACCATGAAATTAATGTCTTTAAAGGGGTATAGTGAAAGTTTTCCAATTATTGGGGTTACTATCGTGTACACAATTTATATTTGAAAAAGGGGTATAATGAGTAAAAACACAGAATATATTTTGTAATATATAATTTGTAAATAAAGGTGGTAGTAATGTAATACCCTTACTAATTTGATTAAAACAGTTTTTGTATAAAAACCTTTGTAAAGGGGTACGCCTGCAAATTAAATATGTAAAAAGGGATATTACTACGATAAAATTAATGTCCTTAAAGAGGTATAGTGAATGTTTTCAAATTTTGTGGTTACTAACATGTATACAAGAAATCTTATATTTGAAAAAGGGGTATAGTGAATGAAAACCCAGAATAGATAATTTGTGAATCAAGGTTTTGGTGCCATTACTAATTTAATTAAAACAGTTTGTATATAATAACCTCTGTAAAGGGGTGCGCCTATAAATTAAATATGTAAAAAGGGGTATCATTAAAGTAAAATTAATGCTTTTAAACCTGTATAGTGAATGCTATACTTTGGGAAAACACGGATATTTTTCATAATACACTAAGACTATATCTCCTTCCCGGTCGTCCATTTTGTTGCTCCAAGTCCTCTGGACGAGCCGGACGGCCTGGGGCTTTCACTAAGACTATATCTCTCTAAATACAAACCATCAAGTTAAGTTCTCTTAGAGCTTATTCCTCTCTTATTATTTGCATATCTTACGAAATGACTATCACGTTTTGTATAATAATGGATGTAATTGCAGATTCATTTCGTTGCTCCAAAACGGCTATTATTTTAAAGTCGGTAAGCAGGGCTTTTGATGCTTCAATTTATGTGGAAATGATAACAGAATAGCATAATAAATACGGTATGGAAGTTGGATATTCGTTCTATTTATATTTCGTAGGAGGATAATGATGCCAGATAGCTCTGTCGCGTTATTTTATCAAAAAATACGCAGATGGCTGAAATTAATGTTTTGAAAGGAAATACCTTATTCCTAAAAGAATTTCTTTTTCTCTTCAATTTTTGTTATATTCTTCTTTATTTTGCAGTCTTTTATTCACTGGTATTTTATACAGTAGTTTGTTTTACTTTTTACTTTAGCTGATGAAGTTATCTTGCATAGCTTTCAAACAGGTTATTACCTTCATTTTTTGTTACATTCCTTTTAATTCTGCACTCTTAGCAATTTGGTGCAGTTATTTGTTTTTCTTTTTAATTTAGTTGATGAAATTATCTTATAACTTCCAAACGAGCTATTACCTTCATTTTCAGTTATTCTTCCTTTAGCAGTCTTTTATGCACTATTTTATATAGTAGTTTGTTCTGTATTTTTTCTTTATTTTAATTGATGAAGTTACCTAATACAACTTCTGTACCGGCTATTACCTTCATTTTCCGTCAAATTTGTCTTAATGTCGTTGTTTTTATTCATTGGTACTTATGAAACGGTTTCTTCGAATGCTATTAGAATTTAGTCGATGAAGCAGTTGATGTGTAGCTTAACGATACTGATTCTATTTTTCAATTTTTATTATATTTTTCTTAATTATGCAGTTTCTTTATTCATCGGTATTTTTTACAGTAGTTTGTTCCAATGCTTTTGAATTTAGTTGTAGAAATTCACATATCATAAAACCGGTTGTTTCATTCATTTTTAACATTTTACAACATAGTTGAAAGTGTTTATGACTTGTTCATTTTGTCTGTCTGTCCGTCCGTTAGCACAATAACTGCCGTAAAATTGGCTTTATCAAAATGGAATTTTAGTATGTTTTTTCAGACGGTTTGTGGGACCTATGGGAATATAAATGAATAATATCACCCAATTAGTTTTTTATTGATCCCGGGTTGAAAAAATGAAATACATTGAACCCTATGGGACCTAATGATTCAAACATTTTTTAAGCGAATTTAAAATTTACAAATTGCTTCGAAAATTTTAGGAAATATTCAAATTATCTCATAAAATATATTGAAAAAATTTCAGTAAAATATGTTAGGTAGTTTTTTAAATAAAAATTATTTAATATAGGGAGAAAAACAAATTCAATTATATTCTGACTCTCGTTATATCCCCCAGAAAGAAAAGAAAGATATATTATATAATAAATATCTTTCCAAAAGTTTAATTATTTTATGTATGAGAAAGGTTTCACATGTTAAAATAAATATGGTAGATAACAATTTTTCAAATTTTTAAATAAAATAAATTGTTATACTATTGTTATGAATAAAACAATTAGAAAAATGTTTATGAATGAAATGCTGCTTTTATATAGAGGCGATTTACATTTCGATGACGTCATTTGAATAAAGTTCATTTGTTTTCGATGAAGTTTTCAAATATAATAAATTATTGCAGTGTTATGATAATTTTAAAAATATTACCGAGGATTGTATCGCAATTTAGAGATGTTTAAACCAGGCAATTTATATTTCAATGCTGTCTTTTGAATGAAGTTCATTTTCTTCGATGAAGTTTTCAAATATAATAAATTAATATAATATTGTGATAATTTTAAAAATATTACCGAGGATTGTATCGCATTTTAGAGATGTTTGTATAAAATTGCATTGAAGTTGGAAAGTGTTTCATAATCAATGCTTTATGCATGATTGATCTTGTTTGTTATATTTCTCTTTATTCCACAGACTTTTATTCATTTTCATTTTCGAAGTCAAAATTTGCCCTATTGCCGGAAAGTTCCAGAAACCTCTCGATAGAACGATTATTCTATAGACATAGATATTTCCAGCAGTTTCTATTGGAGAGACTATAGAAAGGACTCACCCTTCCGTTGCAGTAGAGTTGACGAATGAACGTGACAGGAGCAACATTGGATTGGGATTTTTGTCAATGTTTCGAGAATATTAACGGCTGTTTGTAAAAGTATTTTCGTCAATATTCTGTGAATAATATCGCTTATTTTGTGTAATTAGTGGAGCATTTAAGTGCTGTTTGATAGTATATTGTTCCTGTTTACTTTGTGCTTGTTAATAAACATCACTTATCCAGAAACTTGGGCTCGATTCTTGTATCCTGCGTATACATTCACGATTCTAGAGGCTGTGTTTCGTAACAATACTGATTGAAGGTCCTATAATTGGTTTAAATAAAATATTTTTTCACCTTACTGACAATTCATGTAATGTAAGTAATGGCAGGCATTTCTTAAAATTTTCTAAATACTTTCGAGATTCAAATGGCGCCGAATTTACCTTTCAGCTATTGTTTGAGTTGGCAGCAAATCTATCATGCCTTGCTCTTACAAACCTTGTAATCAGCGTAGCATACATCAAGCGGCGTAATGCATGTTTTAAATTGTTCTGTCCAATTTTAATCTCTTCATGCAGAAAAAAAAATCTGATGTGGGCAGTGGCGGCTCGTGAGCCAGATATAGAGGGAGGCGCTCATCTATGTATTTATGTATATATATATCCCTCAGTGTATGCCAACGACGTCTTTTAGACTTCGAGTTCGTCGTTTGTCCGGCACTAATAAATTGGTTCTGGCGTTACCTCGAAACAGCTGTATACCAAATTATTATTTTACTTGCGCTGATATACGTTTGAAAGTTTCTTTAAAATGAATAAGAGCCTATTGCAACCATGGAAAATTATTTGAATACATTTCTAAATAAATTTGTATCAAATTTGTAAAAATTAAATACTCTCAGTCGTATGCATGTGCAGTATTATTTTCTGATCAGCGCAAATGTTTGTACACCCAAAATGCACACAATTTCTCTCATATACACTCTATGGCTAATAGTTTTGTACCTGATCGTCCTTGTAACCCAAACAGTAACATAATTAGAGAGCGAACACCAACTAAATCTACGGCCGTTTATATGTAGAAACGGAAAAACTATTTTAATACAAGTTTAAGAATGAATTTAGAATTTACAGAAAATTCTTATGCTTTATGCTTATCTCTATTTGTCTTTAAAATGATATGAGCGAGTTCTGCCTGCTAGCAGTCACTATATATAGCAATCGGTTTCTATAGCAATAAGTAGTTAGCTCGTTGCACGGGTGCAACAAAAGTGGATCAAAGTTTAGAGTGAGCAGATCGAGTGGACCCATTGTAGAGTAGAAAATACAGTGTGAAAATTGAATCAAAATCGGAGCAAGAGTCACTAAGATAGATAAAAATATAAATATGAAAAAGAGGAGGGTCTCCCCTCTTCCACCACGGTTGTTTCATATTACATAATAACAGACGATGTTTGTGTGTCGACGTGTGTGTGTAAGATCTGTAGCGGAAAATGTAAACATCGTACGGCCTTGAAATGCCGTGCACGGATATTTCAGGAACCAAACCAAGGCGATGCATTTTTGTAAAACCGAAATATGAAATTGAGGCTACTTAAAAAGTTAAGTAAAAGTTACGCCCAGAGGGTTGATATAATAAGGTTGTATATCTAAGTGATTGCCACCAGCAAAATCTAAATCGCTCAATAAGAAATTTGGGGGGGAGGGGGGGGGGCTAACCGAACTGAAAGTTACGCCCAGGGAGCTGACACAATAAATATGTATATCCAGTTCACATATACAAATGGTGCCGGGACTATAGCCACCAGCGGAATCAAAATGGCTCAATTTTAAGAGCGCCGAGATGTGAAATTAGAGGAGGACTATTTAAAGTAAAAGTTACGCCCAGGGGATTGATACGAAAGATATGTATATTCAAATGGTACAAAGACTGTAGCTACTAGAAGATTCAAAATCGCTCAATTTAGGAACCGAGATGTAAAATCGTGCAGACTAGTTAAACTAAAAATTAAGCTCAGGGGGGTTTGAATAAAACAATATGCGTGTCCAGTCGATACGCGTATAGATTGTGCAGAGACTATAGCCACCATTAGATTCAAAATCGCTTAATTAGGAAGCGAGATGAAAAATTTTTGGACTACCTCAAGTAAAATTTACGCCTAGGGAGTATCAGAGCAATATTGGTCTTCAATGAAATTTGAAGCAAAAGAAGGGGGATTGAGTAGTCGCCGCTGAAGGGGGGGGGGGGGAATTTTAAGGAAAACAACGCCAGATCAAAGAATCAAGTATCAGGTTGAAAATTGATTTTTAACATTCTTCAACAAATATTTATAATTTTTTCAATCTTTAATGTTAAATAGCTGAAAAAGTAAGACAGCTGAGTAAATCAAGAGACCCACCCCCCTCAGACAACACATTTCTGAAAGTGTCACTAAAAATATTCACGGGCATGCCACAAATATAATTCTCGTGACTTTTAAACAATTAAGAGGTCAAACGCATTGAAATTTATCACAAACAAAGCATAGAACTACCCTAAATCAGAAATGATCCCCTTTCCGAAGGACAGAACCACTCTACATCAGAACCCCCCCCCCCCCCCGGCCGGGCGCTTATGCAGCGAAATTAAACTGAGTGCCCCAAACAATGCACTTTTCTACCAAAAACGAAGAACGGAAACCCCCCAAATACCATAAATAACCCCCACTTATTTAATTAAGTAAAAAGCATAAAATATATATCGAAACTATTTTGAATTTCTATTTTCTGTATCTAATACTACTAAACTATTTCTTCATGAACCAAAACTGAAAAAACTAGGTCAATAGGATCAATAAAATAAATCAGAATTACATAAATACAGTAATTTATTTTCAAATATTTATTTAAACATCCAAATTTATTATTTTAAAAAGAAGCGAGAGAGAAAACACACATTTATTAAGAAAAATTCGAGGCCAAATTAGGGAAACTTAGCCAATTCGAGTCAGTAGTTCACAGCATTCGTTCCTTCTTTGGCTGAACGATTCGATGTGAGCCGCGGTAACCGGCGCGGCTCTCATCAGATTGGAATATTGCAATGTCTGTTTTTTTTACTGAAATTTCTATTACCATTGTATTAACATACCATTCTTTCTATCAGCCAGAGGCCGATAACGGGGCGCGGTTCTCATTAAAATCCCTCGTCTTTCCCTACAATGCAGTATTTTCCCCCTATAAATTTAATATACGTAGTATGAAAAGAGCATAAGAGATTCTTTGAAAGTCAAAGTTTTAGTGCTTCCATCTAGTGACAATTTTATCACTTATTTCCAATAATTCAACTTTTTAGTTGAAGTAAATTTCAGATAACCTATTAACCTATATAATTAAAGGAATTTGAAGTGCTTGATCAAGGGGGTCCGCGCGGCCCCGCGGCCCCCTGAATGGCCGCCCCTGGATGTGGGCAGCATATGGCTTTCCTTATGCAATAAATTTACTAATTTTACAGCTAAAAAAAATAGGTTATTCTTATAGTAGATTATACTTATATTCTATCAAAGATATTGAATTTTCGTTAATTAGTCGTCATTTTCATTGATTTAGCGTCACCTTTATCTATTTTGCGAGATTTTCGTTAATTTGGCAGCATTTAAAAAAGTCGCTAAGTTGGCGACATTCCGCCAAATTCGTCGCCAAAATCTCGCCAAGCGTTATGGACGGAGAAATAAGTTATTCTTATAGCAGATAAATGACTATTGGCGTTCAAATACAAATGTATTACTCAAAGTATCTTTTCTCGTGAATGGAACGAGCTAGTTCCGCGAGAATTAGACTTACCCCAACTGGGGGCCGGGTCACACATTCCTCCTGAGCCCCCTTTCACTTTCCCTAGCAGAATATGGACGTAACCCCCCCAGGTTGTCCCTACAGTGGAAATTAATCTGCCCCCAATCACACCTCGATTTATATGAAATGAATAAAAATATTTTTTGAAAACATTATTGCATTCTAGAAAAATCTGATGTGGCCAACACATGACATTCGCTGCAGATTTATATCCACGTTCTCTTTATTTTAATTAAATTTATTTCACTTTTAATTCAATTTGCGTTCTCATTCGGTAACCGGACTCATTTTCAAAGGTGGCGTAGAGAAAATACGAAAAGCTAAAATATCTCGAGAACGGCTAGTCCTAATGTAATGGGGTTGGTCTTATTCTTTTCTTCGTTAAAAATTACGTATTATACGAGCATTTAATGGATATATTTGAGCATACGTAGCTTTTCAGTTTAGATTTTGACAATTTTTGCTGGGCATTCTGCAAAAAAAGGCAGGTTATTTTTTTCTGAATCATACCAAAATCTAATCAGCACCAGGGTGACCTATACGTAACTCATCTACCGAATTTTGTGAAATTCGGTCTATTAGTTTTTCAGCTAGAGTGGATACAAGCTTTTGCGGGCGATTTCGCAAAAATTTTATCTTAAAAAAAATGTAAAAAAAAAGGCGGATTCTTTTATCCCGAATCGTACTCAAAACTTATCAGCACCAAGACCCGCCCACAAGTGACTTACCTACAAAATTTTGTGAAATTCGGTGTATTAGTTTTTTAGTTAGAGTGGATACAAAATCTGCACAGACAGACAAACATACACACAGTCCCACAGACACACACACAGACGTCACGCTAAAAATGTTTTTTTCGTATTCTAGAGGTCTCGAAACGTGTAGATCCGTCGAAAACTCGAGTTGCGATTTTCGACATGATTTCAATACTTTCCCTATACATTACCATGTATTGCAGGGAAAGTAAAAAGGCATACAAAATATAGTTTTTACATATTTTAATGGAATTTAAATTATTGGCAACTTTCTTATCATAGCCAAGATGCTAACAAGCTAGATTAATGCGGTAAACCTCTATATATCCCCAAAATGTATCTATCCGATCGGAACACCTAGTCCAAATGCATACGTTGTTTTGGGGATGCGGTCATTAATTTTTCGATGCTGCAATTGTTTAATTTGGGGCCCCTCTGATGCGGGGACCAGAGGCAGCTGTCCCGCATGCCACTGCGGTATTCAAGCCCTGGTGGGGCATATGCCCCTCCTCCCCGTTGAGAACCACTGCTTTTGAGAACTCTTTTGTAATCCACCTTTGTGACTACATCTCTTTAAATATCATCTTCAACTCAAAAGAATTCTGGTTTTCGAGTTCAATTGTTTACATATGTCACGAAGCGGCCATCACGCTTCATGTAATGGATGAAATTGCATGTCTGTCTCGTTATCTCTAAACACGACTTGCATCTTTATATTTGTTAAGCAACGCTTTTTGATGTTTCAATTTTTGTGGAAATTACTCTTGTGAAGCCGCTTGATAAATGACTCATGAAATTTAGAATACTTGTCCTTTATGAATTTAGTAGGAGGATAAGAGGTAGTTCCTTAAAGCTATTTTTACATAACTGTATGCAGTTGGGTCAAATTGAGATAATAAATAGCTATCTACGCTTTTTCTGCTATTCACAATGCAGAAGTAATTAAATTATAAATAAGCCTGTAGCCTTAAATGGTTCATATTTAGGACCTTATTTTCCTTTTGAAAAAGTATATCGCTCAGAATAAATAAAACTTCTATTTGTGAGAAACTTTCTGAAACTTGCAGAGCCCAGTTCGACAATAAGAGCATTTTCATCCCAGTAGCTCAACGGTAGTGCCGGCTGGCCAGTTCGAAAATCCATAGTTCAATTTCCGGTTGGGACAGTAAGGTTCTTTAGAATGGCTCTCGAACAAATCAACCTTGTGAGATAGTGCTAAGAGAGCGGCGAATGCAGAGTCCGCTTCTACAATAAGAGATGGCAATTCCGTCCCAGTAGCTCAACGGTAGAGCGTCGGTTGGCCAGTTCCGAAGATCCAGGGTTCAATTCCTGGTTGGACGTAGTTAGGTTCTTTAAAAACTCCCTTAAAAAGAGCAGGAGTGTGAAAATTAAGTGACTGTATTTGTTTCTAGGGCGTTTTTAGTCCTTTCCCTTAGGTCAAAAAATCTGATGTGGGCAACACATGACTTTCCTTATATAATGCAATAAATTTTCTACATTTACAGTTAAAAAAATGTTATTCTTATAGTAGATACTTATATTCTTTAAAAGATATTGAATTTTCTTGATTTAGTCGTCATTTTCATTGATTTAACGTTATTTTTTTATCCATTTGGTGAGATTTTCGTTAATTTGGCAACATTTAAAAATGTCGCCAAGTTGGCGATATTCCGCTAAATTTGTCGTCAAAATCTCGCAAACGTTATGGATGGAGAAATAAGTAATTCTTACAGAGGATAAATGACTATTGGCGTTCAAATACAAAAGTATTACTCAAAGTATCTTTTCTCGTGAATGGAACAAGTTAGATCCACGAGAATGATGTCACCAAATTTATTGCATGATATTACATATGAAAAGTAAACATGTTTCTTAACAGTTAATATTTTTTTTTAATTTATGGGACTTATTGATAAATTTATTTGAAAAATGTGCAATCTCTCGAGAACGGTTCATGCTAGCGTTCTAAAATTTATGTCAACCGTTTTCTAAGGAAAAATTACATAAGAAATGTCTATTTGCGTAACTTTATTAAAGATTTTGATTTTTTGATGATTTTTTCAAAATTTCACTCGAAAATTTAGGAGGGTTCTGAACATTCGATTGTGTTTTAAAACAATAGGCTTCCAGTATTCATGGATTGTGATTTTTGTACCAAATTTCATTCGAATCACTCCATTCGTTCGTGAGATATCGTCTCCAGAGACTCACTGACACACACACACACATACACACACGCACACGCACACACACACACACACACACACACACACACACACACACACACACACACAGACATCACTTCAAAAATGTTCGATTCGTGATCAGGGGTGCTTGAAACGTGCTGTCCCGTTGGAAACACGAATTCGAATTTTCGAGTCCGTCACAATACTTTCCTTATACATTATGCATATGAGGAAAGTAAAAACAGTGTCATCTTTTAACAACCGCTAGAAAAGAACTGCAAGGTGGCTGGCAAGAAAATAAAAATCGAATAAATATTTTTGGAATATCTAAGTTGAGAATCCGTAGTGGGGATAACAGACTTTGAAATCGGCACTTTAATCATAAATATATCAACACAGGCTGATAAGGCAGACTCGCCCAAGCCCACACATTCCGCCAAGCGAAAGAAATGGAACATAAAAGTTGCATTGATATTATATTAAAAATAAATTTGAAGGAACAAATTAAAACCCTTAAATTACTAGCAAACATAAGGTAATGGTTATGAATTAGAGGGATGAAACCCATAAAATTAGAGGGAAGACAGACCCCGTGGCTATTCTTAGAGCTAAGTACCATACATTGTTAAACAAAATGAAACGGATTTAAAATAATAAAATAAACGTGTAAAATAAATAATTTAAAATAAACGTGCAAAATAAAACGTATGATACAATTGCTGCCTTATATTTTAATACTGAATATCAACCGAAAACATTTTTTGTCTGCCAGATACTTCTGTTCCTGTTGAAAGGGAGTTTATTCTGTAACATGTATAATGTTCTGTATGAAAATGAGGTAGAATTACTGAATCAACTAGGTCTAATGTAGGTGTAATAGTAAAAGATCTGATATGGGCAACACATGACTTTCCTTATATAATGCAATGAATTTACTACTTTTACAGTATAAAAAGTAGGTTTTTCGTATAGTGGATACTTATATTCTTTCCAAGATATTGAATTTTCGACAATTAGTCCTCATTTTCATTGATTTAGCCGCCAATTTTATCCAATTGGCGAGATTTTCGTTAATCTGGCAACATTCCAAAGTGTCGCCAAGTTGACGATATTCCGCAAAATTCGTCGTCAAAATCTCGCCAAGCGTTATGGACTGAGAAATAAATTATTCTTATAGGAGATAAATGACTATTGGCGTTCAAATACAAAAGTATTACTCAAAGTATTTTTTCTCATGAATGGAATAGATCCATGAGAATGGTGTCACCAAATTTATCGCATGATATTACACATGAAAAGTGAACATGTTTCTCAACAGTTAATATTTTTTTTTAATTTATGGGATTTTTTGATAAATTTATTTAAAAAATGTACAAAATATCTCTAGAACGGTTCATGCTAGCGTTCTAAAGTTTATGTCAATCGTTTTCTAAGAAAAAATTGCATAAGAAATGTCTATTTGCGTAACTTTATTAAAGGTTTTGATTTTTTGATGATTTTTTCAAAATTTCACTCGAAAATTTAGGGGAGTTCTGAACATTCGATTACGTTTAAAAACAATAGGCTTCCAATATTCACGGATTGTGATTTTTGTATCAAATTTAATTCGAATCGCTCCATTCGTTCGGGAAATATCGTCTCCACAGACTCACTGACACACACACACACATCACCTCGAAAATGTTTGATTCGTGATCAGGGATGCTTGAAACGTGCTCTCCCGTCGAAAACTTGACGTCGAAAAATTTTCGACCCCGTCACAATACTTTCCTTATACATTATGTATATACGGAAAGTAATATAATGCTATGTGAAAAAAACATACATCCAGCACGTTAAAACTTTTATGAAAAAATTAAAAACAACATGCATTTAGTTAAAAGCAACAAGTATACGAATTCTATAAATCAAATGATTAATGTCTTATGTTTCAGGTTTCAATTTTGCTTTCCTGTATTCAATAAATAAATTTATTTATTAGTTTTTGTATTTTGTCCTTGTGTGGAAAACAATTTATATGGTAAGCATCATGGACGCCCATAGAGCTTTTTCTATGGAAGGCAGACTCAAGGTTATTTTTGAGAAAATGTTATTTTTTTCATATTGAACATATTTAGCTTGATGTCCACCTTTATGACCTTGAGCATCCAGGTAGGGACAAATGCCCCTCCTTGCCCTTTCCTATGGGCGCCCATGGTAAGTAATATTTAGTATACAATTTCATTTTCACAAAAGTACTAAAGATCAGCTTCTATTTTATGTAGTAAAAACAAATGCGCAGACTGCTTCCTAAACGAAATAAACATATTAGAGCTCAGTCCGGTTTTAGTCCATGTCTAGATCTAAGATTTATCTAAACATTTTTCTTTTCTCAGACTCCCCAAGATCATTAAACTGTGCACAGACTCGGACGCTGCAAGCTGTCTTCAAAACACATGTCTGGTTTTTACAGTTTGTCATTTACAGTACTAAACAATGTTTAAGTAATTGCACAATGTGTTGAAACAATTGCTTGCTGAGATAGTATCTTAATTTGGCCTGTTAAGATTCATTGTTTAGGATGTTTATCGTAGAGATTTAATATTCCATTGTGTAAATACAAAATGCTGGTCTAATGCTTTTATCGAGAGATGGCGCCACTCATCACCCGAAAATAAAGTCACCAGAAAATAGTTCTATCCGAAAACGTGATTTTGAAAATCGAAACTGTGTAATTTTACAATCTGATGGTAATGTTTCGTCACATAAAATTGATCTTTCAGAATTACTTAATTTCCAGAGGTACTTATTTTTATGGAATGAAAAGTTGCATTAAAATATGCTGAGGGCTTTTGACGTAATTTGCATTTGCAACTTTTTTCAACCCTATGATTTTAACGTAAAATGTCATTGATAAAACTTTCGTCATCTCTGTAAAAATAAATACAAAAATAAGTAAATATTACTTTTTATTTCAAAATGCTTTATATAAATTATCGTCCTGTAAGAACAAATCAAATATTAAAAAAATTATAATCACTAGATGTCAAGAGAAAATAAAACAATTTATATGACATTAAACTTTCAGATGCGTAAAACTATCTTCCAGAACGAGCTAATTTATAACTCACCATATTCACATTGCCATAATTAAATGTAAAACTCATATTAACATTTGCAGCATGCTTTAAAGTGTAATAAGAACACAAATTGCCTCTCATAAAATCTAGAACTTTAATTTAAAATGTCTATGATAAAAAATATATTCCGAAGGCATTCAAAACAAGTTGATACTTTTAATTAACTGTTTATGTTTTTCTTAATCAACTGTTTTAATAAGTTTAAAACGTAAATCTTAGAAAGGATATTTTCAATTGAAATCGCTCCCCTCTCCTTTTTTTACTCTAAATATTTTTTTATACAGCTGAAATTAGCAATAGTAATTGTAATTGGGAAACGATTTTAAGAAATAACAGTTTGAATCTTCAGGGGGCATGTGCCTCTTCAAGATTCGTACATATAGTTTAGGATTATACGCAATTATCATGGTAAGATTTTTTATACTCAACCTGCGAAAGAAACTGGCGGCCATCAAAACGAAACTCAACGACTTGTCGCTAAAAAATCGTATATTTTCTGCAATAAAATTCAAGAAAAGCTTCAATCAAAATCGATTACTTAGCTAATTGCGTGTTACTATCTGGAAGCATAACGTCAAATTCTAAATAAATTGGTCGAAAATTGGCAAATGTATTGTATCAACTGATTTTCAAAAATAGATTTTGAGAGAAACGCGTTTAAAGTTCTACACTTTCATTTGTGTCAGCATAATATCTGCAATCAATAAGTAAAATACACTTTGCACAAAAGATAATTAAAACTTGAGCAACGTATTCAAGCAGAAGTGAAATAAAAAGAACCAACAAACCCCAGAGAACCAACAAACCCTAAGTTCCTCAGAATTAATTAATTAGTTTTAATTTCCTCAGTTTCATCGGGTCTTACTTTTGGCCCATTTCGTTTTTTTTTTACTTCCAATGTGTTCTAGCACTGACGAAGGGGATCTAGCGCATCTTCGAAACAGCAGCATGCTGTACTTTTATTTCATTTGTGATTAAATATGTCTCTCAAGTTTTCTTTATAATCTCTGTATCGCAGCCATTGTTGTGCATTTCTTTATGGAATTTAAACAGAATAGAGATATACGTGGGGAACCCAAAGCAAAGGCTGTATGTGGTCTTTTAGAAATTAATTGCGATCTTCTCAAAGAACCTTCCTTCTTTTTTAGTTGTAAATATTAATTAGATTTCCCCCCAAAGATTTGCATTTTGCAGTATATATAATAAAAATTCTTGTATGCGGCTTCATTGAAGGGCAATTTGCTTCAATAAGGCCTCCCACTACAAAAAGATGTTTTACACTTGTCCTAGAGTTTGAGATTAACTTTGATTTTTATTTCATTTGAAACTAAATTGCAATAGATCTTTGAAATATTGTACGTAATTGAGAAAGCTACTCCAATTGGAAATGGGTACAGTTATTAAATTAAAGTAATAGGTTTTTTTTGCTACGTGTTACATGCATCATTCTAAAGATAGCTTGGAAGATTTTTTTTTTTTTTTTTTTTTTTTTTTACAAAAATTTTATCATTTGTATTTTATTATATGTATCTTCGAATTAAAAAATGGTTTACCAAATTTCTCGCAATCTAAGCTCAAACTTTTCATTGTGAAATATCCCAGTTGTAAACATCGTCTTCAGAAATTTGATGCTCAATATGTGAAAATTTAAATCTTGAGGGAAAGGAAATTATTTCAAAAATATATCTAACACAAGCCAAGTCTTTTACAACATGCTCTCTCCCTAACATTTTTCTGTGCTGTAAGTTTAAATTTTCATTTTATCTTAAGAAACCACTTTTACTTTGACTAAAAAGTATTCTAATGGGTTCAAATATCTGATTCTCAGATTTTGATAGATCTATATTAAGAATTCCTGAATAGGAATCAACCATTTTTTTAATTGATGTACGTGTGTCTGTCTGTGTATGTTTACACGTGTATGACTATGAGTTTGTGGAGACGATAACTTCGAACAAATTGAAAAAAATTCTTGCAATTTGGTACGATTATTGCAGTCCGTCACCTTACCATGATTACACCTATATAATACTGATTGAACAAATTTGGATGTGTTAAAACTTAGTTTTGTCGTGTATAGTGAATCCACGAAAAATCTACACGCCATTATGGCGTGCGGTTTTAAAATTGTACACTTCATTTCTTCAATTTTACTCGCCATATGGCGACCGACATTCAACAAACCTGGTCTTCATATACACAGAGATTCTCAAAATTGCGGCACATTGCCATTTTTACTTTCCCTGCAATGCATGGTAATGCATAGGAAAAGTATTGGAATCATGCCGAAAATCGCAACTCGAGTTTTCGACGGATATACACGTTTCGAGATCTCTAGAATAGGAAAACCTATTTTTAGCGTGACGATTGTGTGTGTGTCTGTGTGTCTGTGCAATGTATGTATCCATTCTAACTCAAAAACTTATGGAGCGAATTTCATAAAATTTGACAGGTAAATCACTTGAGCATGACCCTGTGGCTGATTAGTTTTTGGTATAATTCGTAAAAACAGAACCTGCCTTTTTTTTGCGAAATGGCCAGTACAAATTTCATATATCCACTCTAGCTAAAATACTAATTGACCAAATTTCACAAAATTTGGTAGATAAGTTACTTGTACGATACTCTGGTGCTGATTAGATTTTGGTATTAATTGGAAAAGAAAAACCTACCTTTTTTTACGAAATGGCCCTTAAAAATCGCCAAAATCTAAAAAAAAAAGACTAAGTAGTGTATGGTCAATTATATCAATTAAATGCTTGCTTTATACGTAATTTTCGATGAGGAAAAGAATAAGAACAGCTCTATTACTTTAAGACTAACCGTTCTCGAAATATTTGAGATTTTTCGCATTTAGTTATGCCACTTTTGGAAAAATATCCAATTACCAAATAAAAACAGAAATTGAATTAAAAATGCAAATTTAGTGTTATTTTGTGCAATTAAACTCAATTTAATGAATTATTAAAGAAATATAAAAAAAAATGAATTTGAGTCTGCAGGGAAAGTCATGTGCTGCCCACATCAGATTTTCTTGCTTCCATTGCAGAAATTTGCTATTCCATTCTGACAAGCACGTGATCCATTATATTGTCATCTGCAACGTGAGGGAGATCCCTATGCAGAAGCTAAATTCAATAAATTCATACAAAAGAACTGAAAAACGAAGTTTGATTAAGAGAAACGTGAACGCATAGTAACTGGGCATTGAAAAAACAAAATTGTAGTTTATGTCGACGTCAAAACTGCAGTAACCTCAATAAACTTGTTACGCCAAGATTAAAATTTCTAATGACATCCTACTAATCAAGTCCTTTAAAAGGCGGTACTATAAAAAGAAATATATCTAGAAGCAAACAATACCCTTAGTCAACACAACGTCTTACGTCACCTGTCCAGACCCGTGTTGTCATCCGAAATGAAGAGTGACAGTCCACAAATTGAGTCTTGCCCGACCTCTAAATGGATGTTTAATGAAGAAAGGAAATGTCCATCAATATCTATTAGCAAACGTAAACACCCAGAATGGAAGTCACTGGACAATTTCGTTTGTCATTAGTATTCATGGGGAAGAAAGCGGACCGCTTGGCGTTATGTGAAAGGACCTCTATTAAGATTTAAATTGCAATCTGTGGTGACATGTAGTTCAGCGACGAAAATAACTATTTTGTTTTGGATCTTTAATTATAATCAGTGGTGGATTGAAAAGAAGAAAAGGAAAGTACCGAAAAGTTCCTCCAGTAAATACAAAAAGCGATCTACACTTTTTACTTTCCTTATATACATAATGTATAAGGAAAGTATTGTGACGGGGTCGAAAATTCGAATTCGAGTTTTCGACGGGAGAGCACGTTTCAAGCATCCCTGATCGCGAATCAAACATTTTTGAAGTGATGTATGTGTGTGTGTGTGTGTGTGTGTGTGTGTCAGTGAGTCTGTGGAGACGATAACTGACGAACGAATGGACCGATTCGAATCAAATTTGGTACAAAAATCACAATCCGTAAACACCGGAAGCCTATTGTTTTTATACGCAATCGAATGTTCAGAACCCCCCTAAATTTTCGAATGAAATTTTGAAAAAATCGTTAAAAAATCAAAATCACTTATAAAGTTACGCAAATAGACATTTCTTATGTAATTTTTTATTAGAAAACGATTGACGTATATTTTAGAACGCTAACATGAACCGTTCTCGAGATATTGTACATTTTTCAAAAAAATTATCAAAAAGTCATATAAAATAAAAAAAAAATATTTCCTATTGAGAAACATGTTCACTTTTCATATGTAATACCATGCGATAAATTGAGTGACATCATTCTCGTGGATCCAGCTCGTTCCATTCATGAAAAAAGATACTTTGAATAATACTTTTGCATTTGAACGCCAATAGTCATTTATCTGCTGTAAGAATAACTTATTTCTTAGTGCATAACGCTTGGCGAGATTTTGGCGACGAAATTGGCGGAATGTCGCCAACTTGGCGACTTTTTTGAAATGTTGCCAAATTAACGAAAATCTCGCCAAATGGATAAATATGACGCCAAATCAATGAAAATGACGACTAATTGTCGAAAATTCAATATCTTGGAAAGAATATTAGTATCTACTATAAGAAAAACCTATTTTTTTACTGTAAAAGTATAAAATTCATTACATTTTATAAGGAAAGTCATGTGTTGCCCACATCAGATTTTTTCATTTGCAAAAATGAAATAGCCCAAGATTATATTATTTGTTCAGTATTTATTTATAATTACTAAATAAAAATTTCAAAAGAATATAAAATTTAAAAAAAAATCAGAAAAGTAAAAAACGAAAACAAAAACTTAAATAATATCAAAAATACCGTTCAGAAGAATCATAGAAATTCCCATACAGGATGGATTACGTATTCTTGTGAGATTGACTTTTTTGTTGGACAATAGCAAAATGATGAGGTTTCAATCAAATTCGGATATAAAAATTTGCATATCTTAATTCTAATGATGAACAGTGCAGTGCGAATATGATTCAGGTGGATTTTTTTTTCCCTGTGCTCATTCATAATTTCGAAAATTTTATTGAATCTACGGTTTCTTTAAATAATAGATTTATCTGTTGCACAAATGTTATATGGATAACTCAAGGAAAAGAGTTCCCCAACCAAATACGTAGAATATTATGATTTATGGAATCTCAAAAGCATTTGAAATTCATTTCAGCATGAACATATACTTTATATCTATTCTCTTAATACGTTATACATTCTGATTATTCTTGGTGTAAAAAGTAACATTTCTCATATTAATTAGGCGTAATAATGTTCACATTAACCACATCAATTGGTTTCAAAACTCATATTCTCCACATCAGTTTAAAAGTTGGGTGCAAAACTCACATTCGCCACATTAGTTGATTCTAAAACTCACACTCTCCACATTAGCTGAGTTCAAAACATTTTTCACATCAGTTCGGTGCAAAATCCACATTCTCCACACTATTTGGGTGTAAAATTTATATTCTCTACATTAGTTGGAGGCAAAATTCACATTTTCCAGATCAGTTTGATGCAAAACTCACATTCTTCTCATCATTTGGTTTTAAAATTCACATTTTCCACATCGAGCCAAAGGCCCTATCGTGCGGAAAACACCGGTTCTCGTTAGATCACCGAAGTCGAGCAGCATCGGGCGCGGTTAGTACTTGGGTGAGTGAACACCTGGGAACACCGTGCTGTTGGCAGATTTCGGGCGCGGTAGCCCGGTGGTTTGCACGCTGTCACAACTGTCGCAGTGTTCATACGGAGTACGATCACGTTAAACATGTGGGTCCGTAAGTCCTTTCGAGAGGTTGGTGGTAGGGGAAGGAGGGTACGGTCCCTGTGGATGCCTCCCCCACTGGGTTCCAGTGTAAGTTAGGTGGCACTTCCCGGCCGTCCAAACGGTTACCTTACACCTTTCTGGTAGGTCGGACGGTCTGGGTCTCAACAACAACAACGTTCTTCACATCGGTTTCAAAACCAACATTTTCAATATCAGTTGGTGCAAGTTATCGATCGCGTTCTCCAATAGTAAAAACTAAATTCATATTTTACCATGGATCAATTTTGTTTTTCTGTGGCTCTTTATGATAATTTTAATTCATAGAGACAATTATAATAATAAAAAAAAACCCTTTTTTTAGGTTTTATAAGTGTTTCGAAAATTGTGTAAAACGACAAAAATAGAGATTATGAGTTTTGCAATTAGGCCTTTTTTTAATTATACCCTATAAATCCGTGTGTATGGTTGTTTTTAACTGCCATTTTACTGTAATAACTATTTTATCATCAATGTTCAGGGTCTATTTCTCCATTGGAAATAATTCTATGGAAATGGTTAATTTAAAGTAATTCGAGTTCTTATTATGCGAATCACTAAGCATTTTATATAGTTCAAGTTTGTTACATAATGTTTCCATACATAAAGTTTCTTATTCGTTCATTCTTGAGATATCGCGTTTACACCTCACCTCACTTCAGACATACACACATACACATTGGCGCCCATAGAACTTTTTCCAGGGGATTGGGGCAAACACCCGACGTCAGAAGGGAAACTCAAAATATAATACGCAGCAACTATCATGATGCCCACCTTTGTGACCGTGAACGCCCTAGGGGGGGGATGCCCCTCTTGCTCTTATATATGGGCGCCCATGCACATACTCATAGCCATAACACCCACACAAACGAATATATTTCCAAAATGGTTTAAAACGAGTTCAAAAGTGCTAGAACGTGCTTATTCCTCAAAATCATGAATTTTCAAATTTTGGGCAAAACAATATTTTCTCTATACAGTTTTAAGAGAATATTTGTAAAGTTTATCATATGCGATAGTCGCAGCCGCACTGTGTAGCAATTCCGCAATCTTATATAGTTTTTACAGTTGGAGAGAAGAAAAAGCAACTTTTCGCAGACAAAATGTTACATAAGCAATGGGAGGCCTATTAAAAAACTTCTCAATCTGAAAATTATTCTCAATATTCTCTGTGAGTGCTTATTCAAAAATGTTATCAAGCAGTGAATGCTTATTTAAAAATGTTCTCCTGTACTTAATTTGTTCTGAAAAATTTTGAAGTCGGTTTAAAACAATTCTGTAAGAAGCTTTTGTGATAATTGGAACTATCGTTTTTACTTTCTCTGCAATACATGGTAATGTATAGGGAACGTATTGGAATCATGCCGAAAATCGCAACTCGAATTTTTGACGGATCTACATGTTTCGAGATCTCTAGAATGCGAAAACCTATTTTTAGCGTGACGTCTGTGTGTGTGTCTATCTGTCTGTGTGTCTGTCTGTATGTATGTCTGTCTGTGCAGATTTTGTATCCACTCTAAATCAAAAACTAATTGACCGAATTTCATAAAATTCGGTAGGTAAGTCACTTGTGGGCGAATCTGATGCTGATTTGTTTTGGGTACGATTCAGGATGAAAGAACCCGCTTTTTTTGCGAAATGGCCCGCAAAAGCTTGTATCCACTCTAGCTGAAAAACTAATTCACCGAATTTCACAAAATTCAGTAGATAAGTCACTTGTGGGTCACCCTGGTGCTTATTAGATTTTGGTACCATTCGGAAAAGAACAACCTGCATTTTTTTACGAAATGACCCGCAAAAATCGCCAAAATCTAAAATAAAAAATACGTATGCTTAAATATATCCATTGAATACTTGTTTTATACCTAATTTTTAACGAAGAAAAGAATAAGACCAATTCCATTACACTAGAACTAGCCGTTCTCGAGATATTTTAGTTTTTTCGTTTTTTCTCTACGCCGCCTTTGAAAGTAAGTTCAGTTACCAAATGAGAACGAAAATTGAATTAAAAGTGAATTAAATTTAAATAAAATAAAGAGGATGTGGATATAAGTCTCCAGGGAAAGACATGTGCTTCCCACATCAGATTTTTTAATAATTGAAAACAGACTAATTGATTCCTACAATATTAATTTGTCCTATCTCCCACGACACGCTTCCTACTGGTAACTTTTTAAACGAAAGTAACTTGCACTTTCTCTGAATTTAATCGACTTTATCGATTTTCTCTCAGCAAGGAATTAATCTCATGGTTCACCGGGTCTAAGGACAATGCTAAATACGATCATATAAAAAGAAGTAGCATTAATGCACAATAGTTATCCATCAAGATAAAGATCATTTTATTTTCATAGCTGCTCAAATCCTACAGATGATGGCACATCCATGATTTGAACAAATTAAAGCTGGGAAGATTCTTTGTAGCTGCGTCGTAATTCCCTCATGTTCAATCAATGTCGAATTTTCTATATAATAATTTGACTTTAGCTACGAATAGATTATGCAAACTATTTGAGTACAAATCACAATGAGTGAGCAATTTTCCCACGTGTAATCCATGCAAAGATTGTTACTTTCCCTGCAATACATGGTAATGTATAGGGAAAGTATTGGAATCATGCCGAAAATCGCAACTCGAGTTTTCGACGGATCTACACGTTTCGAGACCTCTAGAATACGAAAAAACTATTTTTAGCGTGACGTCTGTGTGTCTGTCTGTGCAGAATTTGTATCCACTCTAACTAAAAAAGTAATTGACCGAATTTCATAAAATTTGGTAGATAAGTCACTTCTGGGCTAATCTGGTGCTGATTAGTTTTGGATACGATTTGGAATAAAGACACCCCCCTTTTTTTGCGAAATGGCCCCCAAAAGTTTGTATCCACTCTAGTTGAAAGACTAATGGACCGAATTCCACAAAATTTGGTAGGTAAATTACTTGTGGGACACCCTGGTGCTGATTAAATTTTGGTATTATTCGGAAAAACAGAACCCGCCTTGTTTTGCGAAACGGCCCTCAAAAATTTCATGCATCCATTCTAGCTAAAATACTAATCGACCAAATTTTCCAAAATGTGGTAGATAAGTAACTTGTATGATACTCTGGTGCTGATTAGATTTTGGTATTAATTGGAAAATAACAACCTGCCTTTTTTTACGAAATGGCCCGCAAAAATGTCATGTATCCACTCTAGCTAAAATACTAATTGACTAAATTTCACAAAATTTGGTAAATAAGTTACTTTTGGGATACTCTGGTGCTGATTAGATTTGGTATTATTCGGAAAAGAATAACCTGCCTTTTTTACGAAATGGCCCTCAAAAATCGCAAAATCTAAAAAAAACTACGTATGTTCAAATATATCAATTAAATGCTTGTTTTATGCGTAATTTTCGATGAGGAAAAGAATAAGAACAACTCTATTACACTAGGACTAACCGTTCTAGAGATATTTGAGATTTTTCGCATTTAGTTATGCCACTTTTGGAAAAATGTCCAATTATCGAATAAAAACAGAAATTGAATTAAAAATGCAAATTTAGTGTTATTTTGTGCAATTAAACTTAATTTAATGAATTATTAAAGAAATAAAGAAAAAATGAATTTGAGTCTGCAGGGAAAGTTATGTGCTGCCCACATCAGAATTTTGTATTCAGGAGTGAGAAGAAAGTGACAAGATTTAGAGAGGGTTGTTGTTGAGACCCAGACCGTCCGACCTACCAGAAAGGTGTAAGGTAACTGTATGGACGGCCGGGAAGTGCCACCCAATTTAGACCGGAACCCAGTGGGGGAGGCATCCACAGGGACCGTACCCTCCATTCCCTACCACCAACCTCTCGGAAGGACTTACGGACCCACATATTTAACGTGATCGTACTCCGCATGAACACGGCGGCATTTTGTGGTAGCGTGCAAATCTAGCGCGCAAACCACGGGGATACCGCACCCGAGATGGCCAACAGCACGCGGTGTTCCGAGGTGGTCACCCACCAAGTACTAACCGCGCCCGATGCTGCTTGACTTCGGTGATCTAACGAGAACCGGTGTTTTCAGCACGGTACGGCCGTTGGCGAAGATTTAGAGAGGGTGCAAAAGTTGTAAATGCATCCAAGATTTTTTAATATAAGGTTGGGCATACAGCCCGGCAACGAATCAAAAAGTTGTTAGCTTGACATCATGAAGGTTAGAATTCGTCATTCGCGATGTCACGGTCTGGAGTAAGTTTTTATTGGATCAAAACACAAAAAGTTTTCGCATTATTACAGTTAAAAATAATTTTGAAGCGACAATATTGAGACGTAAACAACTTATGCAGAGATTTTAAATTGTGCTGTGCACACAGGACCCAGTGACGTTTAATAAATATAGTGACGTCAGTAGGGCAAGATGGCCTCTTGAGAACCCCAGAACAAAATGTACGCATTCTTAATCCCCATGACATCATATGTGCAGACTCAGGTAAAATAATTAAGTCAGTTATGCCCGGGACGAGCACCCCTGAATGTATCCCTTAATTATCTTTACCTACAACAAATTGCTGTAAATACAATGACCGCAGATTTAAATAACTTACCAGCATTTAGAGATATTTTTTTTAACTTAATTTATGTATTAAAATTTTGGAGTGAGACCAATGGAGCCTTTAGAAAAATAATTTTTTCAATAGCAGTCAAAATTAATAATATAAATATTTTATTTTGATATTTTTTTATGTGAGTAAAACAAGATGGTATTTTCATCTACAGTACTCATTTTAGAAAATACACTAAATTTGAATATAGTTATTGGTAAAGAGTACTTCTAATGTAATCAATTGTTCTATAATATAATATTTTAATCACGTGGTACATGAAACTGATCTATGAAATTTTAAATAAATGTTTATTTTTTATTTCGACATTACTGTCTCCAGAAATAATAAAATTTCACACAAATGTAACTCTAGATTAAAAAATTGATCTTGAAGGCATAATTAAAGGTAAGAGCTGGTGTCAAGAAAATCTAACAATTCAAAATGATTATAGAAATCACATGGCAATAAATACTTAAATAAACATTTCAAATTTGATCTTATTGTACCAGCAATTACAAAACCTACATTAAATAGAAATGTGAGATTTAGAATTTAAGAATAATATTTAAACTTTGAATTTGATAAGAATTTAAATAATATTTTTATGATCTGAAATCCCCCCCCCCCTTTTCTTTTTTCTACATTTATGAATAATACTTTCAAAGTTATACGACAAAAATATTTTCCTAACTCACCAAAAGAAGAAATATATATATATTGTACTTCCGAATAAAATGTAACGATTTTATATTGGGGGACGCTTATGGTTTAGGGACGGGGGAAGGGGGCAATGCTACGGGGAACAAATAGATTCTAGGCGGCTTTAATATCTTTTGTTATTTCCCGTATTCCATGAAATGCTACCCGTGCAAAAAGCCCCTGTATCTCAGATCTTCAGGCAGTCCATCCTCTTAATTCTTCAAAATGTCATATTTAAAATTTTTAATATTTCTATAAAAACATCAACAAAGAAAAAGTTCAATTATAAATAACGAGCTTAATTTTTGACGTCCCTCTGTAATGGCCCAGATTTTGAGCCGGACCTGACGAGCACTAATTATGGACGAAACATTCAAGCAACGTTAATTTTGAAGTTAATGATTTCTAATGGCAATATGCCGGCGGTTAGATACTGCAGACAAACCTGCTTTACGTTTAATATTTTAGACTCTATAAATAAAATACTTAGAAATGCGCGTGCATTTGCCAATTTTCATCGAAATTATTCCATCACAACTGACTGCCTTTACCTTGCCAAATAACCTACAGGAACAAATTATTGGGTTTGACAAGCCACGCCCCTTTTTGATTACAGAAAAAGGGGTGTGGCCACTTTTAAGTTTCAAGTCCTGGGATGGGCACAGTTTCGCTGATGGTGATTCACAGAAAGGAACAAAAGTTGTTGGCAAATAGAACAATGAAACAGAAGCTTCAGAGACTTGAAGTTCCTTGGAAATAGATTTTCTATGACTGTACCCATTACTAAGTGTTGGCGATATGTTTGTTGACAATTGGAGAGTGAAATAAGTATGTAAATAATTAGAGAAAAGAATGATAAAGGGACAAGGTTCTCTCGATATGTTTTTATTTAGTAGTAAGTAAACACATAACAACTGAATCATTAGGGATACCAATTGGAGATGAGGTGGGTTTCCGTCTGAATTTGTAAACTTGGAATTTTTTTATAAAAATTCGTAACAAAATAAACGGGATTCAATCAGTGTCTAAGGCAAAAAGAAAGCACCTAAGAAAAGTTACTTTCTCCTAAGTATTTCTTTCATTTCTTTTCGATTTTTGTTTGACAACGATTTCCTTTCTGGGTTACATGATGCAATTATTTATTGGTAGACGACTTCTCGCCTTTGTTAGTGTCTTTATGTCTTGAGTAAGGAGGTTGTTTATGTCTCTGAAACCCGCCAACTGTTTGTGATATTACTAACAAAATATTTTGTTTTCAGATTAGACTATCAACTCAGGTGGATTTCTAACCTATTATAAAATATCTGGTCTCGAGATAGGTCTTAGTAAAAAAATGTATTTACTTATAAATTTCCGTATTTTCAGTTCTATGTAAATGTGTGCTATGTGTTAGAATAAAAGAACGCTTTGTAAAGTAAATACTTTGGTATTTTAATTTACCAGGCTGGCTCCCCTCCAAAACACTTCAGATTACTTTTGATGAGGTTGCTCATTTACCTCCTGAAAAAAATTATTTTTTTCGTTTTTGTTATCTACCACTTATTTATTACTACATATAAAATTTAGTACATATAACATTGAAAGAGACTGATGCTTAGGTCTGACCAGTGGCTGTCCTCTGTATTATAGTGAATGACTGCGTTTCAAGTGCTTAATACGCTTCTTTTAGAAATAATTAAATATGTTAAAATTAATTTGTAAAAGAAAATTAATTGAAAGATAGATTTATTAATTGTGTTACGGTATATAATGTATCAGGAAAGTATTGTGACGTGGTCGAAAATTCGAATTTGATTTTTCAATGGAAGAGCACGTTTTAAGCATCCATGCACTCGAACCGACGTTTATGAGGTGATGTCTGAATGTATGTGTATATTAGTGTGTAAGTATGTGTGAGTCTGTCGACACGATATCTCATGAACGAATGGGGCGTTTCGAAAAATATTACGTAAGATTATTATAGTCAGTGAATTTTGGAACCCTATTGATTTTAAACGCTATCGAAAGTTTGGTGAAACACCAAATTTTTAAAAAAATTATAAAAAAAATGAATTTTTAAAAAAATTGTAAAAAAAAATCAGAACATTCAATAATATTAAATAAATAATCATGTTATAAAATAATCTTTTATTAGAAAACGAAGACAACAATTTTTGAACGCTAGCTAGAACTATTCTCGAAATATTGCAAGATTTTCAAATAAATTTATTTAAAAAAATATATAATATTAGAAAGTACTATATATCGTCCAATCTGTTCACTTTTATATGTAATACTTGTCTTAGCACTTGTATTTAGGAACCTTACTTGTATTTAGCAACCTTAGAAACTAAATTGCTGACATAACACCAAATTAACACTTTCTGAAAATGGTGCCAAATTGACGAAAACGTTGGCAAATTGAAAACAATGAAGAGAAATTAACGAAATGATGTCATATCGCAGATTAATTGTTAAATTATTTTGATATGGACTATATTGCATAGAAAATGCTAACAATATTTCTTTCTAATCGTCATTAGAGTTGGGCGTCAAGTCAATTTGGTATTTGAAAATACTTTTACATGTCTTTCCAGAGGGGCGCGGGAGCCCAGTGGTTTGCGCGCGGGAATTGCACTCGGTAGGCCCGGGTTCGATTCCCTCCGCTGCCAAAACTGCCGCCATATTCACGCGGAGTACGGTCACGTTAAACATATGGGCCCGTGAGTTCTTCCGAGAGGTTGGGTTGGTGGTAGGGGAAGGAGGGTACGGTCCCTATGGATGCATCCCCCACTGGGTTCCGGTCTGAATTGGGTGGCTCTTCCCGGTCGTCCAAACAGTTACCTTACATCTTTCTGGTAGGCCAGACGGTCTGGGTCTCAACAACAACAACGTCTTCATCCAGAAATGGGCCAAATTTTAATGCTCAATGTGACAAACATTATGCCGTTGATATTGTATATCATTATTTCGCTATGAATGAAGTGAAATAATTTAATTATGTAGGGAAATTCATGTGCTACACACATCATATATTTTATTGGTTGCAGAAATTTTGCTATACTTTGTTACTAAAATTTTGGTTTGAAGCATTCATTCAATAGGAGGGTATAATAAGAACTTTCAGTTCCGGTTTAAAAACTTTCGTGAAACATCTATTTTTCAAGATTTCTTTTATAGATATAGTTTATATAATGATTGATATGGATTCAAAATTATAAAATCAAGAACAAGAAATGGGCTTTACGCATTTCCTTTTCCGGTTTAGGAGATGTCACCTTCGATTCAAAAATTTACATTTTCCTTGCAATGTCTATTTCTCAATATCTGCTATATAGATAGAGCTAGATCATGACTAATATAGATTCAGCATTAAATTCCACAGGAGGTAGGTGGTGCACCAACCATTTCCAATTCAGATTCTGGAGATTTTTCTTCAGGTTTCTTAGAAAATTCTCATGACTGTACAAAATAAGTGCAAAACAAAATAAAATGCCTAAGACTTACGTCAAAAATAAAGTATACACATCATTTTCCACCCTATGAAGACTCCTTCACAAATATCTGATTTAGAACATTTTAGCCAACAGTATTAGCGAAAAATTACACTAATAACAATTTACCGGCCGTCCAAATAGGAGCTCTTAGTCCCCTGGACGAGTCGGACGGTCTGGGTCTTCTACTAATAACAATTTGTTCTTGCTCACAAAACTATATTTCACATTCTTCACCTGAAATATAGAATATAGGTCAATCGAACAATGAGAATGTAAAATAGGAATAGAAATATCCGGGTACTCAACAAGAATGTGAATGAAAGTTGAAGACTGCACGCAAATTTGCGTTTTTAAGTCATAAAACACGCTCCTGGCGTATTGATCGGTGTATTTTTGTTTTCCGGGCGCAGTTAGAGAGTGCTTTAAGCACGACAGAGAAGTTATGGGAATTGAAAAGCTGCAATTGGTTCTGTAGAATAACTTTCCCTATAAGAGAGAGAGAGCTTGAAATACTAGTCATAGAACCTGCTAATAGGGCTGCGTTTTAAAGCTTGGAATGAAGTTTCATCTAATATTAGTGTAAGATAATAACGGAAAAATTATCAACCAGTATTATTTTCATAATTTTTTATAGATAATAATAGAAAAAGTTGTTGTTGTTGAGACTCGGATCGTCGTAAAAGCGATGCGGAACGCATCGTAATATCAGTGCGTATCAGTGTAAGATAATAACAGAAAAATTATCAACCAGTATTATTTTCATAATTTTTTATAGATAATAATAGAAAGAACATTTATTTTCGGAATCTGCGCGTGACGTCATCATAGAGTCAAAATTTCTCGATTGCTTGCTGTTCTTCCCGCCGTTGATGTTGATTACGTTGTTTATATTGACCTTGAATTTACATCTTGTTTTGCATCGTTTGATTTCTTTTACACATTCAAGTGTAGCTATTTTACTTTTATTCAGTACTTAATAATTTCATCAACATCATGCCGAATTGTGCAGTTAATACATGTAAGAACACAAATCGCAACACAAAGGGTATGGGAATTATTTTTCATAGTTTCCCTAAAGAATCTATGCGAAAAGAATGGTACATTAAGTGCCGAAGATTGGATAAAGTGAATTTTTCAAATGCATGTGTATGTTCCGAGTATTTTGTGGAGGAGGACTATGCTAGAGATTTAAGAGCTGAACTTTTACAATTACCCCCGTCAAGAAGATTGAACCTCACTGCTGTTCCATTTCAAAAATTGAATACTTCTAGTCCAAGGCCAAGCACTCCAACAAATAATAGCTGTGATTTTTTAAGTAAAAATTTCGAAGAAAATTGTATTGTAAACACGAAATCGGAAAGAAGACCGAGATGTGTATCCGGAGACGTGAGGAAATGTGCTCTTTCTACAATTACTAGCATATCACCAAAACAAATGAAATACGACAAAGAAATACGGACTGAATGTGCGTTCATGAGGATGTGCCACTTAAACATCGCAGCAACAGCAAAAGCAGCATCTAATCGCCAAAACAGAAAAACATAAAAATGGCAAGCGTCTACATGTAAATAGAGAAATTTGGTGGTGAATTTCAGAGCCTGAAATTAAATATTTAGTATTGAAATTCTCATGTTTGATTTTTTTAATTGAAGAAAAAGAACAACATTCAAACAATGTAGTAGGCCAATTAATTTTGAGGTTTGGAAGCAATTTTGTTATGTTTTGAGAAATATTGAAAACTGATTGTTTTTTCAAAAAATCATATTTTTTTTGGGGGGGGGGGATTTTTCCAATTGTTTGTTAGCAAACCTAAGTTTTAAGGCAATCGTATTTGCCTTTGGCGAATCTATTGGCCCAACTGATGACTAATAATATCGCAACCCTTCGCCACTGATCCGTAGTCTATATTCAATTGATAATTTTTGCGGCAATATTGGACTACAAGCAATTTATTTTAAATAAAAGAAGCGATAGGGGCTCAAATAACGGGCCCAATTTTGGTGGTGGTGATGATATTTCGAATAGAGATTTTAATTTTGTCAAAATACTTTTGGAAGAGACGTGTGACAAGAAGTTGGGATATTTAAAATACGTGATTCTTAGGCTTCGCCGTTGCGGTTTGGGTCTGATTTACTCGATGGTGACGTCACGATCAGTAGCCAATGACAGCGGGCGCATCGCTAAAATCAACCTATTTTAGGATATAGTAACCTTGTTTAACACCAATAATTGAATTTTTGTTCATGCCAACGTAAAGTTGTTTCTTTGAAACGATTTAAAACTGGATTCACTTAAAAGTTAAACATCACTAATTAAGCTTAAACTGCAACTCAATTTTAAAGGAATTATTTTTAACAATTTAATAAAACATATACATTCTTAGAACAATATTGTAAATATCAAAAGTAATATAACATAAATAACGCTAGTACACGTCTAGATCCACAAAAACAAATTAGTAACCAAAAAGAATACGGCAAACCTAAAACAAAATACACAGCACCAAGAAAATAATTGCATTGGCCCATTACATGAGATAATGTATAAAAGAGAAAAAAAAAATGATAGAATCAAAACTAATAAGCGATTAGTTTTTCTTTTTTCATGATTTTGGGAAAAGCAATGCGCGAGATATCGAAGACAATTTTAAGAGGTACTGAGCAATCTAATTGAAATACAGAAAAAACAAATGGGTTTCTTCAAGCATGATTATAAACAAGAGAAATGTGGACAGTTGGAATTGCGTATAGGAATGGGAATGAGCATAAAAATAAAACTTTTTGAGTGGGATTTTAAAAATTATCAATATTAAGAGGAAAACAACAAAGTTTTCATTTTCAAAATTTCATCAAAATTTACTTGATTTTTAGTTTTGGAAAACTGGTGGAACGACAATATCTAAAATTTTCAGATATGCATCAAAAGAAAATGTTTTTTTTTAAATTTTAGAACATGAAATTTATGTAGGAGCTCCATATGGTGGCAAGCATGGGCGCCCATAGGGGAGGGCAATAAGGGGTATTGTCCCCTCTCTGAACGTTCAAGGTCACAAAAGTGGGTATCGGGCTAAATATGTTCAATATGGTAAAATATAATTTTTTCTCAAAAATATCTTTGAGTTTAACCTCTAGTGGAAAACGTTCTATGGGTGCCTATGGTGGCAAGTAGTTTCATTTTCAATGGAACTGCAAAGTATTTTAATATTTTTTTGCGTACATTTTTCGTACAGTCATACGAATTCTCCTCCGGAATTTGATGTATAATCATCAGTCTTTATCTAGGCTGTATCTAATAGCTGATCCTGGAAAATAGATGTTGCAAAGATATAGAAGTTTTTTAACTGGAAGTGGAAAAGAAACCGAAAATGGAAATCCTTAGTAAACTACCCTACCTCCTTTGGAATTTGATGCCAAGTCTACACGAATTGTCATCTTAGTTCTATCTATAAGTTACCTTGAGAAATAGATGTTTTGAGTAAAAGGGAAAAAATCTGATGTGGGCATCACATGACTTTCCTTATATAATGCAATGAATTTATTACTTTTACAGTTTAAAAAATCTGATGTGGACAACACATGATTTTCCTTATATAATGCAATGAATTTACTACTTTTACAGTAAAAGAAATAGGTTTTTATTATAGTAGATACTTGTATCCTTTCCAAAATATTGGATTATCGACAAATAGTCGTCATTTCGATTGATTTAGCGTCATTTCTATCCATTTGACGAGATTTTCGTTCATTTGGCAACATTTAAAAAACTCGCCAAGTTAGCGACATTCCACCAAATAAGTCGTCGACAAAATCTCGCCAATGCGTTATGGACAGAGAAATAAGTTATTCTTATAGCAGATAAATGACTATTGGCTTTCAAATACAAAAGTATTACTCAAAATATCTTTTCTCATGAATGGAACGAGCTAGATCCACGACAATGATGTCACCAAATTTATCGCATGATATTACATATAAAAAATGAGCATGTTTCTGAACAGTTAATTTTCTTTTAATTTATGGGATTTTTTGATAAATTTGTTTGAAAAATGTGCAATATCTCGAGAACAGTTCATGCTAGCTTTCTAAAGTTTTCGGCAATTGTTTTTTAAGGAAAAATCACATAAGAAATGTCTATTTGCGTAACTTTATTAAAGGTTCCGATTTTTTGATAATTTTTTCAAAATTTCACTCGAAAATTTAGGGGGTTCTGAACATTCGATTGCATTGTAAAGCAATAGGCTTCCAGTATTCACGGATTGTGATTTTTGTACCAAATTTCATTTCAATCGGTCCATTCGTTCGTGAGATATCGTCTCCACAGACTCACTGACACACACACACACATACACACACTTTCATATACACCACACACACACACACATACATCACTTCAAAAATGTTCGATTCGTGATCAGGGATGCTTGAAACGTGCTTTCCCGTCGAACGTTCGAATTCGAATTTTCGACCCCGTCACAATACTTTTCTTATACATTATGTATATAAGGAAAGTAAAAATGAAAAATTTTGAACCAGAAATGGAAAAAAAGAACCGAAAGGGAAAATTCTATGTGAAACTCCAACCTCCTTCAAAATTCAATGCTTAATCCATATCAGTTATCATCCATTCACTTTCTATAGCAGATCTTAAGAAATAGATATTCCAAAAAAAGGTGTTAGCAAAAACAATAGTATGGCAAAAGTTTTGCTTCCAATAATTAACACCAACTTATAAAATGAATTTAAAATATTTCAACTCACAGTTTAACAAAAACAGCATTCAGAACATTCTAGTATATCAATCAAGCTTTTAATAACGTATTACTTCAAAAATATTAATACCCTATTTTTTCCATGCTGTAAAAAACTCTCATTTTTTTATCCTATAGACTCATCTGGATATTAGTAGGGAATTAGGGTAATGCAGAGGGGGATATTTTATTGAAAGAAGATGGATTTATCCCCATGGGGCCAACATCCCCGCAAGGGGAGTTTGGGCTGGTCATAAGATTAAATCCCTAATCTCTGGTGTAAAGCAGATATCATTTTGGAGAGGGAAAAATATGATGTAGATGAATTAGGTCAATAAATCTGTATGAATCGGTATAGTCTTCATTTTGCTATAAAGTATAGAACAAAAAATCTGATGTGGGCAGCACATGACTTTCCTTATATAAAATGCAATGAATTTACTACTTTTACAGTTAAAAAAAAAAATGTTATTCTTATAGTAGATACTTATATTCCTTCCAAGATATTGAGTTTTCTTCAATTAGTCGTCATTTTCATTGATTTAGCATCATTTTTATCCATTTGTTGAGATTTTCGTAAACTTGGCAACATTTAAAAATGTCGCCAAGTTGGCGACATTCCACTAAATTCGTCACCAAAATCTCGCCAAGCGTTATGGACGGAGATATAAGTTGTTCTTACAGTGGATAAATGATTACTGGCGTTCAAATACAAAAGTACTACTCAAGTATATTTTCTCGTGAATGGAACGAGTTAGATCCATGAGAATGATGTCAACAAATTTATCGCATGATATTACATATGAAAAGTGAACATGTTTCTTAACAGTTAATATTTTTTTTAATTTATGGGATTTTTGGATAAATTTTTTTGAAAAATGTGCAATATCTCGAGAACGGGTCATGCTAGTGTTCTAAAGGTTATGTCAATCGTTTTCTAAGGAAAAATTGCATAAGAAATGTCTATTTGCGTAACGTTATTAAAGGTTTTGATTTTTTGATGATTTTATCAAAATTTCACTCGAAAATTTATGGGGGTTCTAAACATTCGATTGTGTTTTAAAACAATAGGCTTCCAATATTCACGGATTGTGATTTTTGTACCAATTTTCATTCGAATCGCTCTCTCCATTCGTTCGTGAGATATCGTCTCTACAGACTCACTGACACACACACACATACTTTCACACACACAGACATCACTTCAAAAATGCCCATCTCGTGATCAGGGATGCTTGAAACATGCTCTCCCGTCGGAAATTCGAATTCGAATTTTCGACCCCGTCACAATACTTTCTTTATACATCATGTATATAAGGAAAGTAATAAAACTGTTGTAAAATCAGTAATTTCTGTATTTAGTAGACGATATTTTCTACTAAAACATCAGAATTAAGACTGTTATACTAATTCATACAGATTTATCAAAATGTTTCTGCAACGGTATTTTGAAGTTTCAATTTAAAAAAATTCAATGTGGACAGCATATGATATTTCTCTACATAATGCAATGATTTAATTTTTTTAAAATGAAACCAGTTTTTTAAGGTATACATCGAAGCTTCCCCCCCCCCCCCCGTCACGATTATTCGCCTCTCCCCCCTCCAGGACATTTTATTGTAACTTAATCTCTATTTATCTGGCAGCATTTAGATATATTTATATTTAGAAAACTTACTCCTCCCCTAAAGTTTCATTCGTCCCCCCCCCCCAGCCAAAAAGTCCCGAAAGAAACATCAAGTGAAACATGATCCACGGCACGTTGTGTTTGGCGCTGAATTAACATCACTTAAATTAAAATTAGGCGCTTTTTGCAACTTATCCGAACAGGACCTATTTATACTTACGTGCAAAATCCTCATCAAAATGAAATTGGCATGTAATTAATATCACATCAAATAAATCTCTAATGGTGTCAAAATACAAAACTATTACAAAAGTATCATTTCTCGTGACTGGAACTAATTTGATCTATGAGAATGACATTAACAGATTCGTTGCATGATATTGTATATAGAAAGTGAATTTGATGATACATGCTACTTTTTTAAAATTTTATATAATTTTTTTTATAAATTTATTCAAAACACATGCAATATCTCGAAAACGATTCAAGCTGAAATTTATATTATTCGACTTTTAATGAAAAAAATTACGTATGGTTACGAGCGGTTCATACCAATGCTCTAAGATTTATATCATTCGCTATTTAATTAAAAATTACATATAAAATAATTGTTTATTTATCATTATTGAAGGTCCTGATTTTTTAATTTTTTTTTTCAAAAATTCATTCGAAAATTTTTGGCACATTTTGAACATTCGATTGCGCGTAAAATCATTAAAGTTTTGTATTCATTGATTACAATAATTATAGCAAATAATTTTAGAAATGCTTTACTCATTGAGATATCGTGTTCACGCACACACACACGCACGCACGCACACACACACACACACACACACACACACACACACACACACAGAGTTAGATTCGAGTTCAGGGATGCTTAAAACATGCCGTCGAAAACTTGAATTCGAAAGTTTGATTTCGTCGCATTACTTTCCCTATACATTATACTACGTATGTTGAGGCAGTAAAAATAGTAAGAATCTTCTTCAAAACATGCAGAAAAGATATCTGCGAAAATAACTTGGTTTAAAATTCATCACTAGGGTAATTCAGCGTTACGAGGCATGAAAAGATTTTAAAGATTTTTCTTCAAATGAATTAATTTAAAAGAAAGTAATCTGAGTATAGAAAATAATGAATATTTAATGTTATTGTTGCATTCTATACTGTCTATTTCTCAAGCAATAGCTAGTTTTGCTGTACAATACGGATTTAGTGAATGTACGGATTTAAGGAACTAATTAGTGGTTGACAGACCTCTAACACCGGGTTCTATGTACTTGAAATAATATTTATTTTTAGCTTTTTTGAGTAAATGTTATGAAAAGGTGTTAAAAACCTTGCTGTCCCAGACGGGATTCAAACCACGGATCATCGTACTGACCAGCCACTATACTCCTAATTACTGGGGCAGTATTGCAAGCTCTTTTCGTCGGTGGATGTCAGATAATTGTGCAGCTTGACAATCTAATTAACCACCTTTTGTTAGTATTATCTTAGGTTATCTTTCTGATGCTATTAATATCGTTTAGGTTAGCTTGGGTTGTTGGCCTTCCACTTTGAAATCTGCGCTCAATATATCAAAGCTCACTGAATCCGAGTTAGTCGCACTAGGGCCACCTTTAGACAGAAGACATCAGTGCACTAACCTGCAGGTTTGATTTGCTTGGGCGACATTTTGAAGAACCTGTCCCAGACTGGACTTGAACCACGAATCTTTGTGCTGGCCAGCCTATACGCTTTCCCTATTGACCTGCTAGGACATAAATGCATGCTCTTACCGTCGAATTGAACTCTGCAATGGACTAATGTGTCAATTCGAATATACCAATTAGCCTACAAATGACAATTCCTTTGCTCTCCTTAAATCAAGTAACTGAAAAGAAAAATTTCCATCCCCAAAAGAAGTTGCATTTGATTTACGATGAGATACAGATGCTTGCAAAAGAACTGTGTCAAATGAAACTCACGTGTCAAGAGTTCGCTTGCCCAGACGTCGCAACATCACCTTCTCCCGAGAATTGTCGCCAAGATTTAATTTACAAAGGTGTCGAATGTTTTTTGGCATCCTATGCATCCCCGGAAGTTCACCCACCTTTCCAGCCAATGAATAATGCCCCCGGAGACATTGATGCAAAAATAAGCGAATTTGCGAGAAAGTTTCAGCGTTAACTGCGACATGGGGGGATAAAGATGGACCATTGCCAGTGGATCTTCTTCAGATTAAAACTTTAGGGATTCTAAATCAGACTATGCGATGGCAGATTTACTGCGGAAGTAAATAAGCCTAAACTTTCCGTCTGAATCAGAAAGGGAGGGGGGACAAGGCCACTCATGGAAATTATGAGGCTCCTGACACTGGCGCAACTTAAATTTTTGAGCTCACAAGTAAAAAAATATTTTAAGGCACTCTCATCTTCTTTTTGGCTGAAATTTTTTTGGACCTTTTCTGAAGTAATTTACAACTGGTGAATTTATTTACGATATGAAAGAAAGAATATACAGTTGTATCATATAATTATGCTTATGAAAAATTTGTAATTTTTACTTTCCTTATATACATAATGTATAAGGAATGTATTGTGACGGGGTGGAAAATTTGAATTCGAGTTTTCGACGGGAGAGCACGTTTCAAGCATCCCTGATCACGAATCAAACATTTTTGAAGTGAACGAATGGACCGATTCGAACCAAATTTGGCACAAAAATCACAATCTGTAAACACTGGAAGCCTATTGTTTTTATACGCAATCGAATGTCCAGAACCCCCCTAAATTTTCGAATGAAATTTTGAAAAAATCGTCAAGAAATCAAAACCACCAATAAAGTTACGCAAATACTAAACATTTCTTATGTAATTTTTCATTAGAAAACGATTGACATAAATTTTAGAACGCTAACATGAACCGTTCTCGAGATATTGCACATTTTTTAAAAAAATTATCAAAAAGTCATATAAAATAGAAAAAAAAATTCCTATTGAGAAACATGTTCACTTTTCATATGTAATATCATGCGATAAATTGGGTGACATCATTCTCGTGGATCTATCTAGCTAGCTCGTTCCATTCATGAAAAAGATACTTTGAGTAATACTCTTGTATTTGAACGCCAATAATAATTTATCTGCTGTAAGAATAACTTATTTCTTCGTCCATAATGCTTGGCGAGATTTTGGCGACAAAATTGGCGGAATGTCGCCAACTTGACGACTTTTTGAAATGTTGCCAAATTAACGAAAATCTCGCCAAATGGATAAAAATGACGCTAAAGCAATGAAAATGACGACTAATTGTCGAAAATTCAATATCTTGGAAAGAATATTAGTATCTACTATAAGAAAAACCTATTTTTTTTACTGTAAAAGTAGTAAATTCATTACATTATATAAGGAAAGTCATGTGTTGCCCACATCAGATTTTTTTTTATTGCAAAGACATTTAGACAAATACATATATATTAATCCCCAGGTGCTGCACAGTGACACATGAAGTTAGAGCAACGAACAAAAAGTAGAACAATGAATAAATGTGAAAATAAATAAATAAATAAATATAAGTAAACAATGCTTTTATTAAAGCCTTTTCAGCAGCAAACTTAGCAATAAGCTCTCGTATTGATTTTCCTGGCTTCACTAATTTCAATTGCCAGAAGAGCTATGTAAATCTCTCAATCATGAATGTCTGATAGAATTTCTTTTGTAGTCTTTTATAAGCTTTAATTTTCTGAATAACCTTCGAAGAAAAATTACTGTAATCGACAGAGTTAAAATAATAGTAATTCAGAATACATATTTGAAAAATCTCTTCATCTCACTTTCCAGATCTAAGGCCCTTTAAGAGTTGCTTGCATCTGATTGATACGCGTCTGATTTCTGAGTGATTGTCATCCTTCTTTACCCTAAACAATTATTATCACAGATAAGAAAAACTTGAGCAACGTATAAAATCACAAATAGCACAATACTTTTACGCGCTTCTCAAGTTTTTCCTATCCTTCTCACAAAGTGTATTGTACATATTATTATCACACCTTTTTGGCGTGTTCTGATTGAATATCTGGCCCCCCAACCCCTCTTACTCCCTTCCTCCCCACGGACACCTTACTCCCAAGAGACTCAGTTTTTAAAATATTTTTATCCAAATATGATTTATATGAAGTGTTTGCAATTTATTAAAAATTTGCGCTCTACTAATTCTCAATTTGAAAGAGATTTCGAATTTTAATATATCGAAATTATATGAAAAAATATTTAAATCAATAAAGAACTTAGAGACGTAGCGGAAATGTAAGAATAAAATGGCGAAAGGAGAAGACAAGCTAGGCAATAATAACAAAGCCTGTAGTTTGAAAATGGATCTTCGTTCTTATATCACAAAAATTTTTTGAACGCGCCAATATAAACAGATCAGAAAGGTCAAGAACATATAGAAATATTTTTATCTTTTAATAACTCCACGGTTTTAGGAACCATCACATAGTACCTTTATCAAAGAGTGATAAGGCCTGTTCCAAGACCTAGAAATTTTAGTGAGTGCATCAAATTGGGGTTTTCGGCGACATCAAATCGCCCGCGTTATAAGGGTAGTCGCGTTATAAAGAAAGAGTGCTATTTTAATGCTCAATTTTCC
The DNA here is from genome assembly GCA_951213105.1 of Amaurobius ferox. Taxonomy (NCBI): domain Eukaryota; kingdom Metazoa; phylum Arthropoda; class Arachnida; order Araneae; family Amaurobiidae; genus Amaurobius; species Amaurobius ferox. Next base: position 24,629,979 of record OX578153.1, read on the forward strand.
GTGTTAAAAAATAGTTGTCTGCTTTGTTATGTTCTAAATGTATGTTCTTATGTTCCATATTTAGCTATATGTTAAACAAGACATTTACAAAATGCAAAAATTAGCAATCTACAGCTTGTAATTACTTTTTGCAGCAGAAAGAGTACCACCACATAGCATGTGCGTTACTATACGTAAAAAAAGTAGTGCATTTACACGCGTTTCAGTCATTACGCTGCTGCAGAAGAGATAAGGTAGGTATTGTAGAATACTTAAAGTTGGTGTTGCAGAAGACATAAAGTCGGTGTTGCAGAAGACATAAAGTCGGTGTTGCAGAAGACATAAAGTCGGTGTTGCAGAAGACATAAAGTCGGTGTTGCAGAAGACATAAAGTCGGTGTTGCAGAAGACATAAAGTCGGTGTTGCAGAAGACATAAAGTCGGTGTTGCAGAAGACATAAAGTCGGTGTTGCAGAAGACATAAAGTCGGTGTTGCAGAAGACATAAAGTCGGTGTTGCAGAAGACATAAAGTCGGTGTTGCAGAAGACATAAAGTCGGTGTTGCAGAAGACATAAAAGTGTGCGAATGGTGAAGCGGTCGGTGCGTTTTTTCAGGTCTCACTGATTTTAATTGCCAAAAGAGCTAAATCCTTTAATTATGATTATCTGACAGAATTTCTTTTGTTGTCTTTTATGAGCTTTAATTTGCTTTAAGCTATTTATTTTACGTTGTTTATATGAAGCTTTTTCTGTTCATAATTTTTCTTTTTATGGAGGCTAATTGGATTGATCTTAGTGACGCAGTGGTTTTTTACTGGTCTGTCGCACCGGGAGTTCAGCTAACCCAGTACCGAACTTAGTGGCTGTCCGAAGTTTCGATTTTCCGTTACGGGAAGCATAGACAGACAGACATCTTCTTTTATGATGTAATATAAAAGGTCAAAAAATAGGGTGGTCCTATAGGGTGGTCCTATAGGGTGGTCCTTCTTTGCTTTAAGAATATCTGAGGTCAAAGTAGTTTAAGTCCGATAATTCTCAATTTTTTTTTCTTGGCCAATTTTGTATGTTAGAGATTCGTATTTTTTTTATAAAATATCTTTAAATAAATAATAAACAATTTCCTAATGGGAAGTTTCTTTGCAGAGGGCAAGTAAAAACGTTAAATTTTGTATATTTTAACACTTTCCAACATAGTTGAAAAGTGTTTATGACTTTGGTCATTCTGTCTTTCTGTTCGCACTATAACTACAGTAAAAATGACTTTAACGAAATGGAATTTTAGTATGTTTTCGAGAAAATCCGTGGGACATTTAGAAATGAAAATTAATAATATCATCCAATTAGTTTCGGATTTAACCCGGGTTGAAAGAATAAAATACTCTGAAACTTATGGGACTTTTTTTTCCAAAATTTTTTTAAACGAAGTTAAAATTCACAAATTGCTGCGAAAATGTTGCGAAATATTCAAATTATCGTATAAAATGTTTAAAAAGATTTCAGCAACATCTGTTGGGTAGTTTTTCAAGTAAAAATTAAAATAATAATTACACCCATGATATATGAAGAGATCACGTGACTCATTGCAAAATAAAAAAAATCTGATGTGGGCAACACATGACTTTCCTTATATAATGTAATGAATTTACTACTTTTACAGTAAAAAAATAGGTTTTTCTTATAGTAGATACGAATATTCTTTTCAAGACATTGAATTTTCGACAATTAGTCGTCATTTTCATTGATTTAACGTCATTTTTATCCATTTGGCGAGATTTTCGCTAATTTGGCAACATTTCAAAAAGTCGCCAAGTTGGCGACATTCCGCCAAATTCGTCGCCAAAATCTCGCCAAACGTTATGCACTAAGAAATAAGTTATTCTTACAGCCGTTAAATGACTATTGGCGTCCAAATACAAAAGTGTTACTCAGAGTATCTTTTTTCATGAATGGAACGAGCTAGATCCACGAGAATGATGTCACCCAATTTATCGCATGGTATTACATATGAAAAGTGAACATGTTTATCAATAGGAAATTTTTTTTTTATTTTATATGACCTTTTGATATTTTTTTTGTAAAATGTACAATATCTCAAAAACGGCTCGCGTTAGCGTTCTAAAATTTATGTCAATCGTTTTCTAATGAAAAATTACATAAGAAATGTCTATTTGCGTAACTTTATTAGTGGTTTTGATTTTTTGACGATTTTTTCAAAATTTCATTCGAAAATTTAGGGGGGTTCTGAACATTCGATTGCGTATAAAAACAATAGATTTCCAGAGTTTACGGATTGTGATTTTTGTACCAAATTTGGTTCAAATCGGTCCATTCGTTCGTCATCGTCTCCACAGACTCACTGACACACACACACATATACTTTCACACACACACAGACATCACTTCAAAAATGTTTGATTCGTGATCAGGGATGCCTGAAACGTGATCTCCCGTCGAAAACTTGAATTCGAATTTTCGACCCCGTCACAATACTTTCCTTATACATTATGTATATAAGGAAAGTAACATAGCTTCCAATTTTGAGGGCGTAGATGTTCAAAGATCGTTTAAATTACATTTAGTGTTGCATTAGTTATAAAATAGTGTTACCTATAGTGTTGCATCCATCTAAATTCTGTGCCAAAGCAATTACAATATTTTTTTATTTCAAATGATCACTAAAATTTGATTATTCCTATAATGAGGTCTAATTTTAACACTATATAGCATGCAAAATGTAAACAAATCAAGTGATTGTATGTTGAGTTGTATAAGAATTGCTAAATTTTTTCACGCAAAATTATTTAGCTCTGGAGTCTGAAATATAAGTGATATAAATGAAATATTCATTGATTTTGCATAGAGAGACCGACGATTTATATTTCGATGACGTCATTTGAATAAAGTTCTTTTTGTGTAACTAGCATTGTCTTTTTCGATGAAGTTTTAAGTATAATAAATTACTATAGTACTGTAATAATTTAAAACCCATCAGCGTTGAATGTATTGCATTTTAGAGTTGTTTAACTGAAATTGTATTTCAGTTGGAAAGTGTTTCATAATCAATGCTTTATGCATGATTGATCTTTTTTGTTTTACTTAGACGTGTCACATAACTAAAACTGTCCTAATCTGAAAGTATATTTTGAAACATTTCTTAAATTGGAACGAATGGTTTTACGATCAATTGCTCAAGATGTTTTTAATCCTGCAACGTTTTTAAAACATCCTGTATAGAAAGATAATAGGGCTCAAAAATATTATTTTTATCATTTTCGCCATCACTGTAATTTTACCTGAAGTATCCTAGGTTGGATTTCGGAAGTAGTGATTCCCCTTGGGACAGAAGGCGGAGTGCCAAGTCCCATTTTTGCACTCTAGAGAGAGTGTACAATCAATCAATCAATCGGAAGTAGTGACTCAGCATAACTTTGTTCATTTCGAACAAATAAAATGATAAGAACAGTGAACTAATATTTACTTCACACTTTTAGAAACAAAGTTGCACATAGCAAGAAAAACTGAGAAACAGAATGTTTTCATAAATACAATTAAATTAGCTTGTAACAAACAGCAATTTATTTTTGTTAATGGGCCAAAATATACATACCAAAACATATATATATATATATATATATATATATATATATTTAATATTGCTAAAATTGCTTCTATATCATTACAATTTGGTTTGGTGATATACAAATTAGAGGTTCGCACGAGCCAAAATTTGAAAGTGTTCCAGGCTCGACCCGAAAAAATTTGGATTTGACTAGACCTAAGTCCTGGAATTTTTCAAAATAATTCACTTGTCCCGAAAACCTCAAAGCCCAGTCCGATGCTGCTGGCGAACTAATAATTATTTCACATTATTAGAAAACAAAGCTGCACATAGCAAGAAAAAACTATATAACAGAATGTTTCTATAAAGACTAAATTAGCTGCTAGTACTTAGCAATTTACCTTTATTAATCGTCACCGAAGAATTTAAGTGTAAAGAATCAAATCAGTTGTTACCATGGGCTTCTGTTTGATAATCTCAGTAGATTTCTTAAGAGTATTAAGGAAGTCGTTGAGGATTTGTTGGATAACAGCCAGAAGAAGAGTTGCCAGGTAGTGTCATATTAAAGATGATATTGAGATCTTAGAAAAATGTTGCTCTGATCGAAAACGGACCTGAGATAATTTTGATGGATCTTCACTAAGAATAAGCTCGCAAACTGGAATGTGCGAATAAAATGGTTATATCACACAGAGTTTGAATGATATCAGTTGACGCCTCAGTTGAATTAATATAGCCAAACGTTTCGTTTCTATAGTATAATGTTCCAATAGACAGATCATTCCATTAAGCAACAATCCATAAATTAAAGGACTTTTATTAGAGACTAATATCGATTTACATTAGTGAAACGGATGGCAATGATTTGGTGCTGAAATGTTATCGTAATTTGTGGAATATTCCACTAATGAATATTCCATTAAGCGGATTGGACACCAATATATGTATGACAACCTAGATGAATTATTTCACATTCTGATTATTTTTCTTTAAGGGGCTCTGCCCCTCTGCTCGTTAACGCTTGCAAATACCCGGAGATCGCTTTGCGAGCTCTCTTGATCCACCTTCTATGCAGGTGTGGCACGCCCTTTGTTTGCTGACAAAAGCTCGTCCAGAGCTCGCTTCGCAAGCTCTTGCACTCCGCCCGCCAGTGGGTGAACGCCCTTTGTTCGCCACTTAGCAGGGGCGCAGGGTACGCCCCCAATCCTAAACCAGACGGTCTATCAGAAGCAAGTATTTTCGATTTTCAATTCTAGTACGGTAAGATCCCTTACCCTTTGGTGGAATTTTATAATAATGTAAGAAACTGAATCTGTATTAATAATCAGGTAAATATTTAATTCCAGATTTAACTGATTGTACAAAGCATGTGTTTTAAAATGTAAAAGAATAATTATTGCAATTAAATAGACAGTTAGCATACTAAAAGTTCTAAAAATAGTAATCATGAAAGTTTTTTAATTATTTCGTTTTATTGTTTATAAGAATCGGCAATAAGACATATAATTGCTAACTGCAATAATAGTTACATAATAATCGTAATTGTTAATGACAATAATAGTTGTAAAACGTTCTGGTTATAAGAATCAACAATAAGACATATCATTGTCCTCAGCCATCTTTGTGATGTTTCTGTCTGTAACCAATCACAGTGAAGTTGGAAATCGGCTCGACCCATACATATTTGTCCATACTGACAATCCAAAACTTTATTAATAAATATTTAACTAAGGAGTAAATAAACATTATAAGTCTGTCTGGTACACCAATGGGCTCATGTAAAATTTCAAAACTGCACGTTTATAATTCTGTTCATAATGCAGTGCTAGAAAACCACAGAGAAATTTTTTTTTAATATATAGAGATTAAGAAAGTCATTGAGTGTGCTATGTAATATTGGAGAAGTGCCAGAGGAGGAATTGAAAGTAAGATTTATATCTTTAAGACGCGATTTCCATCTTACAGGATAGGCGATCTTCATCTCTACAAAAACAAGTGCTGTTCTCAATTAGATAATGGATTCTGTAATTATCTGCAGTCAGATCTAAAGTAAGGAAGGATAAGTTACAGACAAAGGAGTTCTCACTTGGGAACACCGCGTGCTGTTGGCACATTTCGGACGCGGTAGCCCGATGGTTTGCGCGCTGGATTTGCACGCTGCTACAACTGCCGCCGTGTTCATGCGGAGTACGATCACGTTAAACATGTGGGTCCGAAAGTCCTTCCGAGAGGTTGGTGGTAGGGGAAAGATGTGGATGCCTCCCCCACTGGGTTCCGGTCTAAAATGGGTGGCACTTCCCGGCCGTCCAATTGGTTACCTTACGCCTTTCTGGTAGGTCGGACGATCTGGGTCTCAAACAAACAAACAAACAAACAGACAAAGGAGTTTATATCGCATTTCGGAACATACCATTTATTGTAATGACTTGTTGTTTATTTAATAGAGTGATATAGTCATAAAATATGACCATAAGAGGTGTTTTGAATAAGGAGGAATCATGCGTTTACAAGGGCATCTAGTGCCGAACAAGAGTTAAAAATAAAATAAAATAATAATAATAATAATAATAATAATAATAACAATTTGGAATGTTTAATTTACAAAACATTTGATCCCGGTACAGCCAGTAGACCAGGTGAGGTCAAAACCCAATGGCCAAGCTCGAGCCCCTGCAAACCTCTAATACAAACATATGAGACATGATACATTGCTTGTGACATTTTTTTTTCTACCGATCATCTTGAAAATTAATAATAAAAATTTTGTATAAATGCATGGACCTACAAAGCGGGGTGTCGTTTGGAGTATGATTTCAAAGTTAGAGTCCGTACATGCGAGCAAAATAATTGAACTAAAGAATGATACTCGCAATCTCGCATGCTTTGCGTGCTCAAAATAAGTTTTCAATCTAATAATTTAATAAATATGGGAAACATGAATGTTACTATTTTAGTATCAAGAGGTGTGTTAAAATACTGACAAAATTCAATCGGAATACCAGTTTTGGGGGATCCCTAGAACACGGTATTAGATGTCTGTCTACTCAAACAACCTGCATCGGTGGATCGGTTTCACCTAGCGGTGAAAACTTAGCCATTTTATTGGGAGGTTTACCCAATTTTGGGGACGTTTAGCGCTTGAAAAATGGTAAAATCTAATCTTTAAATGTATGCTTGCTACGCTGTTTGTAAAAGCTATCCACGAGGTTGGAAATCGGGCTATTTTTTGCTATGATTCTAGCCACAAGGTTCCTTCAAGTGTTGGCAACACTGGTTTCAAGCTTGTTAGCGCTCACCAGCAGTGAATAACCGTTCCTGCAGTATCAGCAAAAAAACTTGTTCCGTAACTTTGGGGAAGGTTTGTGGTATTTAACTTGAAAAAATCTGTCATACAACGCAATTTCTGCCAGTTTCTGGAAATTATAAGTGGGCACCTTTTGTGTAACATTCTATATTTCCACCAGATTTTTTTTCGATCAATTGAGTAATTGCGAGTAAAAACACTTCACAAAAGAGGAACATTTTAACAAAAGAGCTAATTACAGGTGAATATATTATGATATGAACATAAAGTTTTTTACGTAATATGCACCCGGGAAAAGTTTTTCAATTCGATTAAAAACCGAAAACAATACTTTCCTTTAGAAACGACAGTAAAAGTCACCTTCAGTAATATTACTTTCCTTATATGCATAATGTATAAGGAAAGTATTGTGACGGGGTCGAAAATTCGAATTCGAGTTTTCGACGGGAGAGCACGTTTCAAGCATCCCTGATCACGAATCAAACATTTTTGAAGGGATGTCAGTGTGTGTGTTTGTGTGTGTGTGTGAAAGTATGTGTGTGTGTGTGTGTGTGTGTGTGTGTGTGTGTGCGTCAGTGAGTCTGTAGAGACGATAACTGATGAACGAATGGACCGATTCGAACGAAATTTGGTACAAAATCGCAATTCGTAAACACTGGAAGCCTATTGTTTTTATACGCAATCGAATATTCAGAACTCCCCTAAATTTTCGAGTGAAATTTTGAAAAAATCGTCAAAAAATCAGAACCTTTAATAAAGTTACGCAAATAGACATTTCTTATGTAATTTTTCTTTAAAAAACGATTGACATAAATTTTAGAACGCTAGCATGAACCGTTCACACTCGCGTAAAGTTCACACTCCTGATTTTTTCCTCGCAAAGTTGTTGGGGGTGTTTAAGAACTTTCCTGGAAACACTGTATGAAAGAAATTAATAGTCTCAGAAGTTCAATAGAAAAGAGCGCTGCAACTTGCCGCTCAAGTACACCACAGTGTTCCCACAAGTCAATGCAATGCACACTAATAATTTTTAAATTTAGATCTCGGATACTTGATTTTACTTTCCCTGCAATACAAGGTTATGCATAGGAAAAATATTGAAGTTATTTCGAAAATCGTAACTGGAGTTTTTGACTGAGTTTACACGTTTTGGGACCCCCCTCCCCCTCTTTGTGTGTGTGTCTGTTCGTCTGTCTGTGCAATGAATGTAATCGCTCTAACTCAAAAACTAATGGACTAAATTTCTTAAAATTTTATAGGTAAGTCACATGGGGTTACCTTGGTGCTGATTAGATTTTGGTATGATTCGGTATTAAAAAAAAACTGCCTTTTTTGCGAAATGGCTCACAAAAGTCATTAATTGAAAAATTACGTATGCTCAAATGTATCAATTAAATACTTGTACTATATGTAATTTTTACTTTCCTTATTACTTTCCTTATATGCATATAATGTATAAGGAAAGTATTGTGACTGGGTCGAAAATTGGAATTCGAGTTTTCGACGGGAGAGCACGTTTCAAGCATCCCTGAACACGAATCAGACGTTTTGAGATGATGTGTGTATGTGTGTGTGTGTGTGTGTCAGTGAGTCTGTGGAGACGATAACTGACGAACGAATGAAGCGATTCGAACAAAATTTGGTACAGAAATTACAATCCATTAATATTGGAAACCTATTATTTTTATAAGCAATCGGATGTTCAAAACCCTCCTGAATTTTCGAGTGAAGTTTTGAAAAAAATCACAAAAAAATTAAAACCTTTACTAAAGCTACGTAAGTAGTCATTTCTTATGTAATTTTTCATTAGAAAACGATTGACATAAATTTTAGAACGCTAAAATGAACCGTTTTTGAGATATTGCACATTTTTCAGAAAAATTATCAAAAAGTTATATAAAATAAGAAAAAAATATTTCCTATTGAGAAACATGTTCATTTTTCATATGTAATACCATGCGATAAATTGGGTGACATTATTCTCGTGGATCTAGCTCGTTCCATTCATGAAAAAAGATACTTTGAGTAATACTTTTGTATTTGAACGCCAATAGTCCTTTATCTGCTGTAAGACTAACTTATTTCTCCGTCCATAGCGCTTGGCGGGATTTTGGCGATGAATTAGGCGAAATGTCGCCAACATTTTTAGTTGTTGCCAAATTAACAGAAATCTCGCTAAATTGATAAAAGTGACGCTAAATCAATGAAAATGACGACTCATTGAAGAAAATTCAATATCTTGGAAAGAGTATAAGTATCTGCTATAAGAATAACATTTTTTTAACTGTAAAAGTAGTAAATTCATTGCATTATATAAGAAAAGTCATGTGTTGCCCATATCAGATTTTTTTTTATATATAATGGTTGCCAAAATTCCAGCAAAAGCGTTTAATTATTTTTTTTTCCATCTCTCCAAAATCCCCGCAAAGCTTAAAAAATGCCGAACGCGTTGTTAACAAATTTGGCGTCGGCTCGAGGTAACGTCTGTTAAAGTAATTACAGATGAAAAAGAAAATTAAATTCAACCGTAGGTTAAGGAGTTTCTGAAGGTCAAGCAGTTCAGCGAAAAATCACTCTTCACCTTCCAAGCGAACGAGTGACTTGAGAAGTGTAAAAAATGTTCACAATTGCGAATGTGTTCATCATGAATATCCATTGTTCTCGGAAGTTCTTGTTAGTGTTCTATTTATTTCCTTTTTGAAGTTTTAAAGGTTTGATTCAAAGGTCTACTACGATTTGAGGTGTAACAAGGAAGAGTATTTTTACACTAGAGATGGAATTGCTGGAATTTCAATAATGGTGCACGAAAGTTGAGATTGCAATAGTGGTGCACTGAACTTGGTATTGCAATAATGGTGTAGTCAGAATTTGATGAAACGAAGCTTGGAATTTGAAAAGTTGGTTAATATGTTCGTTCGTTACTAATTCCCCCGTAGTCAAGGGGAGCCTACGCAACACTTCCACAATATCCCCCCCAGGGTGTTCCATGACCAAGGGGAGGACATTTGCAGCTTCGCTTTTATAGAGGCTACCCGGAGGGCGGAAGTCTGACTTGGCCTCGACATGACAACATCCATTCCCGCTGGCGGGATTCGAACCAGCAACCACCGGACCGCTCGACTACCGGATCGGCGGATAATATGTAAATAGGCATAATGAATAACTATACATAAATAATATGTCTACTGTGCTTGTTTATTCTCTTGAATGAATAAGCAAATATTTTCAACACAGTTAAGTGTATTTTTACAAGAGTGCTCAACAATAGTTCAAACTTTGCATAAACTTATTCTATTTTGTTAGAAAAATGTGAACAAAATATTGCTAAAAATGTGTTGTTAATGTTGGGAAAATTGCATATAATGTTGGGAAAATTGCATTTAAGTTGTTGTTGAGACCCAGACCGTCCGACCTACCAGAAAGGTTTTCCTAACTGTTTGGATGGTGGGGGCATATACTTTAAGTGACAAATCTAACATCTCTTGCGTTAAAATTTTTTTTACAGAAATCAGATAATAACGGGGATTTGAACCACGGACCTTCACCTAGTCAGTTAACACGCCATCTATTGAGCTAATGAGAAAGTATTTCCTTTTACGGTTGAACTGAATACCACAATGTCTACAATGATGTAAGAGATATGGCAGATGTAACGATGGAAAGCGATAGTATAGAAGCAAGAAATCAAGAAAAACCAATGGCATATGTAGAACAATAACGGATGACCAATAACACAGCCAAATGACTAATGATCCTAGACCAGTGACAGATGACCAATAACGACAGATCAGTAACATATGAGTAAGAATTAAGTAAACAGTAAGAGTAAACTAAACAGGAAGAGTAAAGCAGTAAGAGTAAAGTAAGCAGTAAGAGTAAAATAAACAGTAAGAGTAAAGTAAACAGTAAAAGTAATGAATAAAAGTAAACACCTATTTCGCATGATTCAACACTGATTGCAATTCATTAACGGTAAATAGTGAATATAGGAAGTGGCCAGAATTACAATTTTACCCAAATTTCATCTTTATTACTTGATTATTTCATTCCACTGTATACAAAATTTCTATCTAAAACGTATAAGGTTTAAAACGTTGTTAGCAATTATTGTGGTGGTTCCTGTTGAGCGCTGTCAAACTAATTACAAATGAAGAAGCCAATGGAAGCCTAAATAGGCATGGTCAGTTATGCATCACTTAGTGGACGAGCATGCATTGGTCTATTATATTTATTATAATTTTTTCTTGGATTTTTCTAAGTTTTATTAAATTTATAAAAACTAGAGGCTTGGGGGAATCCCGAGACTTCCCATGTGTAGTAAGTATGGATCCGACCTCTGAGCTAAATTATATATATTTTATTAAAATAAATTTCTGCTTTCACATCTACATAATATGCGCAGTATTATACTATCAAAATTTTGTTCAATTCACTTTAGCTGTTTTAAAGATTACGAAGAGTAACTGATTTTGATAAAATCTCGTTTTCTAGCTAAACTACATACATTTGAATTACATTAGAGTTAAACTACATACATTAGAGCTAAACTACATACATTAGAGTTAAACTACATGCATTAGCCACAGTATACAAACGAGCCAAACGGTTGAACTGAAGAACGAGCGATACTAGCATGTTTTGCATCAAAGTTATAAAAGCTTGCTACATCAGCCTAACATTCAATCAAAAAATGTTTAGAATTGGTAGAAGAATACATCGCCATATTACAGAACTGGATCGGATTAAAGATAAGGGAAACTATTTTTTTTTACTTGTAAAATTTTTTAAACCTAATTGGATTTATGATATGCGCTATAATGACCTGTATCTAATTTTGCATCATTAGATGCAAAATCTTCTAATTTAAACTAATGACGAGGAAATATGCACTTCTTTACCCAAACTTACATCGACACGGTTAAATCTGATTTCAAATTAGCAGATTCAAATTACTTGAAGAATAGAATAGTACATTTTATAAGATAGAATATATTTGCGGCCGATTAATTGGTATTACTTTATTGTTGTTGAAAAGTGATACTGATCTATGTTCCAGCCACTGCATGTCATTCACGTTTTTATAAAATTTATATGTGGGGAATTGGCAGCACTGGTAATAGTGTTTACAGAAATGTAAAATGTGTGTGCTTTCTAGTAGCATTTATATTAGTCTTATAAATTTATTTTAAATGGCTAATAGTTTAATAAATCTGTTCGTATAAAATTTAAAATGATCACCAGATTTAGAAATCAATATATATCAAAATGCAAAATCTGGAAGGCAATGAGAGAATGCAAAATCTGGAAAGCAATAACAAAATGCGGAATCTGGAAGGCAATAATTAAAAGCAGAACCTGGAAGGCAATAACAAAATACAGAATCTGGAAGGCAGTAACAAAATGCGTGCGCTTTTTCTACCAATGACATCCCTAGGTAAAAGAATCTGATGTGGTCAGCACATGACTTTCCTTATATAATGCAATGAATTTACTACTTTTACAGTTAACAAAAATGTTATTCTTATAGTAGATACTTATATTCTTTCCAGGATATTGAATTTTCTTCAATTAGTCGTCATTTTCATTGATTTGTCGTCATTTTTATCCATTTGGCGAGATTTTCGTTAACTTGGCAACATTTAAAAACGTCGCCAAGTTGGCGACATTCCGCTAAATTCGTTGCCAAAATCTCGTCAAGCGTTATGGATGGAGAAGTAAGTTATTCTCACAGCGGATAGATGACTATTGGCGTTCAAATACAAAAGTATTACTCAAAGTGTCTTTTCTCGTGAATGGAACGAGTTAGATCCACGATACATGTGAAAAGTGAACATGTGTCTTTGAAAATGAAAATTTAGCTACTTGAAAACTTATATTCTTAACTAATAACTAAAATAACTAAAATAACTAAAATAATAACTAAAATAAGTACGTATATTCATAACTAAACTCTTGATAACTAAACTCTTAATAACTAAAATAAGTATGTATATTCTCAAGTGTATATTCTCAAGTAACTAAAATATAAATAAAACTCCCATAAGGAACTTTTGGCATCAGTGACCGTTATGAGGAAATTATCCTTAATTTTTTCTTTCTAGTAAAAGAATAGTTCGTCGTTATTTTTTGCGATTGTTTATTAGTTTCCTTCACTAGACAGTTATATTAACCAACTTCCCTTTAAAACTAAGTTAGCTTTGCCAATTTGACTTTAGATATAGTTTTTAGATATCTAGGAACAGAGAGACACGTTATAAATAACAAACAACTTATAACAGAAGTGTATAAAATATAAAAGAAATAAAAAAAATCTGATGCGGGCAACACATGACTTTCCTTATATTATGCAATGAATTTACTACTTTTACAGTAAAAAAGAGGTTTTTCTTATAGTAGATACTTATATTCTTTCCAAGATATTGAATTTTTGACAATTAGTCGTCATTTTCATTGATTTAGCGTCATTTTTATCTATTTGGCGAGATTTTCGTTAATTTGGTAACATTTAAAAAAGCCGCCAAGTTGGCGACATTCCGCCAAATTCGTCGCCAAAATCACACAGCGTTATGGACGGAGATATAAGTTATTCTTATAGCAGATAAATGACTATTGGCGTTCAAATACAAAAGTATTACTCAAAGTATTTTTTTCTTATGAATGAATGGAACGAGCTAGATCCACGAGAATGATGTCACTAAATTTATCGCATGATATTACATATGAAAAGTGAACATGTTTCTCAAAAGTTAATATTTTTTTTTAATTTATGGGATTTTTTGATAAATTTATTTGTAAAATGTGCAATATCTCGAGAACGGTTCATACTAGCGTTCTAAAGTTTATGTCAATCGTTTTATAAGGAAAATTACTTAAGAAATGTCTATTTGCGTGACTTGAGTTTTTGATGATTTTTTCAAAATTTCACTCGAAAATTTAGGAGGGTTTTGAACATCAGATTGCGTTTAAAAACAATAGGCTTTCAGTATTCACGGATTGTGATTTTTGTACCAAATTTCATTCGAATCGCTCCATTCGTTCGCGAGATATCGTCTCCACAGACTCACTGACACACACACCAACACAGACATCACCTCAAAAATGTTTGATTCGTGATCAGGGATGCTTGAAAAGTGCTCTTCTTTCGAAAACTCGAATTCGAATTTTCGACCCCGTCACAAGATTTTCCTTATACATTTTGTATATAAGGAAAACAATAAATATCTATACCATGTTAGAAAAGTAGAAAGCAAAAAAAGCATTTCAGTTAAAATAACAGTTAAACAGTTGAACAGGTGAAACAGGCGGTACTTTGAAAGGCAATCTTCCCAAATATCCAACACCTGCATCTTTATTAAGCAATTATCCTTTCACATCTTTCAAAAAGTTCTACAAAGTTTAGAAGAGGTCAAAATCATCGATAATATATTTAGCGGTAGCTCTGCTATCTGGGATCAAACCAATAATGCATGAAGTAGCCAATGAAAGCTCAAAAGATATTAATTTTAACAAAAGCTCAAGGAGTTCCTTGACGATTAAGAAGCTCAACGAGTTTCGCTACTTTCATATTCAAAGTAGCATGACAGTTGAGAGGGTATAAAGTTGGAGGATAATTTATTATGATGATAGCCCTTGTTCGGAATAATTTTCCTGGTGCTCAAAGTTCTTTTATGAAGATCATACACGCTTAATTCTATGGTCTGGTACAGTGATGTGTGATGCAACAAGAGAAAATACGAACGCAGCACAGTTTCGAACACGCCTGCATTGATGGGAAATTAAATGTTTGATGATATTTTTTTGAAAAATAGGAAACTGAGGATATTGAATCTGTAGTACTGTAGTTATTAACTGATATTAATAACAATAATTTACAATCTTCCATTAATTTATGCTGCACATGCGCATGTTAATGGTTAGAGTATATAAATTCTTTATAATAGTTTTATGTGACCTTTTGAATTGTGCTAGAATTATCTTCAAAAGTCTATGTAATCCTTTTATTATATTATCTGTTTATTATATTTCATATTTTTAATGTTTGACATTACAGGTTGAGTTTATTCATAATTTTCTGCATGAAATACTTGTCTATCCTGTGTTCTAATTACCTCTTAGCAATTTGCCTATTTGTAATTTAACTTGCTCTTTCTCTTCCCCCCCCCCTCTTTTATTTTTATTTTATTATTTTTTTTTTCACTTATATATATGTATATATATATATATGAATGGATATGTATTCTTATTTATGTGTGTATATGTTTATATATATAAGTTTATACATCTTAATTTTAGTTACTTTAATGTTCATATACTGTCTTTTGTTTCCTGTAATTAAATTTGATTATTTTATTTTAGTACTGTTCAAATACTGTAGTATCTCATACCCTCTCTTTCCTTACTTGTTGTCCCCCTTTTAGCATCTTAGTGATAATTTGAATTTCATGTTAGTTTTGGGTAAAAATGCACTTATCAGTGCAGCTCTCTCTCTTTATCTTTTAGTGCTCTTTGCCTCTAAGTAATTTGAGTGTATATATATTATAATAATCAAGTTTATATTTATATTAATATATATTAATATTTATATTTAGTTTTATATATATTCAAGAAATTATATATTCTCATTTATTTATAATTAAATATTGGATTTAACCTTTATACTTTGTACATTTATTAACTCTATGAAAATCTCTACTATGATTAGTTTTATTATTTTTTGTTAGCGCCTGGTAAAATAGTGTAATTGTTAATCAATACATTAGTGCCCGGTAACCTATATAAATTGGGATATAGGGGATCGATATCAAGCAACCAATTATTTCTCTTTCATGTTTTGTAGACACTCTTCGATGTCAAGCCATCATTACTCACCAAAACTCATGTATTTTCGTTCTTGCCGGGATAAACGTTGTAAGACCTGTCCTTTAGCTTTACCCTCTCAGATTAATAATAATAACCCTAAATATTTAACTTTTTGTAAAGTGTATAACTGCATTTACAAATTAACTTGTGTATCTTGTAATATCTCATATATTGGACAAACAAGCACCCCTCTTCACCTTCGTTTTAATGTTCATCGTAACCATATTAAGAAATTTAGTTCTCGAGCATCACTCAATACACAACTTCCTCCTCCTGCATATCATCACACTGGTAATAATTTTGAATATGCCCACTTTGACCATCATGGTATTGATAATATTTCAATTTCGATTCTAGATATGGTAAAGAATCCGGCTGATAGATTATATTTTGAAAATTCACTAATCAAACAGCATAAAACTATTTTTCCATATGGATTAAATCAAATGTATAATAATAAAAATGTAGTAAAAACTACCTATAAAAATCCATATTTTGATATCTCTATATTTAACATCCTTAATTATAATTCGTTTAGTGCCTCATCAAAAAGATCTAAGCGAGGAAATTACAACAACAAAAAGTGTCAAAATCTGAACATAAATGCTAAAATTACTGAGTTAAGAAAAAACTTTAAATCCTCATGTAACATAAATTCTTTAAAAACCTGGGTATTCAATATTAAAAAACAAATATTAAATCAAGTTTATAATATATTCTTAAAGTCATTTAATCAGGATGAGCATTTTTCATACCTTTTATATGATCTAATTATAACAAGAGCTTATTTTATAAACCTCCATCTGTACATTCAACCCTTTTCTACCTCTAATTATCATCCAAATAAAACATATAATACTTATTGTGTAATTAATTACAAAAATTCACTTTACAATAATATAAATTTTAATTATTTATTTCAGCAGTATAAACACTGCTTTCCTGTTCCTAATACTCAAATTTTCAAAACATTTAAATATAATACCCCTTTAGGTAGGCAAATTTTCAATTACAATGATATATCTAAATCTATTATAAATCAAAATTCCTCTCCCAATTTACTATGTGTCTGTAACAAGCCAAACTATTCTAAATATATAGACAGCAATCATAAACACATAATTACTGGTGATCTCAATATTGTTCAAAATGTAGCACTTAAAAATCTTATGCTTTATGGTACCAAATTCCGAATCCAAAATACATTAAATCACTCTCTTTTAATTAAACAACTAAATATTGATCTAGAAAAATTCATATACAAAATTGCTTGCAGTAAAAACTATCCTATTGAAGTTTTCGATATGTGGAAGGTTAGCATTCTGACAAACATCAAACATCTTTTAAGTAACTTGCCTATAACTAAACCTACATTTAACTATACAAACTTGAAGCAGGAAATTAATGAATTAAAATCACAATTTGTCATCACATATGTGGATAAAGCTGCCAACAATTACGCCATCATATGTAAAAAATATTATGTACAAATCTTAAACGATTTCTTAAATCACAATGATATTTTTAAAAAAATTGATTCTTCAGCAACATCCATATCTAAGACAATTATTGGTTTTCATAAATTATTAAAATTACCTTGCAACAATCTAAGATTCCCTTATATTGTCATGATCCCAAAATTTCATAAAAATCCTATCTCTTTTAGATCTGTAACTATAGGACATAAATCATATGCAACTGTCGCTAGTAAATCTCTTTTGGTTATTCTTAATAAAATCATCTCTAATATAAATGATAATTCAACTTCTCATATTATTAATAACAGTTATCAATTAATTCAAAAGTTGGATACGATTAATATTTTGGGTTTTAAAACGTATGACTTTAGGGACCTTTTCAACAATATTGACATAAAAGATCTATATAAAGTAACTTGGAATATTATTAAATCTTTCTATAATAGACAAAATTTAGATATAGATCATTCTTTCGTGCACCACCTTCTCAAGTGTTGTTGTTGTTGAGACCCAGACCGTCCGACCTACCAGAAAGGTGTAAGGTAACTGTATGGACGGCCGGGAAGTGCCACCCAATTTAGACCGGAACCCAGTGGGGGAGGCATCCACAGGGACCGTACCCTCCTTCCCCTACCACCAACCTCTCGGAAGGACTTACGGACCCACATGTTTAACGTGATCGTACTCCGCATGAACACGGCGGCATTTTGTGGTAGCGTGCAAATCTAGCGCGCAAACCACGGGGATACCGCACCCGAGATGGCCAACAACACGCGGTGTTCCGAGGTGGTCACCCACCAAGTACTAACCGCGCCCGATGCTGCTTGACTTCGGTGATCTAACGAGAACCGGTGTTTTCAGCACGGTACGGCCGTTGGCCCACCTTCTCAAGTGTGTAATTTTTAATAATTACTTGATGCAAGGCAATAAAATTTATATGCAAGTTAAGGGTGTTCCACAGGGTGGCTCTGCCAGTTCAGCTCTCGCAAATCTTTATCTACACTTCTACGAGTCAAATTTTATAAACTCTGCATATACATTCTACAGATATATTGACGATGTTATTCTCATTAAAATAGCTCCCTCTTCTAATGATATAGATTTTGATTTTTATCCTCCAAATTTATCCCTTTTACCAAACGAAAGCAACTTCTCGACTAGCGTTAATTTCTTAGATTTAACTCTATCTCTTGATAATGAATATTCATTTTTGTCAAACATTTATGATAAAAGAAAAAGTTTTCCTTTTAAAATTCACAAGATAATCAATTTTAACTCATGTATGAGTAAACAGGTATATAAAAATATTTTAATAAATCAATTTCATAGGATTTTTAGGTTATGTGAAAATACACAATACAGTAACAATCTTGCAGATTTATTTCGACACTGTAAGACTGAATCATATCCAGTTAATTTTGTTAAATATCACTTTAGAAATTTTGAATACTATTTATAATATATTATTTATTGTTTTAGTCTAATTTGAAATTGCTATTGTATACTTTGAACATTAAAATATTCTTTGAGATTTTATTGTCTTAGTAATAAGTTTTGGATACATATTATATAATTGTTAATTATTAATTATTACTGAGTTTATTGCGTATATTTTTTTTTTTATTTTTTATTTATTTATTTATTTTTTTATTTTATTATTTTAATTTTTTTTTTTTTTTTTTTTTTTTTTTTTTTTTTTTTTTAAATCTTTATATCTCTAATTTTTGGGTTTGAAACTTATAAATTTGTATAGTCCTTTGGTTAAACATGCAGAAGTATTTCCTATAATTCACATCAGATGGCGCTCTCTTGTACTCTTTCCTAATACATTGTTTAGTGCAACGAAAATGTGTCTTGTATAATGGTGAAGAAAGGTATGACTTTAATTCTATCCGAATCATTGTGGATTGTTGGTTAGATTGCTTATATGTTTGCTTAATGCACTTTCATTATATTCCATTCAATTTCCTTTTGCTTATTTTTTGTTATTTTCGTTTATGTTATAGTCTGGAAATGTGTCGGATCTTTTGACGTTATTTCGGCCATGTGGCTGTATCGTTGAGCGAAACACATTTGGAACCTCTGTGGATGCAAAGATCCTTGATAAGCTGGATTCACAGAGCTTCTATCCTAATTCATATTTTCGGATTGTATCTTTTCTCTTATTTTGTCATTTTAATATTTTGAGCCTCCAGATTTTGATAATCCTTTGTTGTTTGAACTTGATTAGTATGCTTCGCTCTTGAATGTTGGTAAATTCATGTGTATTATTCATATTTAAAATTAAGATCATTTTGTCTTTTATGGTAGCATTGTTTTCCTTTTGTCTGATATTTCCTATCATATCATATTTAATTTTCCTCCGTATTGTTTTTGAACCAGGGTATGACACTGATCATGTTTTAAATTAGTATAACTATTTTAATTTTATTTTTAATTTTATTTTATATATATATATATATATATATATATATATATATATATATATATATATATATATATATATATATATATATATATATATATATATATATATATATATATATATATATATTGAGTACAGCGACTAATAATGCATATCCTCCCATTTTTGTTATTAAAATTATCAACTCAGTGTATCAAATTTCACTCGATAACATCCTAGAAAACATTCCCAATTATAGTGACTAACATACAGGAGAGGGAAAAAAAAAAAAAAAAAAAAAAATATATATATGTATGTATATATATATATATATATATATATGTATATATATATATATGTATATGTATATATATATGTTTGTATGTTATATATAATTATTTATTAATTATATAAATAAATAAATATGAAAAATAATAAACTAAGTCAAAAACATTAGAAAAATCAAAAAATCGGAAAATAAGATGCATTAATGTTTTGAATTTTATTTTCGCAAAAAAATGTAACTTTTGTCAGTATTGAATATATGTCAGTAGTAATTTTGTGCGCCCTTATAATGGTGTATAGTGGCATTCTCAATTATCCAGTTTTCCTATTAATTCTTGTTTAGTAGGAATTTTCATCTATGATTCATATTCATATTCAGTTCTGCATGTTTGGGAAGTTGTATTCTGAATTGCTTGTCCAGTCTCCAGCTTAGACTCACTGGACGGGTTTGGGAGTATTTCTGTGAACGTTCGTACTACCTCCCTGGTAGAATTTCGACTTGTTCATTCCGGTGCTTCTAGATTAAGTTGTTGAGGTTGATCGTGTATACACGTGGTAGAAGAAGAATGATTCATGCCGCATGGTAATGCAATTTTCTTAATGTATCCTTTTTTCATTTTTTCATTTTTTGATGCCTGTAGTCTGAGTTTAAGCATTTATAGTAATGTACTATTGCTTAATCTGAAACAGGCATTTGTTTGGGTTAATTAGAGTTAAATACTCAGACCTGAAGAGGAATTTAATTCTGATTAATCATCGAATTTGGGAAGGTTCTGTTCTTTTCTCTTATCGGCATTATGGCCGTGAATTTGCTTCTATGGTGATGTTAATATTACTTGAATTGTATTTTTATTTTTTTTTTATTTTTACATAATTCTTATTATTACATTTCAAATATATATATATATATATATATATATATATATATATATATATATATAAAGGGTGTCCCAAAAACATTGACCTCGGTTTTTATTTTTTAAATATTGATCTTAGACATATATAATAAATTACAAAGTTAAAAAAATAACATAATAAATAAATTACAAAGTTAATAAAACACAAAAAGGTACATAATTTTATGAAATCGATAAAATTTTCAGGGGATTAAATTTGAAGAAATACAAAATTTAAATTTTTATACGGCCACCGTACAAAAATATTTCCAATAAGTAAAATGTGCCCTATACACTAATAAGGAGATGTACAAAATTTCAGCATTTTATCATAAAAATTCCAAGAGATATGTTTAAACAAAGTTAGTGAGGGATTAATCACAAATTAAAATGTAAATTTTACAGTAAGAGTGCAAATGACGCAACGCAGAAATGCATCATAGGCAAATAATATCTTCCTCTTATATTTAATGGATCCTTGGCATGGATGGAAAACATTGTGAACAAGCTTTGTAATCTTTGTGTACAGTTATTATTTCTGCACAGTGTAGATACTTTTGTGCCAATAAATAGTAAAATTATTATTTATTTATTTAATCATTGTTTTCTTTCGTAATTTGTGTATGACCCCTGAAATGCGATCTGCCGACATGATTTTCTCCCTCTGAGAACCCATGTCGATGCATCGAAAAGTGGTTTAAGTCAGCATTTCTGTCTTTTCATATCTCTGGGACTTTTTATGATAAAATACTAACATTTTGTACATCATCTTATTAGTCTATAGGGCACATTTTACTCACTGGAAATGTTTTTGTACGGAGGCCGTATAAAAATTTAAATTTTGTTTTTCTTAAAATTTAATTCCCTTGAAAATTTGAAAATTTCAATCGATTTCATAAAAGTCTGTACCTTTTTTCACGCAACTTTGAAATTTATTATATATATCTAAGATCGATATTTAAAGGATTAAAGCCGTGGTCAATGGTTTTGGGACACCCTGTATATATATATATATATATATATATATATATATAAAAATTGAAAGATTTTAATCGAAAATTATGCATAAACTACTGTATGTACAAAACTGTATTGTATATATGTATATATATATATATATGTACTGTATGTATATATATATATATATATATATATATATATATATAAATTCTATTTTTATGTAAAAGTAGTAGCCATGGTAAAATATCGCTAATCTTATCAGCAGTTATATTACATCTTGTTAACGCGATTCTTTTTTTTATCATTAATTTATGTTTATTTCTCAATGATAAAGAAGTAAAAATTAGACCAAATTATGTATACCTTTTCAAGGCAACGGCAACAATGAAAAAAGGAGTAAGTTAAAGTTTAAGGATAAATGTAAAGTAGAAAGCTGCACTTTGTAGGTAGCTGCACACATAGGTAGTGGCGGACGCCACTGATGAAGGGCATGGTGATGCCCGAAAGCGCTTTAGCCGTGTAATTTTTGATTGAAAAGGAGATTTTATTAAAAAACTTTAAAATCTATTTATGGTTGTCTTTGATTTTAAAGTTTATACTTTTACTTTTCTTTACTGTTTTCAGAACAAGTATGTTAAATTACCACAGTATACCCATATCCTCAACTTTTTGTGAAAATTGAAGCTGTGGCAAAATTCGTTTTATAAAAGTAGTTATATAGAGACTACATTTTAAAAGTAGTTTGTAGTCATTACTTTAAAAAAATATTTGTAGTTGTAGTTAACTGCATTTGCCTTAATGTAGTTGTAGTTGTAGATCACTACAATAATAAAGTAGTTTTTCCAACCACTGTATACAGTAACTGCGTACTTCCTTGAATACGCGATGTCGCGTTTCTTGTTAGTCCTAAAGAAGATGACTCTGTTTATATTTGTGTTTATGATGTATTTACGAAACTTTTATATTATCGAGTTATTATTACAGCAGTTTTTGAGCGTCTTTTTGGCGAGTTTAATCAATGACTACAGTTGATTTTGCAGTAACTACAAAAATGAAGGACCTCTACACGTTACTTTCAATGATACTTTTGATGCTTTAACATAACACTTGAAACCACCTTTAAAGACTTAAAAACCGCAATAATTCCGTTTTCGAACAAATGTGACTTATGTTTTTGAAATGACCGATTTAATTTTATAAAAACATGGCATTAAAAGCATAACCTAGAAAAGTGTATCATGATCTAGCAATTAGCAAAAGTATGTCGTGTCTGTTATCTTGTGCCTGTATAAGTGCTTCGTTTTTATTTATTAATGCTTACAATTGTTTCAAAGCAAAAGATAAAATGCGTCGGTGATTACAGAGTACTATGACTGAAGTGGAAGGTTTAACACGATGGGAACTTGTGCTCTGATGGTTCTGCAACTGAAAAGTTTTAGAAAACTAAAATTTTGGAAATAATTACAGCATAGTCGAAAATTTTACGGTGCTATAATCAGATTTCTGGACGGTATGGCATCCTGGTGTTCAGGACATACCCATCCCGGCATTAATGTTTCTCGGCATTAATGGTTTTCCTTCATGACCTCTCATGACCATTATCGCCTTACCTACCTACCTCCCATTCTGGTCACCCCCGTCTTCCCATTTCTAAAGCATTCCACCTTAATGTAATTTTTTAACACTTTATTATTCTTTTGCGTTTTCATCTCATCAGTCTAACCCTATTTATGACATGCGCGTATCAAAAAACTATATCATTCTCTATAACATTAAATAAAGATTCTATTCTTTATATATCATAATCCTCCGCTTCTTCAACTTATAATTCTCAATGATAGCAGTAGATCTATGGGCAGCTTCTTGCTGAGTTGTTCATCTTAGTAGCTCTACGAAAGCTCAAGTTAAAATATGTTTGAAACTTTATTAGGACACTGAAGGTTAAAAGCCGCTCTTCAGCTAAGTACTTCAGTAAATGATTCCAACATTCAGACTGTACTTAATAAGCCAATTGTCAATCTCACTTACATAAGGATGAAAAAACCTGTAAAACACTTTACAGAGATTTATTATGAAGAAAATTGTAGTTTATAGTTTAAACCACTTAGCATGATAAAAATGGACAATAATACCATTGAAAGGAAGCCATTAAAACAGGAAGTAGTCAAGTGAACTTTTTTGAAAAGTTCCACAAAATGCATCTTTATTATGTAATTATTTCTTTTACATCATTTCAAAATTTCCGTAAAGGTTGAATTAGGTCAAAAGCGTTGTCAGCGACACTAATGGCTGCTCCTCCTGGTGGTCGCGGTCAAACCAATTGTGCATGAAGAGGCAGATGAAAGGTCAAAACAAAACATTAATTTCAACGGAAGGTCAAAGTTATGGGTGTCCTTAAAGGCCAAGAAGCTCATTATTGTTTTTCTTTCCAACAGAAGAATGACTTGTGATCAGGTAAAAATAGTAAAAGTTTATCGTTTTATTATGAAAACTCATTGTTCCGAACTTTTGTTGATGCTCGCTGTTCTTTCTTAAAGTTCATATAGCTTTAATTTAATGGTCTGGTACGGCGATATAGTGTTCATCAAGGGGAAATGTCCCAGGGGAAATGTTCTTCAGCAGCTGAAATTACTGTGATAATCATAGTACGGTAAAATGTTCAGGAAGCTTGCAAATTGTAAGGTGAGATTGATAGGCATGCATAACTGCATACCAGGCTTAAACAGCAGTAAAGTGGAGATTCCCATGAATATTAGTGTACGAAAAAGATGTAAATAAGAGTGTGACATCTGGAGAGAAAATATATGTATAGTCGCATTGCAAATTATATTTATCGTTAAATCTTTCTATATTAAAATATATTCTGTGAATTTTTGACGCAGCAAAACGTACCCAGTTCCGAAATTTTAACATTACTATCAAATATAATTAAATAATATAATTATATATTGTTAAACGTCTATTCCATTCATTCAATAAGACAAAAACATAACAAACATAACATTTTTATATGTAATTAAAAATTATAATTTAATTCTGCAAGATAATAACTTTTTGAAATTAGAATTAATTTTAATTCCATACTTACTATTATATGATATCAGCCAATTTTTGAAAATTTAATAGATTTTGCTATTATTAATCCCGAGATTTTAGAATTCATTTTCTAGCGGGAATTAGGAATTTGACATACCGGGATTATCAGCTCTACTTCTAATTAATCCCTACAAATCAGTGAAATTTAAATCAAATTTTAACTACGTTAAAAAACAAAATGATGCTAGAATGGCAGGAAAGATGGGGGACTGCCATCCATGGAAGAATGTTTTTTGAAATGCTACGCAAAGCTAAAACGGAAAAGACTGTATGGTGATTTTTATCTCAACCAAGCTTTTACAGATCTCATAGCATTTCGTACTTATCAGAAATTTTCATCATTTTTGGCATTGTGGGGAGGCTGAAGGTATTTCCTACCATTGTATATATCTGCAAACTTCGGAAAGACATGAGAACTTTACACTTCTCTGTTAACTTTATTAATTTAAGAATGTTGCTTCTTGTTCAAATTACAATGGAAAAAATCTGATGTGGGCAGCACATGACTTTCCATGCAGACTTATATCTACGTTCTCTTTATTTTAATAAAATTTAATTCACTTTTAATTCAATTTTCGTTCCCGTTTAGTAACTGGACTTATTTTCAAAGGTGGCGTAGAGAAAATACGAAAATATTAAAATATCTCAACGGCTAGTCGTAGTGTAATGGGGATGGTCTAATCCTTTCTTTATTAAAAATCACGTATAAAACAAGCATTTAATGGATATATTTAAGCATAAGTAGTTTTTACTTTAGATTTTGACAACTTTTTCGGGTCATTTTGCGAAAAAAGGTAGGTTATTTTTTTCCGAAGCGTATCGAAAGCTAATCAGCACCAGATTCGCCCACAAGTGACTTACCTACCAAATTTTATGAAATTCGGTCAATTATTTTTTGCTTTCCTTATATACATAATGTATAAGGAAAGTATTGTGACGGGGTCAAAATTTCGATTTCGAGTTTTCGACGGGAGAGCACATTTCAAGCATCCCTGATCACGAATCGAACATTTTTGAAGTGATGTCTGTGTGTGTGTGTGTGTGTGTGTGTGTGTCAGTGAGTCGGTGGAGACGATATAACTAACGACCGAATGGACCGATTCGAACGAAATTTGGTACCAAAATCACAATCTGTAAACACTGGAAGTCTATTGTTTTTATACGCAATCGAATGTTCAGAACCACCCTAAATTTTCGAGTAAAATTTTGAAAAAATCATCAAAATATCAAAACCACTAATAAAGTTACGCAAATAGACATTTCTTATGTAATTTTTCATTAGAAAACGATTGGCATAAATTTTAGAACGCTAACATGAACCGTTCTCGAGACATTGCACATTTTTCAAAAAAATTATCAAAAAGTCATATAAAATGAAAAAAAAATATTTCCTATTGAGAAACATGTTCACTTTTCATATGTAATTCTATGCGATAAATTGGGTGACATCATTCTCATGGATCTAGCTCGTTCCATTCATGAAAAAAGATACTTTGAGTAATACTTTTGAATTTGAACGCCAATAGTCATTTATCTGCTGTAAGAAAAACTTATTTCTCCGTCCATAACGCTTGGCGAGATTTTGGCGACGAATTTGGCGGAATGTCACCATTTGGCGACATTTTTAATTGTTGCCAAATTAACAAAAATCTCGCCAAATGGATAAAGATGACGCTAAATCAATGAAAATGACGACTGATTGAAGAAAATTCAATATCTTAGAAAGAATATAAGTATCTACTATAAGAATAACATTTTTTTAACTGTAAAAGTAGTAAATTCATTGCATTATATAAGGAAAGTCATGTGTTGGCCACATCAGATTTTTTAGTTAGAGTGGATGCAAAATCTGCACAGACAGACACACAGACGTCACCCTAAAAATGGTTTTTTCGTATTCTAGAGGTCTCGAAACGTGCAGATTCGTCGAAAATTCGAGTTGCGATTTTCGGCATGATTCTATTACTTTCCCTATACATTACCATGTATTGCAGGAAAAGTAAAAAAGCCGTACTCTGTATTATGGTTAATTTGTCATACCTCGAATTCAAATTATTGTTATTACTGTTTTTTTTGGCATTTTTGTGGTCTCTTTTTCAATATAACGGTTAATTGAATTGCCCTTTATATTTAAATTTTTGCTCTGAATTTTTTCCATGTTTTTCGTGCTTTTAAAGGGAAATCCCATAGGCTGTGTTGGTTGGAACTATGAGTTTCGCTGTCTCTTATATGGCAGCGAAGCTTGGTTCTTTTGTGATTATGCAATTGTTTCTTTGATTTGCTTTGTTGCATTATTACGAATATAATCTGCCTTTATTTCTTATTTTTGTTGGCTCTTTTGTTTATTATTGTGTCATTTTTTCCATTTTTCTCTAATAAAGTAATGCCTGAACGGATAGTACTGTATTGATGACAGACTGACATAGGTATTTAAAATCCATGTCATTCTGCAGGTACGAATTAGGATATGTATTTTCTGGTCTGAGCCTTATTGCTTATAAAAAGCTTCACCAAAGTCAGTGGTGTAGTTCAGGAAATATTTCAGACTTTTTCCCCCTTAATACTCATTTTTATTCGAGATGGGCGAAGAGCACTTTTCTTTAAATTCGAATTTCAAATTCGAATATTAGAATACCTCGAATATAGTTCTTTCAAATTATGAAAAAATAATATTTAAATTAATTAAATATTATTTATTAATTATTAAAAATTAATAAAATATTGCAGAAAAATTAAAAAGGGTAAAAAAACCCCATTAATTTAACTACCGTAAACTAGTGTAAACGAAGTAGAACTATGAAATCCGGCGAAAATCGATAAAATGAAGTAAGCAACAACGCATTAAGTGCCATCTATTTTTAAAAAATAAATTAATTAAATTAAATGAAAGAAAATTATTTTCTCGTCATCAAACATTTACTCTGACATGTGGTCTGCCAGATAGTAGTCATCATGCTGTCTACAAGACATATCGTCTGCTGAGGAAAGAAAAACTGGTAGTAGTAATAGTAGTATGTTATTTCTGGTTTTGGTGTGAAAATTATGTGAACATTGCTTCTGTCACAGAGTTAGAAAGAAGGCGATAAAACTTCTACGTACGAAACGCTTGAAAATCTCATAGTGGTTTGAAAATTATATTTAGGTATCACTACTGTTATTAAAGTAGCTGCTATTGTTAGTTGACACAACAGAAAAGTGTAATATTTAGTATATGTATTTTTGATAATTTTTAAATTAAGGGTTCTCTAATTATGAGCATAATTAACTAGTATTTTTTCATAGCTGTAGGATAGAATTCAGAATATAAAGATAAAAATAAATTGAAAAGTAAAATAATTTTGAATAAGTAGTAATATTTTTTATTGTTTCAGTTCTACTTTGTATTGCACTAATAATCTATTTTTACAAAATTGACAATAAATAAATATTTTGGGCCTTTCGCTATAAAATTACATACAATGCAGAGCTACTTATCTTATCCCAGCGCCACCTGAATGATTGTCTATATACACAACATCTGTCAATCCATGAAAAAATGGAATCTTCAACAAAAGATGCACGCGACTGAGGATACGAAATGCACAAAATTGAGAGACCATCTTCCGATAGAAGTGCCTGTTCAGATCAATTGTTCCCGTTACCACATTAAAAAAAGGTATTTTTTTCAACATGAAAATCAACTTTCAAAGCAGAGGCTGTTTTATCGCAGAAAAGGTCCTTATTTTAGGATTATTTATGGAGGAGGGGGGGAGGTTAATATCTATGGGCGGACAGATGTCTCTGACAGACCTAAAGTCGCGTGGGTGGGTGAGAGGGGCTGTTGAGGTATAATAAAAGGATTTTACTGTTTCTAAATGGAGTAACATTTTTCTTTTTTAAATTATATTTTTCAAAGTGTTTTAAGTGTGTGTACGGTAAAAGTATTATGGTGATTTTGTTTGAAATTTTAATTCCATTTAAAGATAATGAACTAAATTGAATACTGCACAAGTTAAAGATTATTTAAATCGAGATATTATATTTATATCGAGGGTTGAGTGTAATGGTAATACTTGAACCTCGCGTGAATAGTTGTTGTCCCCCCCCGCTGTAGAGAAGAGGTCTAATTTTTGGTTGCGAGTATTACAATAATCGTACTCATTAACTTGGTACTCTCTTAGTGAAGAAGTTATATTTGCTAATATTTGACGTGCTCAATACCAAATGTATTAACAAACAACAAGCGTTTCGTAAATACAACATACAAATTTATAGGAGCCAATCATTTTCGAATGCAGAAAACAGCTTTCTTTTTCAGTAAAAAAAAGATGCACATCCTTACTTTCGGCAACTGCGGTAGAATAACACTTACGGCTGAAACTAGGAGAAAAGTTGACACCGCCGTAGATAGGCATGAAAAAGGAGAAATAAACGAGGCAGTAAAAAGAGAGGCAGAATACTACGAATGAAAGGTAAGAACCACGGAGGAAAGAAAGAATAGCAGAAAATAAGGAATGAACGAAAAAAAAAATAAATAAGGCGGTAAGAGAAAGCATAGAAGAGCGAATACAAACAGTAGAATAGGAAATAAACTAAACCGGTATAGAAAAAATATGAGATGTTTAAACCATCTGTTATAAATACAAACAAGAAAAGTAATGGAAAAAGACGGCAAAACAATTTGATTAAAAAAAGAAGAAAAAAAAATAAATTATTAAGGGACCAACTGCTTTCGGAAATCATATGAGCTAACTTCGTCAATTAAATTACGAAAAAATAACTAAAATCCGGAAGAAGGAAGACACAAAACCGAAAAATGAAGGAAAGAGACCGGAATGGAAAAATTATATTAGAAATTTGCGAACGGAAGGAAACAAGGACAATGAACTTTAACACAGGAGTTTGATTGCAGAAGTCAGGCAGCATCGGACGCGGTTAGTACTTGGGTGGGTGACCACCTGGGAACACCGCGTGCTGTTGGCAAATTTCGGGCGCGGCAGTCCGGTGGTTTGCGCGCTGCATTTGCACGCTGCCACAACTGCCGCCGTGTTCATGCGGAGTATGATCACGTTAAACATGTGGCTCCGTAAGTCCTTCCGAGAGGTTGGTGGTAGGGAAAGGAGGGTACGGTTCCTGTGGATGCCTCCCCCACTGGGTTCCGGTCTAAATTGGGTGGCACTTCCCGGCCGCCAAACAGTTACCTTACACCTTTCTGGTAGGTCGGACGGTCTGGCTCAACAACAACAGAGGTTTGATTGAGAAATGATAGACAAACTTGCAAGAAAGTCCTATTATAAAATTGAATTAAGCGTAAAAATTATCTTGGCTTTTAAAAAATTAAAGAAGTAGAAATGGATAAATTACAAACTGCTAGCTAATTGATATTTTTAAGAAAAAACAATTGTCGCTCTTATCAAATTCCAAGCTTTCGCGGTATTTAAAGGCAGTGTATCTTTCAGGACATGTTTGCTAGGAAGGGGGGGGGGGCAATTTTCTATTTGCTCTATATAAATATAGCTAAATGCTGTCATATAGATAGAAACTAGGTTAACGTAAAACGGATGTATGCTGAAAGAAGCACTGTTTCTAGGTTTCAATTAAAAATTAAAAATATATTCTCTTGATGCCTGATAATTATCAAACAATTTCACTAATACTTATAATCATAAGTATTAAGTCTACGAGGAGTATTAAGTCTACGGGAAAATTAAGTTTACATGAGTAATAAGTATTATTCATGTGGACAGTATTCTGCAGTATTATTCATGTGGGCAAACTTACATACTAATATTTTTTAAATCCCACTACAAAGTCTTCAGAAAGACTGCGCGAAAAATATAATGAATAAATTTAATATATATTTTGTACATTAAATACAATCAAGAACACTTTTTCTGTATACAAAATGAAATTTGATACGTGGGTACTATATAGTAATAGACTAAGAACAACTACTGAGACATTAAACTATGTTATCAAATAACAAGAAAGATCAATCATGCATAAAGCATTGATTATGAAACACTTTCCAACTTCAGCGCAAATTTTATTTAAACATCTCTAAAATGCGATACATTCCTCGGTAATATTTTTACAATTATCGCAATACTCCTTTAATTTATTATATTTGAAAACTTAAAACGTCATCGAAAAAAATGAACTTCATTCAAATGACGGTATTGAAATATAAATTGCTTGGTTTAAAAATCTCTAAAATATGATACATTCCTCGGTAATATTTTTAAAATTATCATAACACTACAATAATTTATTATATTTGAAAACTTCATCGAAAACAAATGAAATTTATTCAAATGACGTCATTAAAATATAACATGCCTGGCTCTCTCTATAAAAGCAGCATTTCATTCACAGACTTTTCTCCATTCATTGCATTCACCACAATACTATAATAATTTATTTTATTTAAAAACTTAAGACCATGGAGATACAAGTAATTAAACTCTATGCTTAAAACTTCATCGAAAAAATCGTCCTTCTCTGTCTAAAATCAATGAATATTTCATTCATATCAGCTATATTTCAGGCTCCATGAGCTAAATAATTTTGCGTTAAAGAAATTCAGCAATTCTTATACAACACATTCTACATATTTTGGTGTTTACATTCTCCATAAGTGAAAATTAGGCTTCGTTGTAGAAATAATCAAAGTAGGATGATCATTTAAACTCAAATATATTGTAATTGCGTTGTTTCAGTATGTAAATGCACAGAATTTAAGCAAAAATAAAGCGGTTTTAGGTCGTATACAACACTAAGTATAAAATAAAAAGAATTTTAAAAATTACGATTTTGACACAAGATGGATGCCATATATTATTTTGAAGTAGGTCACGTGATTTCTTTATATAATGGTCACATGATCGCTTCATATAAAAGGTGTAATTATTATTTTAATTTTTATTTAAAAAACTACTGAATATATTTTGCCGAAATTTTTTTAATATATTTTTTGGTATAATTTGAATATTTTCTAAAACTTTCGAAGCAATTTGTGAATTTTAAATGCGCTTAAAAAATGTTTGAAAAATTAGGTCCCATAGGGTTCAATGTATTTCATTTTTTCAACCCGGGTTCAATCCAAAACTAATTGGGTGATATTTTTCATTTATATTCCCATAGGTCTCACTTATCGTTTGAACAACATACTAAAATTTTATTTTGATAAAGTCATTTTTACGGCAGTTATCGTGCTAATGGACAGATAGACAAACAGACAGAGAGACAGACAGAATGAACAAAGTCATAAACACTTTTCAACTTTGTTGTAAAGTGTTAAAAATAATATAAATATAATATTTTGTGATTATATTATTTTATTTAAATATAATGTTAAATATTTTGCGCAACATATAAAATTTTATACCTTTTTACATTCAAAATAAATAAATAATATAATTACTTCGACGTATTTCCATGAATTTTTCATTCCAAGATTCCGCAGACGATTTTACAAAATATCACTATATCATATCATTCTCCTGGGTCAACGAACTGTATCTCTCTGAGTGTGAGTTTTTGAAACGTTCCCATGCAAATGAACGATTTGCGTCCCAGTCGTGATTCGACTCATCTGTTTCTCATCTGCTCACGACGTTGTCCCCGTAGAACGTGACTGTGATGAATTCGGAAAACGTGGAAAATTTTAGGTCTTCATTATTCATTTCACAGCTTTTGAACGTGATGTTTGTGGATATAAATAAGCTTATATTACGTTGTAAAAAAGCGGTATGAAATAAAATTATGCAAAATTGACCTAAAGTCTAAGAATACATCGGGTCAAGCATGTTATTGAACATATAAGAAATAAATTGATGATGTAAGTAGTGGTGACCGATATTAGCATAAGTCTACATTTATGCTGGATTTTCTCATACTTTCATATTCCAAATATAACTTGTGCCATAATAATATAAGTTTATAATTAATATGAAATTCATGAAGGAGTACATTTTTCGTAGGATACATTTGTCATAGGAAATGTATCCTACTAATACGTATATCTTTTGTAGAAAATGTATCCTATTTCGTTTTAAAGAAGACATTTTTTGTAAAGTCATGCAACTTTTCGGGAAAATTAGAAGTGACATCTCCAGAAAATCTTCCTCCTTCGAAATTTGATGCTAAATCCATATCAGCCATCATCTAAGGCTAATCTATATATCAGTAGCAGATGCCGAGAAATAGATATTTCAAGGAAAATGTTAATTTTTGAATAGAAAGTGATGTGAACCGAAAATGAAAACCTTAGTGAGTATCTTTATCCCCCTCCGAAATTCGATGCTGAATCCATATCAGCCGTTATCTAAGCTATATATATATATATATATATATATATATATACATATATATATATATATATATATATAACCAATCTTAAGAAACAGATGTTTCAATGAAATTTCTTGAACCGGAAGTAGAAAAGGAACAGGAAGTGAGAATTTTTAGTGAGCCACCCTGTCTCCTCTAGAATTTGATGTTAAATCCATAAATCCATATAAGTTGTCATGTAAGATCTATAGTCAATCTTGAAACATATATATATCGAATATAATGAAAATTTTTAAACTAGAAATGAAAATAGAAAACCTGAAGTGGAAAACTTTAATGAACGCCACCATTCTACTTCGTAATTTGGTGCTGAATCCCAATAAGTCATCACCTGAGCTCTATCTTTAGCAAATTGTGAGAAATAGATATCGAGAGACGCAAAATCAAGAGCATGGCAAATATTTTATCACCAATTAATATCTGCGATTGCATATTGTGCATATGTTTTAATTGCAATAGTTCTATGTTGTCAAAACTAAATTTAAGGAATACATTTCTCAAATTTTTTATCTTTATTTCCCCTTAATTTACTATATTAATATTTATAGACATTTTGATTCTTACCGTATAACGAACCTGCTTCTGAAATGTGTTTGAGATACAATTTCTTCAGTGGAAAATTATTAATCAGTTAAAATGTTTTAACTTATCAGTTTTTATCCTATACATTTTTTAAATCAACTTATGTAATGTACCTAATAAAATTATTTTTCTTCATTCGTTGTATTTTTTTTACTTGATAATTGATTTTCAACAGATTAAAAGGGGTACTGACATTATTTTATTATCTTATTCAGATATTTTATACATTTTGCATGTTCATGTTAATAAGCCAGTCAAAAATATTTTGTTTCAAATTATGTTACGGTGTTACTTTGTTGTTTTTCATTAAATTATTTCACTTAATTCTGTTGTTCGATATATTTATGACGAAGGAGTACGAGTACTCATAGAGATGATATATTAGCAATTTTTAATATCACGGATATATTTATAAAATAAAACTGTATCAATAAGAAAATTGTATGTTTAGCTCCCGCCCTAAGGTTAATTCTTGTTTCACTTTTCCTTACAGCCATCTTGTTTCACTTTTCCTTACAGCCATCTTGTTTCACTTTTCCTTACAGCCATCTTGTTTCACCTTTCCTTACAGCCATCTTGTTTCACTTTTCTTTACAGCCATCTTGTTTCACTTTTCCTTACAGCCATCTTGTTTCACTTTTCCTTACAGCCATCTTGTTTCACTTTTCCTTACAGCCATCTTGTTTCACTTTTCCTTACAGCCATCTTGTTTCACTTTTCCTTACAGCCATCTTGTTTCACTTTTCCTTACAGCCATCTTGTTTCACTTTTCCTTACAGCCATCTTGTTTCACTTTTCCTTACAGCCATCTTGTTTCACTTTTCCTTACAGCCATCTTGTTTCACTTTTCCTTACAGCCATCTTGTTTCACTTTTCCTTACAGCCATCTTGTTTCACTTTTCCATACAGCCATCTTGTTTCACTTTTCCTTACAGCCATCTTGTTTCACTTTTCCTTACAGCCATCTTGTTTCACTTTTCCTTACAGCCATCTTGTTTCACTTTTCCTTACAGCCATCTTGTTTCACTTTTCCCATGTTAATCTTAGGAAAACAGTCCCAAACCTGTAGGTCATATAGTTTTTAGAATTTTTCCCCGCAGTACTTTTGCCAAGTATCGATGCTGAAAAGACGAAGGCTTGTGCCTTTTTTTAAAATAAAAATTATAAAATAGTAATTAGAAATATTTCTAGTAATTTTGTAAAATGAATACATTGCTCTAGTTTAAACTAAATAGCTATTAGAAATACTTTTAAGTATAAACTTATTTAGTGTTACGACGTATCCTTTTGCATTCGTGGGTGTACGCTCAAGATACAAGAATGAGCCTAAATTTATATATAATTAATACGTTTATTTACAATCACAGCGTAAACATGAAAAATATACAATAAATAGCTCAATAACTATCTCAATTAAACAACTGTCCGGTACAGTAAAAAGGCAATTATATGTCCCACTAATTTTACAGAACAGCCAATAATATTTTCAAAATACTGACGTATGGCACAGTTCAATGTAGCTTATATCACGCCAACTGCTCTCATACTGAGTTATGACTCTTGTTATATACTCCCTGTGGAAACTCCTAGAAATATCGCATATATCGTAGAATATTCATTATTTCGAGGTGTTTCTCGAACCTTCGAAAACTCGCCAAATTGGCGATAAATCGCAAAATATGGCACCCACCCTCCGAATTTAATCCTAAGGCAACTCTAGATTCATTTCATATGAGAGGTTGCCTGTACAGATATTCCCTCCGTCTGGTTTTCAAAAGCGATCCCCGTCAGTGTATTTTACATGCCCGTAACATTATTCTCAGCATCTATGCTTGGCAATTAACAGTGCGGAATAATATCAAAGACTACAAAAGTTGGAAGTTAATTTCTTTTTGCATGACTAATATGGGCAAGTTGAAACAAGCGACTGAAGGGGAATATACTTTTTGGCTGAGATATGATCTTATATCAAAACTTTCTTGTTTTACAAAATATTTTTATTTAGTCAAAACGCCTATCTTAAATACTCTTAGCAATGTTTCCAAACGTACAATTGTTAAATTCTATTTCCTATTTATTATTTAATATAAAGTCTGTAGTGGTGAATTTAAATTCACCATCACAGGCAGATGAATGTATTAAATTATTATTGATGAATGTATTAAATATAGATTAGAAAATTTTATACGACAAAATCGATGAATTTTTAAAATAATTTAACTAAATTTTTGCGCATAAAATTAACGTCTAAATTTAATTTAAACCCATGAATGAAAGAATAATTTTTTTATAATAAATAAGTCACTAGTAAGAACTTCATACTTTGCTTCAAGAAATATTTTTATGTTATTTTAGCGATGAAAATATTTATTAGTGTGGTGCTCTTTAAAATAATATAACATAGTACTGGAATACATTAAAGCGACAGGGCATTGTATAAAAGCAAGAAAGTGCTCAACTGATAAACTATTACCACCCGTGGACCACGGTTTCACGGTCATTGCCGTACGTTAGCGCGATGGAATCGATGAGATGATCAACTGAGCGCAAAACTCCTTAAAACAAAGGTTTTGAAATTTTTCTGGTCGAAATATTGTACTATCAGAAAAAATGTTCAAGTTCTGGTATAATACTTCTACAAGAAAAATTATAAAATCCTTGCTTTAAAGTGTTCTGTCTTCGCTAAATATGTCACCACTTGCAATTCTTCGGGCCAGGAAATTGTGAAAGCGAAACTATGATTTAAGGATTTGTGATTGATAATCAACGAGATTAAGCAATATAGTACTGTGCGCCTGATCCGTTGAGCACTTTCTTGTTTTTATAGCGCTGGTGCTCCCTGATCTCAGGAGTAGGGAAAGCAAAAATAGGACTCCTGCAGGGCTCTGCCACAACTGACCCAATTTAAAAAAATCGAATATTCCAATATTATCCCGGAACTTCCCGAGTGAGAAATTCTCTCTTAGCAGCTGCACACACATCTGCAAGAAGCCGTAGAGGCGCGTTGACAGATATTTCTGGTATCGTTTGATGACGACAGCCTGCGACATTCGTTGTGCTTCTGTATTTCGCAGTTGTCGGAAATAAAATTTAATGCGCAATCCACGAAACATTTATCCACAGAAATATGACAAATTGTTCTGTCATATACGTAGTTATGGCAACAGGTAGTCACTATTTATAGTGGGAAGCAAGTGGGATGATATATTTGTTTTGCATAAGTCATGCAGATGTAATATTTGTTCCGGCAATGGCGGATTTGCTTTGAAGTTTATAATGCTTAAGTGATGATGCTAGTAAGTTTACGATGCTTAAGTGATGTGGCTAAAAAGTTTATGTTGGCTGCCCGGAGAAGAGGGGAGAAGGGGGCATTAACCGCAAATGCCGTCTCTGGGTTTTGATAGTTCAGATTTGCCAATTATAATTTTGTTATTCTAGTTACAGATTATCCATTAATACTTTATGATACTACTGAATCGATAAAATATTCAAAATGAATCGTTCAAATTGATATAACAATAACTAAAAGTAAACTTTCGTTAAAAACAGAGCATATTAGTAACGACATATACAGCGTTTTCGCCTTTTTAATATAAAAAAGAGCAACCGTACGAACAAATGTAAATCGTTGCATCGCATGACCCAGGCTAGAAATCGTTACCAAACAAGAAAATAAAAGGATAAGTAGAAGGATTCAAAGTACTTTATGGATAACAGATGTATGAAAATTGGGTGATAAAATTGTTTCAAGGACCTTATAACTTCATCAGATCAGAAGTAGCCGTGTGCATTTGTTGCAAAAACTTGTATTTTTTGCTTATTTAATTCGGAATAATTAAATGGCTTAATTTACTAAAACTCATAAAAATACAAAGAAATGGGCCGGCCATGTAATTGGAATGCCCGATGAAAAAAAAGCACCCCCACACAAAAATCTTTCTGGTTAAACTAACAAGGAAGCTGTCTAGAAGAGGGCCAAAATTAAGATGAATTAATTGCTTTGCTAACCACATTAGTGTTCTGAACTCCAGAAATTGGAGAATTCATGTTAGGTGTTGGAAGGCATGACAGAGACTCATTGAGAAGGCCAAGACTCAGACTGAGCTGTCCACAGTGTTGGTCAGGCTTATTGGACGATCGGGCGAACACACGAAGGCCATTGTGTTTGAGGGCCGCTTTGGTTTGAAAGCATTCCAATCAACATTGATAGTTTCACGGGCTTGGAACATGAGTTTTTGACTGGCCCAATACCTGGACAGAATAGTAGCCGGCTACGGGATGGTCACCGCCGTCGAACATTAAATGCTTTCGCTGACTAGCACATTGTTAAACATTGTTGAGAACTTAGACTAGCTATCTAACAGATGTTTCCAACGGCAGCGTAAGCCAATTTTCGGGCTAGTCTGTCCCACAGGTTGAATACAGACTTCAGGGCATTTTGCTGCACTGTAAAAGGCTGGGCCGAGCTATTTTCGTTGGATGCATTCAATTTCCGTTTTCTAAAACCATGAAATTTTAATAATGATTTTATTCTATAGTGCTAAATCGAATGTTTTGTTTACGAAGATATTTATAACTTTCTGACAAATGTTAAATTTAATAACTCTGTGTGACAGGCGTAATAGACACACAGACATACATTGAATTATAGAAGACTAAGATATATTATTTTATAACTTTCACTGGAGAATTACAGGCTCTCATGGTCGTTTTCTGAATTATGTTA
The DNA here is from genome assembly GCA_951213105.1 of Amaurobius ferox. Classification (NCBI taxonomy): domain Eukaryota; kingdom Metazoa; phylum Arthropoda; class Arachnida; order Araneae; family Amaurobiidae; genus Amaurobius; species Amaurobius ferox. Next base: position 24,668,437 of record OX578153.1, read on the forward strand.
CCCCCCCCCCCTCTCCTATAAGAAGAACAATTTGAAATAACTTGTAAGTTAGAAATTATAACTTTTATCAATGCCAAATGGCTACTGGTCGATAAAGGTTTAACCTGAAACTGTTATGAGATATATGTACTCAATCTACCAGCAGAGCAGAATATGGAACAACTTACCCGTTGGTGATGGGGGCTTGTGTGAGGAAAGCAGGCAAGTAAGCAAGGTCGTCCTGATGGTCGTAAACCAAGGTCTCGACCATGGAGCCCTTCGAACTGCCGAAAGACACCCTGAAAGAGAAACATAAATGTAGAGATAACATCCATTTATATAGCAATGCAAAGCTTTTCGTCACAGTTGCGGTTATTGTTTGTAGCCGACGCACTGCAAGTGCTCTGCAAATTTAAGCAAATTTATGCAACAGCTGACGGACAGCATAGAAGACATTCTGGCTCGAACATGAACGCTCAAAAACTTCGCAGGAAAGAATGAAATAGAGGAAAAATATAATTTTAAGGATCAATTTATTTCTGCCCCATGAAAAATATGTTATGATTTTAATTTACGATTATTATGTCACGCTGAATTCAGAAATATAATCAAAAGTTTTCTATCACTCCCAGAATTTTCATGACAATTTTTTTAGCATTTTTAGGAGCTATAGCACAAAACTAATATGCGAATTATATTGTATTGAAAATGTATTGACAATTTGATAAATTCATTTATTACATACACCATAAATTCGAGTGGTCAGCCAAAATAACCCACATTATAGCAGCTGATATATATATATATAATTATATATAGAGAGAGACGTTTTGAAACGCAAAATGCTACACTGAGATATGGTTGACGAAATTGGCGAAGAATTGTATTCATCGATTTTGTTTTTCAGACCAAGCTGAAATTATAAAATTTATATTGCTATAATTTGAATTTGATTTTCGATTTTTAAGTAATCTACAATACTTGAACTCAGTCCGATGAGCAATGGGACACAGCTTGGGACACAGCACAATTGGGACACAATGCCACATATTAATTATATAACTCAAGTGTTTTAATTCATATGTTGTGAAGTAAACTTATTATTTCCAAAGCGTTTTAAATTTCAAGTTAGACAAGGAAATGTTTAGAAAATCTTGATACCTTTTGCTATATATGTGGCGAACTCATCTATAAAATTCCGATATATATATATATATATATATATATATATATATATATATATATATATATATATAAATAGATAGATAGATAGATACGAAAATAACTCTTTGGCAGACGATAATTAGCTGAATATTTCATAAATGAAACTGGAATTTCCATGAAGCCTGTAATTGTGGCTTTTCCGACCAGTTTGCGGAAATTATCAACTAATTAGCTGAAGAAAAGAAACAAAGGTTGCGGAATGTTTTACAATGTACAGTATGAACTACTGAAGCATCGAACAATACTGATTGAAGTTCTTAAAGTTGGTTTAAATAAAATATTCTAGTTATTCTTATTATTTCTAAAGTGTTTTAAATTTCAAGTGAGACAAGGAACTGTTTAAAAAATTTTAATACCTTTCGCTCTATAAGTGGCGAACTCATCTGGAAAATTCCGACCCGAAATTTCACTCCGCTAAGCATATTTTATGAACTTTATATTGTATGCAAATTATTTGAGTAAAGACTTCACTATAAACACCAGCCCAAATAGCCTCAAATAGTAAAAGTATAGAAACAGTAGATATATTACTTAAGGTATTTGAATGATCTTGAAGATTATATTAAAATTGGTATTTCTTATGTGAATCAATATTTTTATTGGTTTTGTGTAAATAAAAACAAAGAATTAAAACAATATAATAATCACAAAGGGCATAGAAAGTTATGTGACATCAATGTTACGTCATAATTTCTTTATAATCATTATATATTATAAGGACACAACATATTATGACGTTAAAGGACCCTACGAGAGTGTTTGAAATCGTATACCATAATTGTTAGATTCGGGTCCAGTCCATAGAAAAATACAATTTAATCCTGTGTATAATGCTTTGGTCAGTTATTTTTGGACAGTCATTATTTTGAATTTGAAGTTTTTCCAAATTCCACTTTCAGACTATTTTATTCATTGTTCCATTTTTTGTTAGATTTTTCCCAACAAGAGAAGTTTCCCTGAATTTATTATCATTGTTTATACCTTCCAAAGGGCTGAATAATTAATGGCCTGTCATTTGATTCACATTGGCTAATTATTTTGATTTCGAAGTTATTTCAAATTCTACTTTTCAGACTATTTTATTCTTTGTTCCATTTTTCTTCAGATTTCTCTCAATAAGAGAAGTTTTCCTGAATTTATTATCATTGTCCATACCTTCCAAAGGCTGAACAATTAATGGCTCATCATTTGATTCACATTTGCCAATTAGTTTTAATTTCGAAGTTATCCTAAATTCCACTTTACAGACTATTTTATTCTTTGTTCTATTTTCCGTCAGATTTCTCTCAACAAGAGAAGTTTTCCTGAATTTATTATCATTGTCCATACCTTCCAAAGGCTGAACAATTAATGGCTCATCATTTGATTCACATTTGCCAATTAGTTTTAATTTCGAAGTTATCCTAAATTCCACTTTACAGACTATTTTATTCTTTGTTCTATTTTCCGTCAGATTTCTCTCAACAAGAGAAGTTTTCCTGAATTTATTATCATTGTCCATACCTTCCAAAGGCTGAACAATTAATGACCCGTCATTTGATTCACATTGGCTAATTAGTTTTAATTTCGAAGTTATCCTAAATTCCACTTTACAGACTATATTATTCTTTGTTCTATTTTTCGTCAGATTTCTCCCAACAAGAGAAGTTTTCTTGAATTTATTATCATTGTCCATACCTTCCAAAGGCTGAACAATTAATGGCTCATCATTTGATTCACATTTGCTAATTAGTTTTAATTTCGAAGTTATCCTAAATTTTACTTATCAGACTATTTTATTCTTTGTTCTATTTTTCGTCAGATTTCTCCCAACAAGAGAAGTTTCCCCGAATTTATCATCATTGTTTATACCTTCCAAAAGGCTGAACAATTAATGGCTCATCATTTGATTCACATTTGCTACATGAGTATCAAACACACTGCTAGCCTCCTTTAAAATGCAATCCCATATCAAATTCTAAACGTTAGTTCAAATTAATTTAATCTTCAGGGGATAATCAGCTAAAAAATAGTAACTTTTCTTGATAATTTGAATCTGTCTATCTTCCGTTCTCATAAACATTGAAATCAACAGGTCAGGTAGCATCTGCCGAAATCACGTCCTCTTCAAGCACCCCCGCAGGGCATTATTTATACCCCCCGGAGTTCAATAAAATACCCCCCCCCCCTTTAGCCAGAAAGTGCGGGGGTGCAGCTGAAGTGTTCCTTCATTAGCCACCATTGAAGGACGGCCAGATGCGGCCACGCGCTTCAGATCTTTGCTGAATACGGTGGCAGGCAGGAGCCTTTAACTTTTGTTTGGGCTAAAATTAAACGGGATTCGTGATGTGAGTCACGATATCCGAGGGGGTGGGGATTTTTTGTTATCCCGTATCGCATGTGACAGACAGAAAAGTACCAAAGAATTTAGTACATATTAAAAATATTTAATTTTTCTTGGATTTCAATTTAGATATAACTAAAAACTTTGATATTTAAACTTTTATTGATACATTCTTTTTAATGAATCTCCTAGAATATACATTTTTTTATTGTTTTCAATAATTCATTTAATTATGAATTTATTTATTTATTTATGAATTTATTTGGCAGAAAAGTGCTAAATAATTTCGTACATATTATAAATATATAATTTTTCTTGGATTTCAATAAAATTATAACTTAAAACTTTGATATTTAAACTTTTATTTACACATTTTTATTTTATCTCATGAAATATACCATTTATTTTGTAGTTTTTTTCCCCATAATTTATTTATTTATGAATAAAATTGCTTTTTGAAATATAATAATTTTCTTAAAACTTTTATTTTGCTAAAATTTAGAAACATATAAAAATATATGTGTGAAAATTGTTTTATGCTTCTGATAAAGTAAATTATGAGAAACTATGATTTTTGTATCAGGGAGAAAATAGCCACTGTTTTACCAATATGTAATTTTTATTATATATTGGTAAAATAATAATATGATACAACGACTATACTGATATATAAATTTTTATTGGCACATTATTTTTATTTTATCATATGGAATATATAAAACATAGTTTTTATTCCCCATAATTCATTTAAATATTAATGAATAAAATTGTTTCTTGAAATATACTAATGTTCTCAAAATATTTTTATTTTACTATAATTTAGGAAAATGTCTGTGAAAAATTTTTATGCCACTGAAAGAGTAAAATGTAAGAAACTATGATTTTTGCATCAGGAAGGAAAATTTCACTTTTTTACCAATATATAATTTTTAATAAATCAATTTACCAATAGGTAAATCTGAAATTACTTTACATTTTTATTATTAATGCATTTGCAATAAATAAAAAAAATCAGATTTTACTAATATGCAATTATTGATGATATGTCAAAAAAAAAAAAAATCTGTTCAGTTTTCTGTATTAAGAAAAGTGGGAAAATATTCCACACTATCATTCTAAATTTCTTATTTTCAGTACAAAATCTTAAAGAAAACAATTTTATGAAAATTGGCAAATTTTTATATCCTTCGAAAAATATATTAAAATTTAAACTATAAAAATATCATTATTAAAAACTTCTTACAAAGCGATATTATACTTAAATTATGCTAGCATCCCGCAGAAAACATATTTTGTGCTTTATTCATATATATTACATTTCACTGATTTGCCCTGGCTCTTAATAGAGCTGAATGTAATCACCCCGAAAGGAGTGACTTGTTTCTTCACTCTAGAAAAGTAGTGCATTTCATTCTTAGGAAGAAAGCTGAGTTTTCACTAAGCAGTAAATGTAAAAATAGCTCCTTTGATATTAGAGTGTACAATGTACATTCTCTCATTATGAAAATATCATTATGAGAAACCTGGGATGGAGAAAAAAATGAAATAATGATTTTTATGATTATATACTAATTCGAAAGATAATATTTAACATTTAAACTGAAATTTAATAAATATAAGTTATTCTACAATACTTATCTATAATCATAATTTTCCTGATACACCGTTAACGCATTTTTATATGGTTCTATTCTGCATATCAACAACTCCTTTTCACGTGACCCATGGCAGGCTTCTAGGGGATTTAGGGTCGTCAGATACTACTGTTTACGGGTAGGATTTATATCGGAGGTCGGTGTCAAGCCAGGACGGGAACGGTAGAGTATCCGTCTTCGTCCAGAATTCAAAAGACTCGCATTGATCCTGGTGATCCCTCTCCACGACAAACAGGATTTGGAATGAGTAGTTCCTGGGATGTTGCTTCATGGGATTTGGATTTGAAGTAGTCTACGTATTATTGGAATAAATGCTTTGATCGAGTTTTGTTTTTATTAGACATTGTGAAGCACAGGCATTTTTCGATTAACGAATATTCGTTATAACGAACGCCACTAAAAAAAATTCATAAAAAAAAAATTCAACGATCTTTAACTGATTTTTTGTTTTTGTTAGATATTGTGAAGTCCAGGCATTTCTCGATTTGTGACATTCGTTATAATAAATGCCACAATTCATATAAAAAAAAAAAAATTATAAAGAACCTTAACCAATTTGATTTCTCATTAGACATTGTGAATTCTAGGCAATTACCGATTGGTGATATTCGCTATAAGAAATGTCGCAATTCATAAAAAAAAATATTCAAGGAACTTTAATTTATTTTTGTTTCTATTAGAGATTGTGAAGTCCAGGCAGTCCTCGATATGTGACATTTGCTATTACGAGCGTTACAATTCATAAATAATTTCTACAAAGAACCTTAACCGATTTGTGTTTTTATTAGACATTATGCACTCTTGATAGTTCCCGATTTGTAATATTCGTTACAACGAACGTCCCGATTCATAAAAAAAGTTATTCGAAAAATGTTATCAGTTTGTTTTTATTAGACATTGTGAATTCTGGGCAGTTTCCGATTCGCGATATTCTCTATAACGAACGCCACAATTCAAAAATAATTTCTACAAAGAACCTTAACCGATTTGTGTTTTTTTATTAGACATTGTGCACTCTTGACAGTTCCCAATTTGTGATATTCGGTACAAGGAACATCTTGATTCATAAAAAAAATTTATTCGAGAAACTTTATCTGATTTTTGTTTTTATTAGACATTATATGAACTCTTGGCAGTTTCCGATTTGTGATATCCTCTATAACGAACGCCACAATTCAAAAACAATTTCTACAAAGAACCTTAACTGATTTATATTTTTATTAGACATTGTGCAGTCTTTACAGTTCCCGATTTGTGATATTCGCTACAAGGAACGTCACGATTCATAAACAAATTATTCAAGGAACTTTATCCGATTTTTGTTTTTATTAGACCTGGTGAACTCTAGGCAGTTTCCGATTTGTGATATTCTCTATAACGAACGTCACAATTCAAAAATAATTTCTGCAAAGGAACTTAAGCGGTTTGTGTTTTATTAGACACTGTGCACTCTTTACAGTTCCCGATTTATGATATTCACTATAAGGAACGTCACGATTCATAAAAAAAAAGTTATTTGAGGAAATTTATCCGAGTTTTGTTTTTATTAGACATTCTGAACTCTAGAATAGAAAGTTAATAACATTTCGTTTAAAATATCATAAAACACAAAAATATGGTTGTAATTTGGTTTCGAAGGCAAAAACAGCTTCTTTGCCAGAACTGGCAAGAAGCGCGACATACAGTGAACAGTATAAGATAGGCATCTTACGGTAGAATGTCAAGAGTAGCTGAACTAGAAAACCGGTTGCCAAAGGCGCGAGGAATCGAAAGTAGGCAAAAACCACGGAGGAAAGAACGAGTGGCAGGCTGCTATGAACAAACAATAAAAACAAAGAAGAAAATAATAATAGCAGAACTTTTTGAGTGAACTGAAAGCAGCAAGGAGGACTCGAACAGCTAACAGAAAGCATCTTTTGTAAAACTACGAATGTAAATAATGGACAAATTACAACGCAAATAAAGTGAAGTAAGCAGACGTGAATTTCGGAAATCTTTGGATTTCTTTTTCTCCTCCTCATTCAATAAATAAACTTCATTTGACGAGATTGAAAAAAATGATGATTATTTCATGGTAAGGTATGCAAACCATCACTTGAAAAAACTAGGAATTATCCATTTTAAGAAAAACTTGAGAGCATAATGCGTTTGTTGTCGGTACCAGAAATATTTTTAAAGTAGATTATTTATAATAAAAGAGTTTAGTAAAGTCATTGAAATTGTTGTCATGCAAACACTTGATTCGAGCACGCTGTTTTGGGTGACGATGCAGCAAAATAAAATGTGCGTGGAGCGAAATTGGTAACCGAAACTGTGTAACCTGAAAGGGTGATAATATTAAAAATGTGGACCGGAAGTCTCCATCCCGGGTCATGACAGACCTAATTGTTTTTACCTCGCTCTGCGCATATGATGACGTAGGAATTAAGAACTCGCGTATCTTGTTCTCCGATTCTCAAGAGGAACCGAATTTGTTAACTGCGACTGTCATCTTACTTCACCGACGTCACTAAATTTCCTTGAGCATCACTGGATTCTGTGTGCCCAGCACAATTTAAAATTTTTGCGCAAGTTGTTTGAGTCTGGATATTGCTACTTCAAAATTAACAAACTATTTTTTACTGTAATAATGCGTGTGGTTTGGTAACTCCATTCAAAGTTTACTCTGGACCGTGACATCATGAATGACAAATTTTAATTCCCATTTCGTCACTCTGAGAACTTTTTCATTGGTTGCCGGGATGAGTGCCCAACCCGTATTAGAACTTTGATGTGGACTATTGGCAAACCGCAATATACCAATATCTATAATATTATCTGGCGTTCATACCCAAAGAATCTTTCATTCATACCTTTGAAAGTTATCCTTATCATTTTCAAGATCCATTTAAAAAAATATAGTCCCTTTATTTATTTATTTTTTCTCAACATAAAACCTTTGCTTAAATGTAGTGCACTTAGTTAATATACTTAAATCATATTATTTCTTTCAAAAGAACAGAAAACGAACTTCGCAACTTCTCGAGTTCGTTTTCCATTTTCGTGACAAATTTTAAAAATATCAAATCATTTCATTTCACTTTTACTCTAAATGCAAATCTTACAAAAATGTAGTGGACGTGGTTAATAGCCTGAAGCCATTCTTCGTTTTAAAAGAATAGTGTGTTCTAATATTCGAATTTAGAATTTTTTTTGTTGATTTGGAAGCTGAGGCGGATCAAATGAGACGAAAACCGAGATTCTGGCTCGAGTGGAAGTGCTCGATCATTTTGATAAGTGGGTGTTGAAGACCCAGACCACACGACCAACGACCTAGGGTTTACGGTAGCGAGATGTGTGGCCGGTGATAAGTGGGTGTTGTTGAAACCCAGACCGTCCGACCTACCAGAAAGGTGTAAGGTAACTGTTTGGACGGTCGGGAAGTGCCACCCAATTTAGACCGGAACCCAGTGGGGGAGGCATCCACAGGGACCGTACCCTCCTTCCCCTACCACCAACCTGAATTTTTACTTTCCTTATATACATAATGTATAAGGAAAGTATTGTGACGGGGTCGAAAATTCGAATTCAAGTTTTCGACGGGAGATCACGTTTCAGGCATCCCTGATCACGAATCAAACATTTTTGAAGTGATGTCTGTGTGTGTGTGAAAGTATATGTGTGTTTGTGTGTGTGTGTGTTAGTGAGACTGTGGAGACGATAACTGTCGAACGAATGGACCGATTCGAACGAAATTTGGTACAAAAATCACAATCCATAAACACTGGAAGCCTATTGTTTTTTATAGGCAATCGAATGTTCAGAACTTCCCTAAATTTTCGAGTGAAATTTTGAAAAAATAGCCAAAAAATCAAAACCGCTAATAAAGTTACGCAAATAGACATTTCTTATGTAATTTTTCATTAGAAAACGATTGACATAAATTTTAGAACGCTAACGTGAACCGTTCTCGAGATATTGCACATTTAAAAAAAATTATCAAAAAGTTATATAAAATAAAAAGAAATATTTCCTATTGAGAAACATGTTCCCTTTTCATATGTAATACCATGCGATAAATTGGGTGACATCATTTTCGTGGATCTAGCTCGTTCCATTCATGAAGAAAAGATACTTTGAGTAATACTTTTGTATTTGAACGCCAATAGTCATTTATCTTCTGTAAGAATAATTTATTTCTCCGTCCATAACGCTTGGTCAGATTTTGGCGACGAATTTGGCGGAATGTCGCCAACTTGGTGACATTTTTAATTGTTGTCAAATTAACAAATATCTCGCCAAATTGATAAAAATGACGCTAAATCAATGAAAATGACGACTAATTGTCGAAAATTCAATATCATGGAAAGAATATAAGTATCTACTACAAGAATAACATTTTTTTCAACTGTAAAAGTAGAAAATTCATTGTATTATATAAGGAAAGTCATGTGTTGCCCACATCAGATTTTTTAATCATTCCTTTGCATCGTCACCCATAATTCAAATTTTCGAAATATCTGATTTTTTCCGTTGACTTGGAAGTTGAGACCGACCGAATGGCACCTAATCCAATATTTAAGCTGTAGTGGAAGTGCTATAATTTTGATACATTACCTTCTCACTTACTCAGTCAGCCATTTCAGTGCATACTGTATATTAAGTATTCGGCATAATTTTTATTATATTCCGAGAAGGAGATAAAGTGCAAGAATTATGATTAGTTAGTTTTACGTTATGAAGTATATATATTCAGAGAAATTTATGTTTTGGTTAATGGCACGTGAATTAAACTAGATTTCATTATTTTGGCACTCTTATGTTCTATCTATGTCCATGAAGACTGCCTGCACTTATTTTACGACAACTTACAGTTAAAGTAGATTTGAAAGGATAAAGAATATTAAAACAGATGGTTAAGTAGATAATGTAGTAATGTTGTAAATAGTTAAATGTATTGTAAAAGTGTATTGTTAAAGTGTACTTATGGCTCCTGACCAGTACTGGCTATTTGATCACTGCACCTCTGGATCTTGGAGATAGAACATTGACCGTTCGGCAACATTTGGGGGTTTGCAGCTCGGTGAAAGCCCATATCTGATCACTGCACCTGGATCTTGGAGATAGAACAATAACCGTTTGGCAACTTTTGAGGGCTTGCAGCTCGGTGAAAACCTACATTTGATCACTGCACCTCTGGATCTTAGATATAGAACATTAACCGTTTGGCAACTTTTGAGGGCTTGCAACTCGGTGAAAGCCCACCTTTGATCACGGCACCTCTGGATCTTGGAGATAGAACATTGACCGTTCGGCAACATTTGGGGGTTTGCAGCTCGGTGAAAGCCCATATCTGATCACTGCACCTGGATCTTGGAGATAGAACAATAACCGTTTGGCAACTTTTGAGGGCTTGCAGCTCGGTGAAAACCTACATTTGATCACTGCACCTCTGAATCTTAGATATAGAACATTAACCGTTTGGCAACTTTTGAGGGCTTGCAACTCGGTGAAAGCCCACCTTTGATCACGGCACCTCTGGATCTTGGAGATAGAACATTGACCGTTCGGCAACATTTGGGGGTTTGCAGCTCGGTGAAAGCCCATATCTGATCACTGCACCTGGATCTTGGAGATAGAACAATAACCGTTTGGCAACTTTTGAGGGCTTGCAGCTCGGTGAAAACCTACATTTGATCACTGCACCTCTGGATCTTAGATATAGAACATTAACCGTTTGGCAACTTTTGAGGACTTGCAACTCGGTGAAAGCCCACCTTTGATCACGGCACCTCTGGATCTTGGAGATAGAACATTGACCGTTCGGCAACATTTGGGGGTTTGCAGCTCGGTGAAAGCCCATATCTGATCACTGCACCTGGATCTTGGAGATAGAACAATAACCGTTTGGCAACTTTTGAGGGCTTGCAGCTCGGTGAAAACCTACATTTGATCACTGCACCTCTGAATCTTAGATATAGAACATTAACCGTTTGGCAACTTTTGAGGGCTTGCAACTCGGTGAAAGCCCACCTTTGATCACGGCACCTCTGGATCTTGGAGATAGAACATTGACCGTTCGGCAACATTTGGGGGTTTGCAGCTCGGTGAAAGCCCATATCTGATCACTGCACCTGGATCTTGGAGATAGAACAATAACCGTTTGGCAACTTTTGAGGGCTTGCAGCTCGGTGAAAACCTACATTTGATCACTGCACCTCTGGATCTTAGATATAGAACATTAACCGTTTGGCAACTTTTGAGGACTTGCAACTCGGTGAAAGCCCACCTTTGATCACGGCACCTCTGGATCTTGGAGATAGAACATTGACCGTTCGGCAACATTTGGGGGTTTGCAGCTCGGTGAAAGCCCATATCTGATCACTGCACCTGGATCTTGGAGATAGAACAATAACCGTTTGGCAACTTTTGAGGGCTTGCAGCTCGGTGAAAACCTACATTTGATCACTGCACCTCTGGATCTTAGATATAGAACATTAACCGTTTGGCAACTTTTGAGGGCTTGCAACTCGGTGAAAGCCCACCTTTGATCACGGCACCTCTGGATCTTGGAGATAGAACATTGACCGTTCGGCAACATTTGGGGGTTTGCAGCTCGGTGAAAGCCCATATCTGATCACTGCACCTGGATCTTGGAGATAGAACAATAACCGTTTGGCAACTTTTGAGGGCTTGCAGCTCGGTGAAAACCTACATTTGATCACTGCACCTCTGGATCTTAGATATAGAACATTAACCGTTTGGCAACTTTTGAGGACTTGCAACTCGGTGAAAGCCCACCTTTGATCACGGCACCTCTGGATCTTGGAGATAGAACATTGACCGTTCGGCAACATTTGGGGGTTTGCAGCTCGGTGAAAGCCCATATCTGATCACTGCACCTGGATCTTGGAGATAGAACAATAACCGTTTGGCAACTTTTGAGGGCTTGCAGCTCGGTGAAAACCTACATTTGATCACTGCACCTCTGGATCTTAGATATAGAACATTAACCGTTTGGCAACTTTTGAGGGCTTGCAACTCGGTGAAAGCCCACCTTTGATCACGGCACCTCTGGATCTTGGAGATAGAACATTGACCGTTCGGCAACATTTGGGGGTTTGCAGCTCGGTGAAAGCCCATATCTGATCACTGCACCTGGATCTTGGAGATAGAACAATAACCGTTTGGCAACTTTTGAGGGCTTGCAGCTCGGTGAAAACCTACATTTGATCACTGCACCTCTGGATCTTAGAGATAGAACATTAACCGTTTGGCAACTTTTGAGGGCTTGCAACTCGGTGAAAGCCCACCTTTGATCACTGCACCTCTGGATCATGGACATAGAACATTAACCGTTTGGCAACTTTTGGGGGCTTGCAGCTCGGTGGAAGCCCACCTTTGATCACGGCACCTCTGGATCTTGGAGATAGAACATTAACCGTTCGGCAACATTTGGGCGTTTGCAGCTCAGTGAAAGCCCACATGTGATCACTGCATCTCTGGATCTTGGAGATAGAACATTAACCGTTTGGCAACTTTTGGGGACTTGCAGCTCGGTGAAAGCCCCCTATATGTATAACTGAAACGAAATACCCGGCGTTGTCCGGGATCTAAATAGGTGTTCACTACGTATAAACACCCGCTGCTTAAATAATGCTTCTAAACACAATTTCATATGGCTTCGATTCGAAAAGTCCAGAGTGGGACAGCTCAGTGGTTAGTGTGCGAGGATTGCACTTAAACGAGTCGCGTTCGTTTTCCGGCCTGTCTGTCTCCGTGTTCGGAAAAAGTACGAGTACGTTCAATATATGGGTTTATAAATCGTGACAGGTTTGTTGGTAGAGGAAGGAGGGTATGATCCCTGTGGATGCCGCCCCCACTGGGTTCTGGTCTAGACTGGTTGGCACTTCCTGGCTGTCCAAACAGTTATTTTATTTACACCTAGTAGCCCGGCCACAGTAGCCCGGCCACACAAGTAGCCCGGCCACACAAACAGCTACTGAAAGCCTTCGGGTCAGTCGTGTGGTCTGGGTCGAAGAAGAAGAAGAAGAAGAAGATCCGAAAATTGCATAAATGAAATCGCACGCGTTTTCCACAAAAGCAAAAAATATGAGAATCACAATTGACTGTACAACCGCTCACATTTCAACACACCGATCTCTCATGTAAATGCAAAAATCTGACCATGCCTGTATAGACGATAAGGCCGATGCGAAAATTACACGAATCAAATCACACGCACTCTCCGCAAAAACAAAATATATGTGAATCACAACCGATCATAAAACAGGCGATTCCGCAGAATCCACATGCACCCTAATAAATATGAAGCGCCATCCGTCTGGAATTCCCCGGTTTCGCGAAGGAGACGATTGCTTATGATCTTGTCACCGTTCTGCGAATGAAATTTGAGCCACATTTTTTCCCCACGCGTTTTATTGAATTTTTAACTGTCGCAAAGGAAATTCGAGCCTATATAATAAATAAAAAACCAATTCGAAATTAAAACATATAACGCCCATTTGCACATATTCGGGTCCTGCAGTACCTGATGTGTTCTAAATTCCATGGTGGACGCTTAGATTACACGCTACAGACTGCACAGACAGACAGACACACACGCAGGCAGACATCTTCCTTTATTAAGCACGATGTCTCTGTTGGTTAATTTCGTGAAGAAATCTCTTAAAAAAAAATTTGGAGTTTTTTTTTCTAACAGAAAACAACCCGCTTATCCTAACTTTTTCTTGTAATAAAGGAAATTTAAAGAATTTATTTACAGTGGAGCTTAAATAAAGAGTAACAATAAATGAATTTGATCATTTTTATTTCTAACTCAAGTTCAATCCAATTCAATTTGATAGCAAATATTTTTACTTTTCTACTGCATTAATCTTTTCTTTATAAATTAAATGCGCTAAACATTTCATACACATTTCGTTTTGAACAACTGCCAGTAAGACTAGAGCATGGTGTAATACACAGCACTGTCAGCTTACGAGTATTTCTAGTTTCAATAAATGACAGCTGTTTATGAGATACTGAAAACAAAATTTTTCTGTCGTAAAGGCAATTCTGTTAGTTTACAATGGTTTGAGTGACATCTTTAGGGACAAAAATGATGAAAATATGTCGGTTTAGCTAGATAAGGTTGTAAACAAGTCTGCAACACAGTCAGTATTACTGACCACATATCAATGAAATATAAAATCAGTTTTTAAGGGTTAAGTTTAGAGAGTGCTTCAGAATTGACTTTATCAGTTGCTTTAATTTTAAAAGATGGTAACATTGATGGATACGAAAAAGTAAGAAGAGAGTTAGGCTGAGAAGAGGTTACGTTGTGAAAGACACTGATGAAGTCTTCTGTCAGATTGAAATTTTTTGTCAGCGACGTGTAAAATAAAATAAAAAATGAACAAGAAAGATCAATCATGCATAAAGCATTGATTATGAAACATTTTCCAACTTCAATGCAATTTTATACAAACATCTCTAAAATGCGATACATTTCTCGGTAATATTTTTAAAATTATCACAATACTACATTAATTTATTGTATTTCAAAACTTCATCGAAAAAAAATGAACTTTATTCAAATGACGTCATTGAAATATAAATCGCCTCTATATAAAAGCAGCATATCATTCATAAACATTTTTCCAATCGACGTCATTGAAATATAAATCGCCTCTATATAAAAGCAGCATATCATTCATAAACATTTTTCCAATCGTTTCATTCATCACAATACTATAATAATTTATTTTATTTAAAAAATTCTTATCTACCATATTTATTTTAAAATGTAAAACCATTCTCATATATAAATAATTAAACTCGTGGAAAGATATTTATCATATAATATATTTCTTTTTCCTTTCTGGAGGATATAACAAGAGTCAGAATTTAATTGAATTTGTTTATCTCCCTATAGTAAATAATTTTTATTTAAAAAACTACCTAACATATTTTACTGAAATTTTTTTTATATATTTTATGGGATAATTTGAATATTCAATAAAATTTTCGAAGCAATTTGTGAATTTTAAATTGGCTTAAAAAATGTCTGAAACATTAGGTCCCATAAGGTTCAATTGTATTTCATTTTTTCAACCCGGGTTCAATAAAAAACTAATTGGGTGATATTATTCATTTATATTCCCGTAGGTCCCACAGACCGTCTGAAAAATATACTAAAATATCATTTTGATAAAGTCATTTTTACGGCAGTTATCGTGCTAACGGACAGACAGACAGACATCCATACAAACAGAATGAACAAAGTCATAAACACTTTCAACTATGTTGTAAAGTGTTAAAGAATGAACAAAGTCATAAACACTTTCAACTATGTTGTAAAGTGTTAAAAAACAGTAAAATTATTGCTGGCCAGTCTTGATCTCGATTATACTATTTGATTTGAACATTTATTTACTGTAGACAAGAGCCGTGGTTGGAAAAACTACTTTATTTTTGTAGTGAACTACAACTACTTTATGGCAAATGTAGTTAACTGCAACTACAACTACTTTTTACCGTAAACTTTTTACCAATATATTTTACGGCATGTTTCAAGGAAATAAAAGAATAAACTTTAAAATCAAAGACAACCAAAAATAAGTTTTAAAGTATTTTAATAAAATCTCCTTTCATGGACGTACAAAAATTACACGGCCAAAGCGCTTTCGGGTATCACACTGCCCTTTATCAGTGGCGTTCGCCACTGATAAAGGGCAACGTCGAGGAAAGGAGATTTTATTAAAAGATTTTAAAACCTATTTTTGGTTGTCTTTGATTTTAAAGTTTAATTAAAGCTGACGTGTATCCATTTTATTTATTAAAATATAAAATAAATTAAAGTGAACAATATTTATTTAAAAACATGTTTGTTTATTTTTAGTAGAATTTGCATCTCAAAATTGCAATCAGATAAGCAGAATCTCTAAGCTTGACACTTTGCAAATCGTACATCGTTGCGCAGAACACTGAATTTCATACAATTGAAGAAAGGGTGATCACATGATATGTAGAATGGCACCTTGTTTGTTTACAGAAGTAACGTTAAAAGTAGCGTCCAAATTCGATACAAACTACTGATTTAATTTATCGCGCTACTCGCTGCACTACTTGTTTTTAAAAGTAGCGCGTTACACTACACACTACGAGAAAAAGTAGTGACTACTGTAGTTTCGCTACTTGTAGCGCGCTACTTTCGACCACTGGACAAAAGTGCTCAAACTATCACAAATTCCTACCACCAAAAACAAAAATTCAAAAAATTCAGTACAGTCGACAAAAGAATGCCTTGTATGTAAAAGTCAATTACTATACACTTAATCAAGATATTGTCACACATTTGTATTTCGTTTGAAATTCAAAAATTTGATGTGGACAGCACATGACTTTCCCTACAGACTCATATCCACGTTCACTTTATTTCTTTAATAATTCATTAAATTGAGTTTAAACAAAATAACACTGAATACACAAAATAACGCAAAATAACACTGAACAAAATACACAACAACAAAATAACAACACATACAAATTATCATACAAAAATAACACTGTACAAAATAACATTGAATTTGTGCGTTTAATTCACTTTTCGCTTTTATTTGGTAACTGAACATTTTTTCAAAGGCGGCATTATAAAAATGCGAAAAAACTAAAATATCTTGAGAGCGGTTAGTTAGTCTTAGAGTAATAGGGTTAGTCTTAATATATTCGTCGTCAAAAATTGCGTATAAAACAAGCATTTAAGCGCTACATTTGAGCATACGTAGTCTTTTATTTTAGATTTTGGTAATTTTTGCGAGCTATTTCATAAAAAAGGCAGGTTTTTCGTTTCTAAATGGTACCGAAATCTATTCAGCACCAGGATATCCCAGAAGTGACTTATCTACCAAATTTTGTAAAATTTGGTCAATTAGTGTTTTAGCTAGAGGGGATACATGATGTTTTTGCGGGACATTGAGTCAAAAAAAAAAAAAACGCGGTTTCTTTTATCCCGAATCGTATAGAACCAGGGTCACACACAAGTGACTTGTCAATAAAATTTTATGCAATTCTGTCTATTAGTCTTTGAGTTAAGATTGGATACATACATATATTTCACAAATATACTCGTAGACACAAACACAGACACACACACACATACGTCACGCTGAGGCCAACGGCCGTACCGTGCTGAAAACACCGGTTCTCGTTAGATCACCGAAGTCAAGCAGCATCGGGCGCGGTTAGTACTTGGTGGGTGACCACCTCGGAACACCGCGTGCTGTTGGCCATCTCGGGTGCGGTATTCCCGTGGTTTGCGCGCTAGATTTGCACGCTACCACAAATGCCGCCGTGTTCATGCGGAGTACGATCACGTTAAACATGTGGGTCCGTAAGTCCTTCCGAGAGGTTGGTGGTAGGGGAAGGAGGGTACGGTCCCTGTGGATGCCTCCCCCACTGGGTTCCGGTCTAAATTGGGTGGCACTTCCCGGCCGTCCATACAGTTACCTTACACCTTTCTGGTAGGTCGGACGGTCTGGGTCTCAACAACAACATACGTCACGCTAAAAATAGTTTTTTCGTGTTCTAGAGATCCCAAAACGTATAGATCCGTCGAAAACGCGGGTTTCGGTTTTCGACACGATTCCAATACTTTACCTATATATTACCATGCATTGCAGGGGGAAAATGAGCAAAAATAATAAATATTAGGAAATATGATTAACAATACGACTAACAATTTGGTTATTGGTTAACAATATAATTAACAAAATGATTTAATGTGATACTTGTGATTGTTTTACAGATATTAGTTCCGATATATTTTTATTTCACTTTATTACAGTAAATTACTTTAATTTACTAAATGTTTTAATTTACGTAAAGTTTTACGTAAATTAAAAAATTACGTAATTTTACGTAATTACGTATTTTTTTTAATTTTACGTAATTTTTTTTAATTTGCTTTATTACCGTATCTCCAAGTCGAGTTTTGTTCTATATTTATTTTCTCAGTATATATATCATTCAGAAAAATACTGCATAACATAAGTACGTCGAACAAAATGACATTTAAAATATAATGGCCTCTTTATGAAATATTTTTAAAATTTGAAATATCTTTAAAATCTCAGAAGTTGACTAAAGCATTGTTTTTGAAATTATTCATTTAATCTCTGTCAAACCAAACACCAATGAATTATTCCTTTTCTTCAGAAGATGGTAAAATTTTTATACTGTATATTGCACAAATTATTCACGTACCATCAGTTATATTTTCGCGTACCACTAATTGTATGCGTACTACTGGTTGTAAACAGCTGCTACACAGTATACGTGAATTTTGAAATATTTTTAGAGCCCCCTCAAATCCAACATCCCATCTTTCATAAAGCATACCTTGCCTATATAGGGTGCCCCAAAAAGATTGAAACGCTCTTTAATTCTTTACCTATTGGAGATAAGTGGGCAATGTAAATTGCAAAAATGTTGAAAATAAGGTAGGAAATAAGACTACGTTAATGAAATAGTCCTCCCATTAATTTACAAAAAGTTACACTCTTTAAATTTTTATACGACCCCCTCTTAGACAAATTTGGTCAATTAGAAATTTTTTATTTTTATTGCAACAAGAACATTAAAATACCGCATATCTGTATCTTTAAAATCAACTGAATTATGATAAAGGGAATATTTTCCGTACCATGTGAAAAGTTGTTTCATCAGTGAAAATACGGATCATAAACAAATTGACAATGGAAATTGTTTAGATCAAAAATACTTTAATATGTGTCAAAATTTTTTATCACAAATGCATCTAAATAAAGCATTACACAGACGGAGATCATATAAAGCAGTGGTACTCACTACGCGGTTGGGTATCCTATGTATTATCATCCAATTTTATCTTTTTTGTGATATGTCACAAATTTACATTTCTAATTTGATATAGGGTCCCCATTCACAATGTTCAATTTTCAATTAAATATAACTCGCTCAATTTTAAAGATACAGGTATGCGGTTTTTTTAATGATCTTGTTGCATTAAAAATAAAAAAAAATTCTGATTAATCAAATTTGTCTAAGGGTGTCGTATAAAAATTTAAAAAGTGTAACTTTTTGAAAATTAATGGGAGGACTATTTCATTAACGTAGTCATATTTCCTACCTTACTTTCAACATTTTTGCAATTTACATTGCCCACTTATCTGTAACAGGTAAGGAATTAAAGCGCGTTTTAATCGTTTTGGAACACCCTGTATACAGGGTTCTGAAGAAACACCTGAAGTACCACAATAACTTTGCAAGGAAAAGTTTAATTGCATACAGGTTAGATCTAGCTATAGTAAAGTGATAGTAAAGTCTAGCTATAGTAAAGTGACCGATCGAATAAGAGGGATTGCAGCACCCCTAGCGGAGAATTAAAAAAATGGGAACACGAACTCGGCAACAAAGCGAGGTAGATGAAAAAATACACCAAGTTGTAAAGCATAGTCTAATAAGTAGGAATCGACGCTAAGAGCGAACGAAACTTATATACAGAAGGCAATAAATACATCACGAAAAGTTGCATCATTAGGAATTCTAACAGAGTGACCTGTAGTATTTTTTAAAGCTCGTAATAATATTTTTTTGGAATTCAAATGTACATTGTCTCTGACAGAGAGCATTTTAAGCAGGGTCTACATTAGCTTTCTATTCATACATACGTTGTTTTTTGTATCACTTCTGAAAAGAACAGTCATTCGCCAATATCATTTGTCATCATTTGTCTTCTATAACAGATTTTCTGACGATTCCTACTCATTAGATAACAATACTCTACAACTTTGAATTTGGCATTTTTCATCTATATAGCTGTCTAGAATTGCTGCCCCAATCGGGAATAGAACCCTGGATCTTTGAACTAGCTAGCCGATGCCCTACAGTTGGGCTGTGACGAAATTGCAAGCTCTTATTGTCGAAATGGACTCTGAACTTTGTTGCCTAGTTCGTTAGTCTAACTTTTAAAATTCTACACACAGGAATTCAACACACAGGAGCGCTCTGCCATAAACCTTCGGGTTGGTCGTGTGGTCTGGGCCTTCTACACACAGGAACGCTACGAGTCAACGGCCCTACCGTGCAGAAAACACCGGTTCTCGTTAGATCACCGAAGTCAAGCAGCGTCGGGTTCGGTTAGTACTTCGGTGGGTGACCACCTGGGAACCCCGTGTGCTGTTGGCACATTTTGGACGCGGTAGCCCGGTGGTTTGCGCGCTGGATTTGCAGGCTGCCACAACTGCCGCCGTGTTCATGCGGAGTACGATCACTTTAAACATGTGGGTCCGTAAGTCCTTCCGAGAGGTTGGTGGTAGGGGGAGGAGGGTAAGGTCCCTGTGGATGCTTCCCCCACTGGGTTCCGGTCTAAATTAAGTGGCACTTCCCGGCCGTCCAAACGGTCACCTTACACCTTTCGCCGGACGTTGGCCGCCCCGGGAGTTGGCTTCCGCTAACTCTTTTCCCGGCCGTCCAATTAGATACTCAAGTCCTCAGGATGAGTCGGACGGTCTGGGTCTTCTACACCTTTCTGGTAGGTCGGACGGCCTGGGTCTCAACAACAACAACACAGGAGCGCTACTATCATTTTTATTCGATGGGGCATGGCCATTTTACTAGATCGACCTAATATGCACATCCACGAAACTTTCACAACAAATTTATTGGGATGCGTAAGGACCTTCCTAGAAACTCTGTATAGTACTTGCGGAAGATAACAAGCGAATAGCAAAACACCTGAAGTGGTACAATGACAATGCGTTAGGCATAACTGCAGCTAGTGTCACCGTATATATGATTCAATCTAAAAATATCTGTATCATTATTACTCAAGCTCACTTTATTTATGATGACATGTACTCAAACTAATTAATTCCAGTATCATTAATCGTACTTTGGCTCTTTAAAGTCCAAACACACTAACTGTTCGTGCTCATTCCAATTTGAAGCACTGCCAGTAAAATCTATTTGACTCAAACACACGGTGTAACACTTGGCACTCTAGGCTGATGAGAGCTGCCAGTTCCGCTAAACGGCAGCTGTTCAAGAGACATTCAAAACTCCATTTTTAAGCCGAATAAGCAATTTTGATAGTTTGCAATAAAGTGCGCTAAAATTAGCGACATCTTTAAGGAGGAGAGTGATGAAAACTGTCAATTTGAATACAAGGCTGCAACCAGCTTGGAAGATACTCAAAGTGTTACCACGCTTCAGTGGAGTAGGAAGATTATTATTTTAAGAGTGGACTCTAGTGTGTCTTCGTAACTCTTCAGGCTTGTAAGTTACTCTTAAAGAAGGCAGGTTTTAATTTAATGGAAAACGAAGAAGCGCTGAAATATTTAAAGGGGTATATGGAGTTCAAACTAAAATAAATTATGATTTTGCAGTTTAGTAGCCACTGGATTGTAGACTCTATATTTTAAATTTTATAAAGACAAATTCGACAAATTTGTTAGCATCATTCTTGTGGATATTTGTTCCATTCACAAGAGAAGATACTTTGTGTTCTAAGAAACGTTATATAATACTACGTAAGTTTTTCCTTACGTAAAATTATAGAATTTAATTGACAAGGAATGTTAACCAAATAAACTTAAATTCAGTGTTGTTGTTGGTGTTGAGACCCAGACCGTCCGACTTACCAGAAAGGTGTAAGGTAACCGTTTGGATGGCAGGGAAGTGCCACCCAATTTAGACTGGAACACAGTGGGGGAGGCATCCACAGGTACCGTACCCTCCTTCCCCTACCACCAATCTCTCGGAAGGACTTACGGACTCCCATGTTTAACGTGATCGTACTCCGCATAAACACGGCGGCAGTTGTGGCAGCGTGCAAATACACCGAACTACCGCGCCCGAAAATGTGCCAACAGCACACGGTGTTCCCAGGTGGTCCTTAAATTCAGTGTTGTTGTTGTTGAGACCCAGGCCGTTCGACCTACCAGAAAGGCGTAAGGTAACCGTTTTGACGGCCGGGAAGTGCCACTTAATTTAGACCGGAACCCAGTGGGGGAGGCATCCACAGGGACCGTACCCTCCTTCCCCTACTACCAACCTCTCGGAAGGACTTACAGACCCACATGTTTAACGTGGTCGTACTCCACATGAACACGGCGGCAGTTGTGGCAGCGTGCAAATCCAGCGCGCAAACCACTGGGCTGCCGCGCCCGAAATGTGCCAACAGCACGCGGTGTTCCCAGGTGGTCACCCACCCAAGTACTAACCGCGCCCGATGCTGCTGGAATTCGGTGATCTAACGAGAACCGGTGTTTTCAGCACGGTAGGGCCATTGGCATAATGCTGGTCTTCGTGAATTTCGGCGGTTGAAGAAGTTACGACGAGGACCGATGAGCTTAACAAACTTAAGAAACATGATTCAACGGTTTGAAACTACCGGTGGCAAATGTCGTGCAACGCATGCAGTTAGTTCTTGGAACATCAGAATGGTGGTCATGTTGAACTTCATTTGTAATTAACAGTAAAAGTTGCCATGCACTGTTAACAAAATTGATGTGTACTGTCTCATTTGGCATTTACTCATTCATTATTCACACTACTATACTTTTGCAGCCCCAAAATTTCCCCAGGAGGCGAATTTTGGAACTAATTTCTTTTTTTCTTTAGAAGTCAGAACCGCATGTTCCACTTTGTGCGCCCACCGAATTTTGTTACATTTCGTCCAATACATTACTCGCTAGAGGGCTCTGAACACCTCACGTTATATTATGACCACCCTGTATTTTACAGTTATTGCATGGTATTAGTCAAGATATAAAAAATTCTATTATCAGAGATTCCCTTTTTTCATACCAAATCACAGCAAGATTAAAGCAAATAAATTTTTTAATATCTAAAACTGTAAAAATTTACATAAAAACAGAGAATTTAAATTTTATTTTATCAAATTTTAGCTTCTGAAATATAAGGATTCTCTAAGGGAATATCCGAGATATCTTAAAGGAATTACTTATTCCGAGACATTTAAACATCTTCAATTAAATTTCTTCAACACCTTTCTCATAAAAGGTTTTTCTAAAGCAAAAAGAAACCAGACATGTTTCAGAGGTATTACATGAATAAATAATGCATGTTTTGGTTTTGAAAGCAAGCATCTAAAGTATTTCAGCAATTTCTTGTATTAACATTGCATAAACCACTCTTTGAAAATCACTATCGAACGGAGGTTTTTCAAAATGTTACTCTTATCTAAAATATTATCATGTTTCCTTCATTTTTTTATTCGATAAGCAGAAAAATATCTGAAAAATGCATCAACATTAGAAGGAGGTGTATCTGAACACCGGAAATTTAAGAAACATTTCCAGAAAATTATCTCTCTTGATATTTTTGCGATAAAAGAAACGTCCCACCTTTAATGGAGATTCTAGAGAATGGGTTAAATGAATTTTGAAGGATTAGATTAATTTTACTTGCAGAAAAGCTAACTTTCATTGTGAAAACTACAACTATCGTCTACTATATTATCGTCTGTTTTAATTTAAACTTACCGTCTGCTTAAATTTAATATTGTATATTTTGCTAAATTGTAATATTGTTTGCTAAAATGTATCATTATCGTCTGCTAAAATTTAATATTATCATCATTCCTTCGTTTTCATACATCCATATATCATATGCGTGTATTGATTGATATGAATAAACACATAGTATAATTTTAATTTCAATTATATCATTTGCTTAATTTGAATTGATGCCATTGATTTCATACAGCAAACAAATTGTTTGTTCTTTAATGGAGTTTAATAGTTTAATTAAATAGCTTAGCAGAGAATTACAGCTTTTCTTTTACCTTTCTACTATCAAGTTCGCATTGTAGCAAGAATAGGAAAAGAAGTACTGTATGTGACAAAGATCACTTTATTCCTTATGTAACTTTCATTTAAACATAGTTTTCATGGAAGAATTTACGGATAGGCGAACGTGTCTTAAGTTTAACTTAAGAGAAAGCTCTTAATTTCTTAACGATTGCATCTATTTGCATTATTAAATATTTTAATTGAATAGTGGTATAAATACTACTTTAATGTTTCACTTGGTATTACTAATTGCTTATCTTAATTGACGCCTAAGTGTGAACAATTAGAATAGCAATTTTCTTTAAAATATTTAAAATATTTATTTTAAAATTGTTATTTCTATTGTACATACATCTTTTCATTGCTTGTTTTATTCAAACCAAAATAATAATCAAAAGAGTATCAAAAGAATATCCCAAGCGCAAAATCGCATATAAAATTTAGTGATATCAATATGACGTCACTTTACACAAAATATAAATTCTATATAAAAAAATGAAGAGTCCCCCCCCCCTCCAAGAAGAGTTTTACTTTGAACCCTAGAACATTTAAATATATTCTTGACTAGGTGAATAAGCTTTGTTGGCTCAGTTGCTTTATTGAATTAAAAATCTAAAACCATACACAAAAACAGCTATATTCCAATACCAAATCTTTGCTTAATTGAATCACCTAAAACTCACAATGTTCAACAATTTTTCTCTTTGTTAATTCACGGAGAGTGGGGTAGACAAGGGAAAGTTCGAGATCATAAATTACGTAGTTATATGAGATTGATTTTGACTATGTTATCTTTTTAATTAATTTCCCTGAAGGAAACATGTGGTGAGTAAAAACACAAGATAAACCGTTAACTATTCCTTATCTACTAGTTATAATATATAAACGACGAAATAACAACATTATCAGACGTCATGTGTAAAATACGCATGCGCATTTTGAGAAATAAAAATTGCCGTCCGATTTAAGCCAATTTTAATATTATTAGGTAATTTGATGAGAAGAAATAAAAAAAAAAAAAAGAAAGATCAATCATGCTTAAAGCATTGATTATGAAACACTTTCCAACTTCAATGCAATTTTATTTAAACATCTCTAAAATGCAATACATTCCTAAGTAATATTTTAAAACTTATCACAATACTACATTAATTTATTATAGTTGAAAGCTTAAACCTTTATCGAAAAAACAGAACGTCATTCAAATGACGGCATTGAAATATAAATTGCTTAGTTTAAACATCTCTAAAATGCGATACATTCCTCGGTAATATTTTTAAAATCATCATAATACTACAATATTTTATTATATTTGAATACTTCATCGAAAACAACTGACATTCAACTGACGTCATTCAAATGACGTCATAGAAAAAATAACACGCCTGGCTCTCTCTATAAAAGCAGCATTTCATTCATAACATTTTCCCAATCATTTCATTCATCACAGTACCAAAATAATTAATTTTATTTAAAAACTTCAGACCATGGAGCTACAAGTAATTAAACTCTATGCTTAAAACTTCATCGAAAAAAAATAGTCCTTCTCTCTGTAAAATCCATGAATATTTCATTCATATCAGCTATGCAAACTCCATGAGCTAAATACTTTTGCGTTAAAAAAATACAGCAGTTCTTATACAACTCATCCAACATATTTTGCTGTTTACATTTTACATAAGTGAAAAATAGGCTTCGTTGTAGAAATAATCCAATTTGGATGATCATTTAAACTCAAATATATTGCCATTGCTTTGTTTCAGTATGCAGATGCACAGAATTTAAGCAAAAATAAAGCGGTTTTAGGACGAATACAACACTCGATAAGAATGAAAAAGAACTTTAAAATTCACGATTTTGAGACAAGATGGATGCCATATTTTAATTTGAAGTGGGTCACGTGATCTTTTCATATCATGGTCACGTGATCGCTTCATATAAGAGGTGTAATTATTATCTTAATTTTTATTTAAAAAACTACTGAATATAGTTTGCTGAAATTTTTTTTATATATTTTATGGAATAATTTGAATATTACCGAAAATTTTCGAAGCAATTTGTGAATTTTAAATCCGCTTAAAAAATGTTTGAAAAATTAGGTCCCATATGGTTCAATGTATTTCGTTTTTTCAACCCGGGTTCAATCCAAAACTAATTGGATGATATTATTCATTTATATTCCCATAGGTTCTACAGACCGTCTGAAAAACATACTAAAATTTTATTTTGATTAAGTCATTTTTACGGCAGTTATCGTGCTAACAGACAGACAGACAGAATGAACATATTCATGAGCACTTTTCAACTTTGTTGTAAAGTGTTAAAAAGTTTATTTTACAGTCACGGAATTGCATCTTTTATAAACAGCGCATGCGCAATTTAAATAAAATAAAATTTTGTTGCACTTACAACAAATTTGGTGTGCCTAACTGTCATGTAATAATAAATATGAAAACAATATTAAATGCCTTCAAACTTGTTAGATCATAACTGTCCAAAAAATGCAAGTTTCAAAATTTTATTTTTTATCAGGTTATTATCAAATTTATTATATTGAGTAATTTCAAAATGTGGTGTTTAAATTGAATGTTAGATGCAGTTACACACGAAAAAATTGTGCATACATTTTGCCTAAAAATTGTGCATACATTTTGTGCAAAAATTGTGCATACATATGAAACACGTCAAAATGAAAGGAAGACAAATCTATTTTAAAAAGTAATTTTGATAATCATCTTGTTCCTCTTCGCTGACAATGGTACTGTGCATGCATGAAAGGTTTCATTAAAATTGAAATTTCTGTGGTACTTTAACGTGAATGCATGATTGAACTCCAGACAGATACTGATTTCCAAACTAGATGCTTTCGAAAACAGGACTTCTCCAGTAAAATCTGGATAGCTGAGAAATTTTTGTTTTCTTTTAAATTTTCCTTACAATATATAGTAATGTATAGGGGAAGTGCTGGAATTGTGTCGAAAATCGCAACTCGAATTTTCGACAAATTTACACCCTTGAGTCTTCGGATGAGTCGGTCGGCCTGGGCTTTCGACATCCCTGAGTACCTCTTGTATACGAAAAATCTAGTGACATCTGTGTGTGCCTCTGTGTGTCTCTCTCTCTCTCTGTCTGTGTGTGCGTATCTCTCTGTGTGTGTGTATGTATATGTTTGTGTGAGTGTGTGTGTGTGTATGTATGTGTCTCTGTCTATATCTGTATATGTGTATCTTCCTGAGTGTGCGCGTGTTTATCTGTGTGTGTATATCTTTGTGTATGTCTCTCTCTCTGTGTGTGTGTGTGCAATGTATGTATCCACTCTAAATCAAAAACTAACTGACCACATTTCATAAAATTTTAAAAGTAAGTAACTCGTGGGTTACTCTGGTGCTGATTAGATTTTGGTACGATTCAGGATAAAAGTACCTGCTTTTTTTTTGCGAAATGGCCCACAAAATTCGCATGTATTCATTCTAGTTTAAAAAGTAATAGGCCAAATGTCACAAAATTTGGTAGATAAGTCACCTGTGGGTTACCCTGGTACTGATTAGATGTGATTCGGAAAAAAAAAACCTCTGTCTTTTTTGCGAAATGGTCCGCAAAAAGCACTAAAATCCAAAATAAAATACGTATGCTGCAATGTAACAATTAAATGCTCGTTTGATAATTTTGTTGTTGAGACCTAGACCGTTCGACCTACCAGAAAGGTGTAAGGTAACTGTTTGGAAGTCCAGGAAGAGCCACCCAATTCAGACCGGAACCCAGTGGGAGAGGCGTCCACAGGGACTGTACCCTCCTTCCCCTATCACCAACATCTCGGAAGGACTTATGGACCCACATGTTTAACGTAATCGCGCTCCGCGTGAACACGGCAGCAGTTTTGGCAGCGGAGGAATCGAACCCGGGCCTTCCGAGTGCAATTCCCCCGCGCTAACGACTGGGCTACCGCGCCTATTGCTTGTTTAATGCTTAATTTTTGACGGTGAATAAAATAAGAACTCCATTACTCTAGGACTAGCCGTTCTGGAGATATTTTAATTTTATTTATTTACTTTTATTTATTTATTTTTTTTGCTTTGCTGCCTTTAAAAATATGTCCAGTTTCCACATGGAAACGAAAATTGAATTAAAAGTGCAATTTCGGTGTCATTTCAAATAATTATGCGTGATATTTTGTGCAATTAAACTTCATTTCAAATAATTATGCGTATTATTTTGTGCAACTAAACTCCATTTCAAATAATTATGCGTGCTATTTTGTGCAATTAAATTCAATTTCAAATAATTATGTTTGTTATTTTGTGCAATTAAACTCCATTTCAAATAATTATGCGTGTTGGTTTGTGCAATGAAACTCAAGGTAATGAATTATCAAAGAAATGCAGAGAAAATGAATTTGAGTATGTAGAGAAAATCATGTGGTGCCCACATCAGTTTTTTTTCCTTCTTGTGAGACCGAATCAGACCGCGGAGCGGGGAAAATACAATTCGACACACTTACCCTCTTTTTTTTTTAACAAAAATAACCTTTCTATAACACCGAAAAAGTTACATCTTTTAAAAACCGCAACAAATATATTTTCAAACAATTCTTCCAAAGGAAGACAGTCAACATTTTTATCTGTTTTGTTTTCTCCCATGAATAATTGGTAACCAAAAGTTCTAAACACGAAAAGACGCAAATAAATTCAAGACATATGTAGGTTAAGGGAGTAAAACAAAATGAAGTATGATATTTCATTTTTTTTTCGAGCTGTAAAAAGAGAAATGGATATTTTGAAACTGAAGGTACCAAATAAATTGAAGGTACCATCTTCCTTGGCATTATGCCAGAACACATGGTTTCCAGAACGAATCAATACACGTCAAGCTTGACCACGCCTACTCCCATTCTGCTACAGTTGTACTAAATTTTGTGAATGGATGTTTTTCAGTTGTTGAACATTTATACAGTGTAACATTTTGTTATTAAGATGAAAAGATTCGTTTTTACTGCACTTATAATTGTACGGTTGTATAAATAATCGGGTGAGATATTACGGTTATATCTTTTTTACGCAGGTGTATAGAAATCCGAATGGTGCCCCAAATGATGAGACAACTTTCGGGTTGTGTGTGTGTGTGTGTGTGTGTGTGGGGGGGGGGGGTGACCTCCATTTTAGCTGGATAAGGAGGGCTGTTTCTCTCCCTTTTACAGATGGAGTTAAAAAGCCAATTACAAATTGCAGAGCGTTGTAAAATTAGCCCAAAGTATTTTTGACCCCCCTCCTCCGTAAAAAATGGAAAGAAACTCTGAAAAGAAATATCGTATATATATATATATATATATATATATATATATATATGTATATATATATATATATATATATATATGTATGTATATACATATATATATATACATATATATATATATATATATGTATATATATATATATATATATATATATATATATATATATATATATATATATACATATATATATATATATATATATATATATATATATATATATATATATATATACATATATATATATATATATATATATATATATATATACATATATATACATATACATATATACATACATATATATATATATATATATATATATATATATATATTTAATTTTTCAAAATTACATTAGAAAATTGAAGGGAGAGCATACTTTCGTTCGAAATGCTCCATTCCTTCATGAGCTATCGCACACACACACACACACACACACACACACATGCATCAGCTAAAAAATGTTTGGTTCTAGTTCGGGAATGCGTAAAACGTGCTTTTCCGTCGAAATCACGACTCAATCATTTTACTTTCTGTACACATTATACTATGTTTATAGAAAAGTAATAAACGATAATACTAATACTTCTCAGTTTATTTGCTTTGATTTAGCGAAAAGTTTCAAATGTAAACTGCAGAGCTCCTATTACATAGAATTATTGCAAGCACGCATTTTCAATCCAATATAACTGTTGTTGCAATTATGCTTGGATATATTTATTTAGGCTTGCATATTTAGATTCTTTTAGTTTCCCTACAATTCATAGTATATGGAAAGAGAAAGTACTGCGATGCCAAAAAACTGACACTCGAGTTTTGATGCATCTAAAACTGTTCAAACATTCGAACCGATTTTTTTTCTTTTTTAGTTTAAATTAAATATTCATATTCAGAATATATTGTTTCCAAAGCTTTTGATTTGATTATTTGATTATGTCGAACTTAATAGCCAACTCATTGTGGTTTGCATTTATAAAAACCTAAATCGACTAATACTGCGAAATTTTGGGCAACCGTCGATGAACGCGTGGCTAGGACAACGATATAGAAAGCTGTAGAATAGAATATTTACACTTATATTAATAAACTAGAAGCATACCCGTTCTTCGTACGGAGCATATAATATAAAGAAACTTATAATTCGCAATCATGTGTAAATTCTGTTAAAATATTAAATGTATTGCTTCTAAAGAGACGTTTAAGAATATATGTTCTCAATATGCAAAATTATCTTCACGGGCAGATCTGAAGAATAAAATATCCTGGCTCCTTTTGTAAGCAAATTTACTAAAAAAAAAGGAATTGAATCAATATATGCAACCCCCGTACTACTTATATTGCCGCAGATTAAAAAATATGCCAGTGTGTTAGTAGAAGATTACCCGTATTACAATATAAGTCTCAAAAATATTTGCCAAAATAAAAGAAATGACGTAATAAATTGAAAATATCAATAATCTCCGTACTCTTTATACCAGAAGGTCGTAATTGATTCCAATATATGCCAATATATATCAAAACATATGCCAATATACCTGTACTACTTATATCCTTTTAGATTAGAAGATATACCCGTGCATTTGTAGAAGATTACTCGTACAACGTATAATATATGAGTTTAAACAATTTTTGTCATAATAAAACAATTGCATAATAACTTGAAAATATCAATAATCCCTGAATCAATAATCGCCGAAAATATCAATAAAAACAATGTTTAAGCCTGAAGAAAATATAATATTAAAATTAACAGACAGATTTAATTTAATTGCGTTTCTGAGCAACATGATATAAGATAGAATCTTCCTCATAAACTGCGAAATTAAATAACCATTTTGATTTCTTTATACTTTTCATTGTTCAGTAAAAGCTTGTTTAAAATAAACTATGGAGATAGATTTCCCATTTAAATCATGTTTCAAACAATTCATGTTTTCAGAAAGTGACTAATTGGTGCAAAAAATCTCCCATCAAACTTAGAGATTAAATTTTAATTCACTTTCAAACGATTTTCAAGCTTTTCGTTTGGATAAACCACGGAGTTAGAGAGTAGAACTCCTAGGAAAAAGTTCCGTTTTTCATTAATATCTCGACAACCCCTGGTCTTAGAAACCCGAAACATGGACAAAATTTATAAGGGGCTATTTCAAGGCTACCCACAATATTTTATTCAATTCGGTTCAGTCGTTCTCTCGTGATGATGGGATAAACGAAAGTTTCGTTTTTTACTAATATCTCGAGAACCACTGGTTGAGACCCAAACCGTCCGACCTACCAGAAAGAGAACCACTGGTTGTAGAAACTCCAAACATAGACTAAATTTTAAGTGGGGCTATTTCCAGGTTATCCACACAATATCATAAAATTCGGTTCAGCCGTTCTCTCGTGATGATGGGACAAACAGACAGACAGACAGATTTTCAATTTTATATATATACTAGCAGCATACCCGTTCTTCGTACGGTGTGTATAATATAAAGAAACTTATAATTCCCAATCATGTGCAAATTCTGTTAAAATATTAAATTTATTGCTCCTAAAGAGAAGTTTAAGAATATCTGTTCTCACTATGCAAAATTATCTTCACGGGCATATCTGAAGAATAAAACATCCTGGCCCCTTTTGTAAGCAAATTTACAAAACAAAAAAAGGAATTGAATCAATATATGCAATCCCGTACTACTTATATTGTCGCAGATTAGAAAATATGCCAGTGTGTTATTAGAAGATTACCCGTATTACAATATAAGTCTCAAAAATATTTGCCAAAATAAAAGATATGACGTAATAAATTGAAAATATCAATAATCTCCGTACTCTTTATACCAGAAGGTCGTAAATGATTCCAATATATGCCAATATATATCAAAACATATGCCAATATACCTGTACTACTTATATCCTTTTAGATTAGAAGATATACCCGTGCATTTGTAGAAGATTACTCGTACAACGTATAATATATGAGTTTAAACAATTTTTGTCATAATAAAACAATTGCATAATAACTTGAAAATATCAATAATCCCTGAAAATATCAATAAAAATGATGTTTAAACCTGAAGAAAATATAATATTAAAATTAACAGACAGATTTAATTTAATTGCGTTTCTGAGATTTTATTTCTTGCGTTTCTAATTTAATTGCGTTAATTGCGTTTCTGTCACCCATGCATTTGTAGAAGATTACTCGTACAACGTACTATATATGAGTTTCAACAATTTTCGTCATAATAAAACAATTTCATAATAATTTGAAAATATCAGTAATCCCTGAATCAACAGTCCCCGAAAATATCAATAATAATGATGTTTAAAACTGAAGACCGTAATTGATATTATCCAGTCAAAAATTCAATGTCAATGAAATTTATTTTATATACATATTTTTATTATTCAAATCGGAAAAGATTTAATAAAAATCGTAAGCCGCATTACATATTGGATCCGTTGCTAAGCGACACGATATCATTTGCTTTAAATAAATTGATGGAAATCATATCATCTGAATAATGCAATCTCCATGAAAGGTTTGGCGACATTTTCGTCGATTTAGAGTTAACTTAAAAAATCGCCAAATTTATCGCCAAGTGGGACTGTAGAACTGATAGTCCCATTTTGCGACAAATTGACGAAACATCATCACAATACTATCCCCTAACAAAACATAATTAATTTCATTTATTAAGCGCGATTTTATCAATTTCATGATATTTTTATGGATTTAGAAATATTTTTAACAATTTGGTGATATTAAAAAAATTCCTTAAATGTGTTACTAAGTAGGATGGATGGACTGACCGACAAATGCTACAGACACATCATTTCAGCACTTTATTCTAAAAAAACAAATTTAATTTTATTAATTTGGGTCATTTTTATCAATTTGGAGACATTTCCACTAATTTGGTAAAGTTAAAAAAATGTTACCAAGTTATTTAGAGATATTCCTCTAAATTCGTAGCTCTGAATTTGCAGATCTGAAGAATAAAATATCCTGATCCCGTTTGTATATACTAAATGAAAACACTAAAATTGTATTAGATGATACATACACCCGTTCTACTCCTTTTCTGCTTCAACAATCGGCAAAATGCATTTATTGAGTAAACACAATATATGAGTTTATTAGCTAAACACAATATATGAGCTTGAAACCTCTTTGCTAAAATAAATGAAAGTGATGTACGCAGTCCGCAATATGTATAATTAAAAGAACAATCAAACCTTTCATTTATAAAATATATTTTTACATCCATTTATTTATTATGCAAATAGAAAAAATAATAATAAATATTAACAACATATTTAATTTCATTCCGTTGCCGAGCAACAGGATATAAGATAGAATCTTCCTCATAAAATGCGAAATTATATAGCCATTTTGATTTCTTTATACTTTACATCGTTAAGCTTGTGAAAGATGAACCATGGAGGTAGATTTTTCCATTTAAATTCATGTTTCAAACAATTCATGTTTTCCTATAGTGACTAATTAATGCAAAAATCCTGCACCAAACTCGGAAATAAAGTTTTATTTCATTTTGGCGTTTTAAACAAACGATTTTCTTCCTTTCCGCTTGGATAAATCACGGAGTTGGAGAGTAGATCTCTTAAGAAAAAGTTCCGTTTTTCATTAATATCTCGACAATCCCTGATCTTAGAAACTCGAAACTTGGACAAAATTTATGGGGGGCTATTTCAAGGCTATCCACAAAATTTCATTAAATTCGGTTGAGCCGTTTTCCCGTGATGATGAGACAAACGAAAGTTTCGTTTTTTACTAGTATCTCGAGAACCACTGGTAGTAGAAACTCAAAACATGGACTAAATTTTAAGTGGGGCTATCTCTAGGCTACTCACAAAATTTCATCAAATTTGGTTCAGCTGTTCTCCCGTGATGATGGGACAAACAGACAGACATACATACATACAGACAGACAGACTGATTTTCAATTTTATTTATATAGATATATAGATTAATGATCGAATATTACTTTGTTGTTCCGCAACCACGTTGGGAGCTTCGATGCACTCTGGCACCTAACACTTTATATGATGGGCTCTCATAAGAGGTCCAATTACCATTAAATATAATGTAGAACAAAGTATATATAGGAAAATTTAAAGTTTTTGTCCAAATTTATAAAAATTCTATCTAGCTCTAGATTTTTTTTATATCAAAGTCAAATGTAAAGTTTCGCAAAAATCCATCAATATGTATGGCTGCTATCGTGAACACAATATATCGACCACAGGCATTATATAGACAGACAGACACACCGTCATAAACAGCCAAAACGTATGGAGGTCTTAAAACATATATTCGCATCAAAATCTCGAAATCGAAAATCTTCGTGAAAACAATACTTTCTCAATTCTATGTATGAGAAAGTGACAAATGAAAGGAACAGATAAATGATAGTGAGACTTGGTTGAAATTTGGAGACGGCGAAGAAGCAGAATGTGACGTTGATGTTCATCGACGCTTAGTAGAGTTGCCATAGCTTATAAAATCTAGGCTTTTATTACTATCCTTATATAAATAATGTATAAGGTTTATACATATACATAATGTTATATACATAATGAGCACGTTTCAAGCATCCCTGATCACGAATCAAACATTTTTGAAGTGATGTCTGTGTGTGTGTGTGTCAGTGAGCCTGTGGAGACGATAACTGACGAACGAATGGACCGATTCGAACAAAATTTGGTACAAAAATCACAATCCGTAAACACTGGAAGCCTATTGCTTTTATACGCAATCGAATGTTCAGAACCCCCCTAAATTTTCGAGTGAAATTTTGAAAAATTCGTCAAAAAATCAAAACCGCTAATAAAGTTACGCAAATAGACATTTCTTATGTAATTTTTCATTAGAAAACGATTGACATAAATTTTAGAACGCTAACATGAACCGTTCTCGAGATATTGCACATTTTTCAAAAAAATTATCAAAAAGTTATATAAAATAAAAAAAAATATTTCCTGTTAAGAAACATGTTCACTATTCATATGTAATACCATGTGATAAATTTGGTGACATCATTCTCGTTGAGGTAGCTCGTTCCATTCATGAAAAAAGATACTTTGAGTAATACTTTTGTATTTGAACGCCAATAGTCATTTATCTGCTGTAAGCATAACTTATTCCTCCATCCAGAATGCTTGGCGAGATTTTAGCGATGAATTTGCGGAATGTCGCCAACTTGGCGACATTTTAAATTGTTGCCAAATTAGCAAAAATCTCGCCAAATTGATAAAAATGACGCCAAATCAATGAAAATGACGACTAATTGAAGAAAATTCAATATCTTGGTAAGAATATAAGTATCTACTATATGAATAACATTTTTTTAACTGTAAAAGTAGTAAATTCATTGCATTATATAAGGAATGTCATGTGTTGCACACATCAGATTTTTTTTAGAAAGAAGGGGGATTTCAAGAATATTAATGTCTCAGTTCGCTTGTTTGATCTTTGATCTTTAAGTTCAGCTTTTGCTAGAATATGCTTCTATAATTTGGAATCCATATAATCTTGATTCGTCTCATGCTATTGAAAAGATTCAAAATAAGTTGATGAGGTACATTTATTTTAAGGTCAATGAGTATTACAACAGCAGCATATCTTCTCTGTATATCAGGTTAATATTGGCATTAATTCTTTGAAATACAGGAGGAACATATGTATGGTGATTTTTGTAAATTGGTTGTAAAGATCCTAGTTGCTCCAACCGGGAACTGAACCCTGGATCGCCAAACTGGCCAGTCGACGCTCTACCGTTGAGCTACTGGGACGAAATTGTAAGCTCTTGTCATCTAAGTGGACTCTGCATTCTCAAAATTCTAATGTCAGATTGGCGGGCAACTGACAATCTGACTGACTACTTCCTGCTATTTATTAACTCAGGTTAGCCTCCTGCTACTACTATTTTTACCCAGGTTAGTATCCTCCGTGGTCGTTATCCTCTCAATTTGAAATCAGCAATCAATCTTCCAGAGTCCACTGAATCCTTATTTGTCGTACTAGGGCCATTTTGAGACTTCCAACAATTCGGTGACGTTCACCATTTTCGATCGTCGTTTTTCTAAAAAATTTCATCTCTGCAAACCCTCCCCCTCTAATAAACCAATTAGGATCTCCAAAGTTCGTTCAAATCCCTCTTCAGTAGACAAAATTAACAAGAAAGATCAATCATGCTTAATACATTGATTATGAAACACTTTCCAACTTCAGTGCAATTTTATTTAAACATGTCTAAAATGCAATACAATCCTCGGTAATAATTTAAAACTTATCACCATACTACATTAATTTATTATATTTGAAAACTTAAACATTCATAAAAAAAAATGAACTTCATTCAAATGACGGCATTGAAATATAAATTGCCTGGTTTAAACATCTCTAAAATGCGATACATTCCTCGGTAATAATTTTAGAGTTATCATAATACTACGATAATTTATTATATTTGAAAAGTTCATCGAAAACAACTGAAATTCATTCAAATGACGTTATAGAAAAATAACACACCTGTCTCTCTCTATAAAAGCAACATTTCATTCATAACATTTTCCTATTCTTTCATTCATCACAATACTATAATAATTTATTTTATTTAAAAATTAAGAACATGGAGCTACAAGTAATTAAACTCTATGCTTAAAACTTCATCGAAAAAAAAATCGTCCGTCTCTTTGTAAAATCAATTAATATTTCATTCATATCAGCTATGCAGATTCCATGAGCTAAATAATTTTATGTTAAAGTTATTTTATGTTATGTTATTTTATGTTTTACGTTAAAAAAATACAGCAATTCTAATACAACTCATTCTACATAGTCTGCTGTTTACATTTTGCATAAATGAAAAATAGGCTTCGTTGTAGAAATAATCAAATTTGGATGAGCATTTAAACTCAAATATATTGTAATTGCATTGTTTCAGTATGTAGATGCACAGAATTTAAGCAAAAATAAAGTGGTTTTAGGACGGATACAACACTCAATATAAATTAAAAAGAACTTTGAAAATCACAATTCGAATTCGAGTTTACGACGGGAGAGCACGTTTCAAACATCCCTGATCACGAATCAAACATTTTTGAAGTGATGTCTGTGTGTGTGGAAGTATGTGTGTGTGACAGTATGTATGTGTGTGCGTGCGTGCGTGTGTGTGTATGTATATGTCAGTGAGATGTGTGTGTATGTCAGTGTCTGTGGAGACGATATCTCATGAACAAATGGAGCAATTCGAATGAAATTTGGTACAAAAATCACAATCCGTGAATACTGGAAGCCTATTGTTTTTAAACGCAATCGAATGTTCAGAACTACTCCAAATTCTCGATCGAAATTTCGAAAAAATCATCAAAAAATCAAAACCTTTAATAAAGTTACACAAATAGATATTTCTTATGTAATTTTTCTTTAGAAAATTATTGACATAAACTTTAGAACGCTAGCGTTAATAGTTCTTGAGATATTGCACATTTTTCAAATAAATTTATCAAAAAATCCCATAAACTAAAAAAAAATTCACTGTTGAGAAACATGTTCACTTTTCATATGTAATATCATGCGATAAATTGGGGGACATCATTTTCGGGGATCTAGCTCGTTCCATTCATGAGAAAAGATACTTTGTGTAATACTTTTGTATTTGAACGCCAATAGTCATTTACCTGCTATAAGGATAACTTACTTATCCTTCCATAACGCTTGGCGAGATTTTGTAATAATTGTAAGGAAAGTAAAAGAAGCTTTGACTTATGTACAGTCATTGTCATCGTTGAGAAAGGGATGTCACATGACCACTAAATTTTGTGCGCCTTCATCTTCAAGTTAGGTCGTATGGGGAAGTTCATATAAAATATTTATTCATCTAAAGGCTTTTCTATCATTGCAACGCCTGTACTACGTTTCGTTTCGATAAATAAAAGTTAAAGTTTTTCCTGAAATCCCCTTCATAAGAATATCGAACTGTCACCTTAGTCTTCTCAAAAAACCTCCAGGGAATTTCCACCTCAATTTCCCCCACTGTTACAAAAGAGGGATTTCTGAAGGGAAATGGGATCACAGGGGCCGGGGTGTAGTTAGGGACCGTCGATCGATCGACAGAGGAGCAGGAAGATGAGAGATGGAGCAAAGATTGCGAGAGGCAGTGATGCGAAATTTTGGGACTGGGCGAGGGGTGCAAGAGGACAAAAATCACATTTCCTCTGGATGATGATTGCATGATGGACCGCCCCCATTTTGAAACCAAGGGCGGTGGTTCCGACCGTTGGGGGGAGGGGGATATATAAATTTATGTGTGATGAATTGACGATTATTGGAGTTTTTGCATTAAGTGGGGTTCGTTTAGTGTATGCCTGGAATGGAAATGTGTGGGAGTTGTCGGTGAAAGGTGCGGCGATGTCAAATTAATGACGTTAGGCATAATGGCACGTAGGAAGATTAGAAAAATCAATGTTCGGTAAACTCTATTAAATCATGAGGATTCAAACAGCAAGGTGAAAGTTCGATAAAATGTACAAAAATGGCTCACGCTCTTAATATCGTTCGCGAATATATTGTTGTTGTTGTTGTTGAGACCCAGACCGTCCGACCTACCAGAAAGGTGTAAGGTAACTGTATGGACGGCCGGGAAGTGCCACCCAATTTAGACCGGAACCCAGTGGGGGAGGCATCCACAGTGACCGTACCCTCCTTCCCCTACCACCAACCTCTCGGAAGGACTTACGGACCCACATGTTTAACGTGATCGTACTCCGCATGAACACGGCGGCATTTGTGGTAGCGTGCAAATCTAGCGCGCAAACCACGGGGATACCGCACCCGAGATGGCCAACAGCACGCGGTGTTCCGAGGTGGTCACCCACCAAGTACTAACCGCGCCCGATGCTGCTTGACTTCGGTGACCTAACGAGAACCGGTGTTTTCAGCACGGTACGGCCGTTGGCCCACGCGAATATATTGTAAAGAACCTTGTTGCCCCAACCGGGAATCAAACCCTGGATCTTCGAACTGACTAGCGACGTTCTACCGTGGAGCTACTGGGGCAGAATTGCAAGCTCCTACCTTTGAAGTGGACTCTGCATTCTCCACCTTCTAATGCCAGATTGGCGTACAACTGACAATATGACTGACAACCACCTGCTATTTTTACCTCAGGTTAGTTTCCTGATGCTACTTTGTCCTCCTGGTTAGCTTATTACGTGGTCCTTATTCTTCTAATTTTAAATCGGCGTTCCATGCCCCAGAGTCCATTGACGCCTTGTTAGTCATACTATGGTCATTTTGAGATATCAGACATCTTTGCACTAACCTACAGGATTGCATTATTCGGGCACTATTGTAGTGTATTT
Organism: Amaurobius ferox; assembly: GCA_951213105.1. NCBI lineage: Eukaryota > Metazoa > Arthropoda > Arachnida > Araneae > Amaurobiidae > Amaurobius > Amaurobius ferox. The sequence goes on from OX578153.1 coordinate 24,708,118, forward strand.
CGCTGCCACAACCGGGAATCGAAATCTGGGTATTCGAATTGGCCAGTGGAGCTCTACCGTTGAGCAACGGGGTCAGAATTACAAGCTCTTATCTTTGGAGTGGACTTTGCAATATATATAAAGAACTGTCATATCCCGATCGGCTTTCAAATCACGGATCTTCGACTAGCCAAACGACCATTGTGCTGCTGAAATGATAACCTTTTTACTTTCCTTATACATAATTTATAAGGAAAGTATTGTGACGGGGTCGAAAATTCGAATTCGAGTTTTTGACGGGAGAGCACGTTTCAAGCATCCCTGATCACGAATCAAACATTTTTGAAGTGATGTGTGTGTCTGTGCGTGTGTGTGTGTCAGTGAGCCTTTGGAGACGATAACTGACGAACGGATGGTCCGATTCGAACAAAATTTGGTACAAAAATTACAATCCGTAAACACTGGAAGCCTATTGTTTTGTCGAATGTTCAGAACTCCCCTAAATTTCCGAGTGAAATTTTGAAAAATTCGTCAAAAAATCAAAACCTCTAATAAAGTTACACAAATAAACATTTCTTATGTAATTTTTCATTAGAAAACGATTGTCATAAATTTTAGAACGCTAACATGAACCGCTCTCGAGATATTGCACATTTTTCAAAAAAATTATCAAAAAATCATATAAAATGAAATAAAAATATTTCCTATTGAGAAACATGTTCACTTTTCATATGTAATACCATGCGATAAATTGGGTGACATCATTCTGGTGGATCTAGCTCGTTCCATTCATGAAAAAAGATACTTTGAGTAATACTTTTGTAGTTGAACGCCAATAGTCATTTATCTGCTGTAAGAATAACTTATTTCTCCGTCCATAACGCTTGGCGAGGTTTTGGCGACGAATTTGGCGGAATGTCGCCAACTTGGCTACTTTTTAAAATGTTGTTAAATTAACGAAAAACTCGCCAAATGGATAAAAATAACGCTAAATCAATGAAAATGACGACTCATTGACGAAAATTCAATATCTTGGAAAGAATATAAATAACCACTATAAAAATAATCTATATTTTTTACTGTAAAAGTAGTTAATGCATTGCATTATATAAGGAAAGTCATGTGCTGCCCACATCAGATTTTTTTCTATAAGGTAGCGTTCACATTTCAGAAAATAACATTCTTGGATCGGTTTCGCGGATTGTATCGTTCTGCAGTATGAAATAGCCGATATCTGCTCTGAGCGGTTACATATTAGAATATATTAGAATATCCGTGGAGCACATTGCACTTTTTTCTGCATGAAATAGCCAGTAACTGCAATTGCTACAATAATCGTGTTATTTTGTATTGGGAGAGCTATCTTTGCTCCGTGAACACCTTTATTTCGGATTCTGTGATTATTTTCTTTTACAGTTAAAGTGGATAGGACAGTCTTTTGCAGATTTCAGATTGAAGTGAAATTTTGTGATGACTTCTTCCTTCCTCTTCTTTTCCTATACAGACTAGCATTACGTTCGTTCTAATACTCGTGGATGTAAAGCACTGAAATAAATTCTTAGCTTTGTGGCAGAATCAAAATTCGTATTTTTGATACTTAGTAATCCATTTTCAAAATTAATCCGAGCTCTTTTACCTCCAGAGTTTAGTTCTTTTGATGTCTGTGTGAAAAACTCATGTTCCATTCAAGATTTGAATCACTAATCTTCGGTTTGCCAAATCATTATGAATATTCATTGGACTATTGAGTTGATAAACTATTTTACAGTTGAGTTTTTTCGTGTCTAATATTGTTTACCCATGTTTCTCTTTCGGATTTCGTTCATGTGAAAATTATTTGTATTTTGTGAGAAGCGAAAATGTTCTACGAAAAACAAAACTAGATTTAGGAGGAAAAAGCACGTTTCAAGATCTTCTAAACATACTTCGAAAACTGTGTATGTCCATCTCTCTCTCATTTTCTCTCTCTTTTTCTCACTCTCTCTCTCGTTCTCTCACTATCACTCTCTCATTCTCGCTCTCATTATCTCTCTCTCATTCTCTCTCTCTCATTCTCTCTCTCATTCTCTCTCTCTCATTCTCTCTCTTTCTCATTCTCTCTCTCTCTCTGCATGCGTGTGTGTGTGCACCTGTTGAGGGATGGCCTAGAAGGAAGAATCTTTGCACACTTAGAGAATCGTCCCGCATAGAGCTTAAAGGAGCTGAATTTTCGATTTTCCCTTGGAAGCGGTGAAAAGGGGCTTGGGAAAGCCTTTCCAGACCCTCCAGAAACACCTGGTGACGTAGAAGACTGAAATTTTAGACACTTATAGTATCGAGCCAACGGCCGTACCGTGCTGAAAACACCGGTTCTCGTTAGCTCATCGAAGTCAAGCAGCATCGGGCGCAGTTAGTACTTGGGTGGGTGACCACCTGGGAACATCGCGTGCTGTTGGCACTTTTTGGGCGCGGTAGCCCGGTGATTTGCGCGCTGGATTTGCACGCTGCCACAACTGCCGCCGTGTTTATGCGGAGTACGATCACGTTATACATGTGTGTCCGTAAGTCCTTCCGAAAGGTTGGTGGTAGGGGAAGGAGGGTACGGTCCCTGTGAATGCCTCCCCCACTGGGTTCCGGTCTAAATTGGGTGGCACTTCTCGGCCGTCCTACGGTTACCTTACACCTTTCTGGTAGGTCGGACGGTCTGGATTTCAACAACAACACTTATAGTATAAACCAAGGAACAAAACCTATCTTCATTGTTAAACAAAATAATTATTAAAAAATTGTTGCAACTTTATTTTTAAGAGTGTTAGTTTCTTTGTCTTTCACATGTTTAAACACTAGTTTGAAATAAGAATGTATGTAAAAATATACATTGAGAATAATAGGTAATATAAATATTTTACATTTTAGTATTTTTTTAAAAATTCGTCTAGTAAAGCAGGTAAACATGTAATTTTTTGCAAAGCTTTTAATTAGGTTTTACTGAACTTAAAGCGATTATGGTAATATCTGTAGGGTAATACTTTCTACTTAGGGTAATACCTTATGTAGGGAATACCTCGTAATATATGGGCTTTCTGCTGAAAGTTGGATCTGAAAATCCTGTTAGTGAATGTATCACTAACAAAATCTTAATGAATATATCACTAAAATTTAAGTTATGCTTTGCATTCTTTTTTGTTTGCGCACCACAATAAAATATAGCTTTTTTAAAGAAAGTTAAAATAAAATTTCTAACCCCACGAAATTTCGGCATTGAAACAAAAACCATCTGGAATAACAATTCACAATTATGATTCAAAGTACTTATTTTTCACTGTGTCTTTAAAACGACTTTCACTGTATGGTGTCTCACTTGCAGGAAAAAAAAACAAGCTCCTTTTGCTGCATGCATGTTATTTCGAGATCGAATTCATAATAATATCATATTTAAGAAAGTTTGGGGTGTGAATCACCACACGACTTTCTCATACATGCATATTTCAGGGTGTATAGTTCATTTGTATCACAATCATCAGAAGGAAAAAATGTATCTTCTTCACATTTCGTACCCATAAGTTATTAATTTTTTTAAATATTTCTTAAAAGTTCTTTTTAAACCCTCTTTTTTCAAGTTGGCAATAGCTTAATCACAATTACCCGTTCTTTTAAAGTATTTCTTAAAATCTCTTTAAAAGTTTATTTTTTCAAGTTGGCAAGATTTTAATTGACATGACAATTTAGTTTTTTAAATATTTCTAAAAACCTCTTTAAGCATTTCTTTTTCAAATTGACTGCAGTCTAATCACGATGACGACACATTATTTTAAAAATATTTCTTAAAAATTCTTGAAAAGTTTGTTTTTTCAAATCGACTCTAGCCTAAATACGATAAGTTATATATAGAAAATACTCCTTGAAAATTCATTAAACTCTTTTTTCAAGTTGGCAACAGCTTAACCCCGATCCCAATAAGTTATTCATTTAAAATATTTCTTAAAAATTCTCTAAAAGTTTCTTTCTTCAAGTTGGCAACAGCTTAAACCCGATGCCAATAAGTTATTCTTTTAAAATAATCCTTACTAGCTGCCTTTGGCGACCAGTCTGTTCGCTACCCTTGAAAATTCTGACCGTGGCAAACTCGCCGGCGCGACCTACCAGAAAGGTGTAAGGTAATTGTTTGACCAACCAGGAAGTGCCACCCAATTCAGACCGGAACCCAGTGGGGGAGGCATCCACAGGGACCGTACCCTCATTTCCCTACCACCAACATGGTCCCACAGGTTTAACGTGGTCGTACTCCACGTGAACACGGCGGCAGTTTTGACAGTGGCGGGAATCGAACTCGGGCCTACCGAGTGCAATTCCCGCGCGCTAACCACTGAGCTACTGCGCCCTCAACCCCGTGGAGTTAACAAAGTTTGGTTTATTTTAATGTTTTATTTAATGGTTTATTTAATGGTTTATTTTAATGGTTTCTTTTAATTTCCTCTACCACCAAACTCTAGGAAGGACTTACAGACCCACATGTTTAACGTGACCGTACTCCGCGTGAACACGGCAGCAGTTTTGACAGTGGAGGGAATCGAACTCGGGCCTACCGACTGCAATTCCCGCGCGCTAACCACTGGGCTACCGCGCCCTCCGCGACAATCTCCATAACTTTATTTTTATTCACCCAATTTAGACTGGAACCCAGTGGGGGAGGCATCCACAGGGACCGTACCCTCCTTCCCCTATCACCAACCTCTCGGATAGACTTACGAACCCACATTTTTAACGTGATCGTACTCCGCGTGAACATGGCTGCAGTTTTGGCAGTAGCGGGAATCGAACCCGGGCCTACCGAGTGCAATTCTCGCGCGCTAACCACTGGGCTACTGCGCCCTCAACCCCGTGGAGTTAACAAAGTTTGGTTTATTTTAATGACGTTAAAACTAATAATGAAATTTTAAGTCACCGCGACAATTTCCATAACTTTCTTTTTATTTATTCTTTTATTTCTTCAGTGTTTAAGCTTTTCATTAATATCATTTAAAATATCCTCATTCCATAGTTCCATATATCCATTTAAAATATCCTTAAATTAAAATATCCATTTAATAAATCCATATCGTTCTATCATTTAAAATATAAATATACTATTTTCACCTGATGTATACAATACATCACCACAATTCAATCCACCATAATTCAATCATTTAAATTTTATAATGACCATATGCTAAGCTCTTAATTCTATCATTTAAAATATCACTCTAACCCGATGCAACGGCGTGACGTCCCCCACATTTCTGGGCGGGGCTGTCCGGGAAAAACGGTTCTTCGCCGAGAATCGCCCGAGATATATAAAATCATGACGTCCTTAAAAATTGCGATTCTGCGGGCAATTTTCATTATTTCTTGACCAGATTGGACTTGTACGAATGCCAGATCTTTGACCTTTCTAAAAATGTAAATTATTAGTCGAAATTATGAGTAGTTTTTACGATGGGAGGATTTAAAAACGAAAGTTGGTTTTTTTGAACCGAATGTGACTTTTATTTTAAAATCTTTAAAAAATTTTAGAAATCGAAATTGAAATTTGAAAATGATATATTTTTACTCGCAATTGTCTGCTCTTTCCGGTGGTGTGATTTGTTTCTTTCTACGACGTCTGGATCGTGGAGAAAAAAGGGCAAAAAGCGCAAAAAACGGTCGAATCGCATAAAACATTAAATAACAAAAAAATAATTAAAAATTTAAAAATCGATTTTAGGTCCGATTGCCAAATTTCGTAGCTCTCCGATGCGCGGTCGCTGAAGTATAGTGTATAAGACACACAGACAGACATTGCCTTTTATTATATAGAAGTTATTCTCTTAAAATGTTTTTTACTTTCCCAGCAATACATGTTAATGTATAGGGAAAGTATTGGAATCATGTCGAAAATCGCAACTCGAGTTTTCGACGGATCTACACGTTTCAAGACCTCTAGAATACGAAGAAAACCATTTTTAGCGTGACGTCTGTGAGTGTGTCTGTGTGTCTGTCTGTGCAGATTTTGTATCCACTCTAACTAAAAAACGAATTGACAGAATTTCATAAAATTTGGTAGGTAAGTCACTTGTGGGCGGGTCTGGAGCTGATTAGTTTTGGATACGATTCGGGATAAAAAAAAACCCGCCTTTTTTGCGAAATGGCCCGCAAAAGCCTGTATCCACTCTAGCTGAAAACTAATGGACCGAATTTCACAAAATTTGGTAGATAAGTCTCTTGTGGGTCACCCTGGTGCTGATTAGATTTTGGTAGGATTCAGAAAAAAATAATTTGCCTTTTTTTGCAAAATGGCCCGCAAAAATCGCCAAAGTCTAAAATAAAAAACTACGTATAATCAAATATATCCATTAAATGCTTGTTTAATACGTATGTTTAACGAAGAAAAGAATAAGACCAATCGCATTACACTAGGTCTAGCCGTTCTCGAGATATTTTAGTTTTTTCGTATGTTCTCTACCCCACTTTTGAAAATAAGTCCAGTTACCGAATGAGAACAAAAATTGAATTAAAAGTGAATTAAATTTAATTAAAATAAATAGAACGTGTATATAAGTCTGCAGGGAAAGTCATGTGTTACCCACATCAGATTTTTTAATTATGTAGAAGTTTCCTTTTTAAAGGGGCAACAGCTTAATCACGGCGATAAATTCAAAGCAATTGCTTATCTGTGTCAATGTGAACTATTTTAAAACATTAACATCTGTAGCAGAGCATTTCAATTTCTCCTCATATACTATAGACAACCCTAATTGTTCCGGGAATTATAAAATCCTCATAAGACCACACAATTATAAAATCCTACTGATTTTTAATGAGAGCAAGTTATAAGAATTTGTATAATTAATTTAAAAAATATTAAGACATTTTAACCCGTAGGAAAAATCATACATTGAACAAAGATTAAATATGCTTAAATGCATGAATAAAATATTTGTTTCATACTTAATTTTTGACGACAAAATAAATATATGACCAACTCCGCTACTCTAAGCTGGATTATTTTATCTGGATAGTAAGGAGCAGAAGACGTTTTAAAATGCAGTAAATTACCAAATGACATGAAAATGAGCTAAAAATGTAAATTAGATATATCATCAAATAAATATCCATGTTATTTTCTACAACTAAACTCAGTTTAATGCATCATGAAATAAAAAAAATCTAATGTGGGCAGCACATGACTGTCCCTGCAGACTCAAATTCATATTTTCTTTATTTCTTTAATAATTCATTAGATTGGATTTAATTAAACCAAATAACACTAAATTTGCCATTTTAATTCAATTTTTGTTTTTATTTGATAATTGGACATTTTTTCCGAAATCGGGGTAACAAAAATGCAAGAAATCTCAAATATCTTGAGAACGGTTAGTCCTAAAGTATAATGGAGTGTGTTATATTATTCTCCTTTTCAAAAATTGCGTATAAAACAAGAATTTAATTGATACATTTGAGCACACACTACTTAGTCTTTTTTTTTTTAGATTTAGGCGATTTTGGTGGGCCATTTCGTAAAAAAAGGCAGGTTGTTCTTTTCCGAATCGTACCAAAATCTAATCATCACCAGAGTATCCCACAAGTAACTTATCTACCAAATTTTGTGAAATTTGGTCAATTAGTATTTTAGCTAGAGTGGATACATGAAATTTTTGCTGGCCATTTCATACAAAAAGACGTGTTCTTCTTTCCCGAATCGTAACAAATTTTCATCAGCAGCAGAGTATTCAATAAGTAACTTATCTACCAAATTTTGTGAAATTTGATCAATTAGTATTTTAGCTAGAGTGGATAAATGAAATTTTTACGGGCCATTTCGTAAAAAAAAAAGGCGAGTGCTTTTTTCCCGAATTGTACCAAAAAACTAATCAGCACCAGGGTCACATCCAAAGGTCTTACCTACCAAATTTTATGAAATTCGGGCCATTAGTTTTTGAGTTAGACTGGATACATACATTGCACAAACAGACAGACAGATACACAGACAGACGACAGACTAAAAATAACGACAGACTAAAAATAGGTTTTTCGTATTCTAGAGGTCTCGAAACGTGTAGATCCGTCGAAAACTCGAGTTGCGATTTTCGGCATGATTCCAATACTTTCCCTATACATTACCTTGTATTGCAGGGAAAGCAAAAATCAGAAAATTAAATTACGTTTTTAGAGAAAGTCATATGCTGCCCACATCAGATTTTTTTGTCTGGTTTTGAATTTTCGAGTCAATAAAAGCGTCTGAATAGAACTTAATAATCGGCGGTTGCTATATATAGAAACTGTAATCCTAAAATGCTGACGTAGTTGCATTACGTCACTAACTTTCAACTGACGTCATCGGATACCGGGCTCTTCATGACGTCATGAAACTTTGATTTCCTCCTATTGGATACAGCGTCTTTTTTACTCTAAAGACAGCAATTCTTTAAAAAAATGGCGTTCCTTTCTCACCGTATATTCTGACAAATATAGTTTTTTTGACATAATTTCACTTTTTCCCATGGCAACACAGATTTAATCCCCTCTCTTGATATTCCTCTTATCGTGGCTTCGCTGGGAGCATCTTTAGAAATCGCGTCTATGTTTAGAAACTATTGATTCCTCATGTGAGTGCTGTAGTACGGGTTCTTATCGATTGCTCATTTCCCCTACCTAGACGAGAATTGCGTAGTAAATAAATATCTTACTTCCTGACAACATTCCTATTGTTTCCGACAAAAATAATGGATGGAATACTCATGATAAAGAAACATCTGATGTTGGCAACACAGCACTTTCACTACATATTCACATTACTTTTCCGTTTTGTTTTTACTTTCCCTGCAATACATTGTAATGTACAGGGAAAGTATTGGAATCGTGCCGAAAATCGCAACTCGAGTTTTCGATGGATCTACACGTTTCGGGACCTCTAGAATACGAAGAAACTATTTTTAGCGTGACGTCTGTGTGTGTGTGTCTCTGTGCAATGTATGTATCCACTCTAACTCAAAACTAATGGACCGAATTTCAAAACTATTTTGAGCATGTATGGCTGTGTGTGTGTGTGGCTGTCTGTGCAATGTATGTATCCACACTAACTCAAAAATTTGTGCGTGACCCCGGTGCTGATTAGATTTTGGTACGATTCGGGTTAAAAGAACCCGCTTTTTTTTTCAAAATGGCCCTGAAAACTCGCCAAAATCTAAAACAAAAGACTACGTTTGCTCAAATTTATCAATTAAATGCTTGTGTTATACGTAATTTTCGACAAGGAAAAGAATAAGGCTAACCCCATTACTTTAGAAACAATCGTTCTCGAGATATTCTAGTGTTTTCGCATTTCTGTTACGCCGCTTTGTGAAAATGTCCAGTTACTAAATAACAATAAAAATTAAATTAAAAGTGCAAATTCAGTGTTATTTTGAGCAATGAAACCCAATTTAATGAATTATTAAAGAAATAAATAATTAAAGAAAAAAAGAATTAAAGATATAAAGGAATTTGGGTGTGTAGGGACAGTCATGTGCTGTCCACATCAGATTTTTACTTTCACCACAATGTAAGGATGACGTACATATATAGAGAAAGTGTAGATCAAAATTTAGAATTTAAATTTTCGACAAATTTACACATTTGTGCATTTTAGAATACGCTAATGCTATTTGCTGCTTCAAGTCTGTGTGAATCTGTGTATTTGTTTGTGTAATGTAATACAACATTCCTAGCAGAGTCCTTAAGGACTTCAATAACTTTGTAAGGAAAGGTTCATGATTATACACGTTAGGTCAATTTGTAGTATAACGACAATGCCTAGATCGAATAAAAATTATTGCAGCACCCCCTAGCGGATAATTTATAAAGTTAGGATAATAACCTCGGTATCATAGCGAAACAGACGAAAAAATCCAATTACAAAGTTGTGGAGCATTATCCGAATAAGTAAAAATCGACCATAAAACTGTTAAAGAAGGTATGGATTTTACACAATATGTTTATTTACGAATGGCTGTCTTGTTCAGAAATGCTAAATTAAACAACACTTAAATGCACAAGAATCTAACGTACATCCTGCTTAAAATGCCTTCCGCCAGAGACAACGCACAATATAATTCAAAACAGAATATTACGCGTACTTTGACATACATTGCAGTCGTCACCGTCTTTCAGTACTTTATGGTATGACTTTTTAACAGGTATTTATAGCCTTCCATATACACGTTTAGTGCCCTATTAGTACCTATTCCTAATTAGATAATTGTCTACAACTTTGTAATTAACATGTTTCTTTTATCCCGTTTTGTTGCCAATTTTGTTATCCTTACGTTTTAAGTTCTCCGCAAGGGCACTGCAATCACTTTTATTTGATAAGGTATAGTCATTAACTATAGATATACCAAATATATCCACTCAGACCTTTCCTTACAAAGTTCTTAAAGGTTCTTTAGGACTTTCCCAGGAAACCTGCATATCTACTCCAATTCAAAACATTTTTAACAATATTTATTAAATTTGGTGTGGCACCTATGCGTTTCCTTGACACTGATTATTATAAGGTATAATCTGAAAAAAAAAGAGTATATGTGAAAAGTATATAACATGGTGGTAAAAAGTAAAGTGTGAAAACGTCATATTAAGAAAACACAAATATTATTTGAAACAATCATTCAGGTGGCGCTGGGATAAGATAAGTAGCTCCGCATTGTATGCTTTCCTATGGTAAAAGGTAAAAAATATTTATTTAAACTTCCAATTTTCTAAAAATAAATTATTAGAGCAGTGCAAAGTTGAACTAAAACAATAAAGAATATTCCTACGTATTCAAAGTAATTTTATCTTTCAATTTATTTTTATCTCCCTATATTCTGTACTTTATCCTACAACTATGAAAAATACTGGTTAATCATACTCATAATAAGGGAACCGTTAATTTAAAAATAATCAAAAATACATATACTAAATACTACGCCTTTTTGTTGCGCCAACTAATAATAACAGCTACTTTACTAACACTAACCACGCCTAGATACAATTCTCAAAACATTATGGAATTTTCAAACACTCCATCCATCGGAGTTTCATCTTCTTTCTAACTACATGGTTTATAGTATATGCAAGGAGAAAGAATTGTTAGAATCATGCTTTCATTGGACATACAAGAATCCGTGGATTGGTTGCTAACTGTTTAGCTCTCTTCAGACTGGTAGAAAGAAAACTTGCAATATGTTTGCAAGTTTTTATACTGTCATTGCAAATATCGGCTATTCCGTGCTGATGAGAGCTAAAAACTTCGTAACCCGTTCACAGATGCTGGTATCTGCATTGGGAACATAGTTCTAGATTTGATAACTTCATTTTTTTGGTTCTATGAACTTTAAAACCGGAGATCAATCTTTATAAAATATAATGTAGGCTGCGTGTGACATTAAATTTTTCTCTCTCCATAGAAGTTCACAAAATTGTGACGCAATGCAAATTTTCTTTCTGCCATTGCAAATATTGACAATTCCGTGCTGATGACATCTATAAAGATTGTCCACGGATGTTGGTCTCTGCAACGGGATCACGAATATATTTCTAGAGTTGTGTCTTTGGGTGGGTTATGTGAGTATGGAAATCATCCGACTATCGGACATTGTTGAAACACAAATTTGAATTTTCATATAATTCGATCTTAATGAAAATCAACAGGTTTGATATTTTTAACGACTATTACACCGTAAAAATATTCTGTAACCTATGCTAATTTTTATCAGCTACTTTGTTGATAATTTCGACAAACTGATAAGAAAAGCCACAATTGCAGACGTTCATGAAAATTTCAGGTTCATTTCCGAAATATCCTGCTATTTATCGTCTGCTAAAGCGTTATTTTTGTATATATATATATATATATATATATACATACAAAAATAACGAGTTGGTCCATAGGAAGGAATAATGCGAAGACTGGACTATAGCGTATTATGTTTTTGTATTTATATGGCGATAATAATGCCAAATGGTCTCGTGTCCAATTTTTTAAAAATAACCACTTAGACTCGGATTTCAAACATTAGTTTTAAATATATTGATTTTAAAGTATTAAATAACCATGAGTGATGTTATTTCAAACATTAGTATTTTAAATTAATTGTTGTGGTTTTTATATTGTGTTTCTTGGATAGTCTTAAAGTATAAAAGAACATTTTTAAAGATTTACATGTCATTAAAAAAGTATATGTATGTATGTACCTTTATGGTTTTGTAAGTGTCATGAAAAAAATGGTGAAGGGAATATCGGCTACCGGGAGCATTTGCCATGGCGGGAAAAAGCTTTACCCGGAGTGATGGGGGTCGCAACTCCCACCGGCCAAATGGTCCGTCACTTTACTAGAAATTACGAGTACATTGTTACTTGTCCTATTTGGGAATTTGTATATATATATATATATATATATATATATATATATATATAAGCGAATATACAAAAATACGATACCAGGGGTCACAATCCCCCTTGGCCACTTAATATTTTACCTGTTGGCACTTTCCCATCTTGTTTTTTTGATATTCTTATATATATATATATATATATATATATATATATATATATATATATATATATATATATATAATATATATATATATATATATATATATATATATAATAAAAGTTTAAAAATCCAATAAAAGAATAGAGAGAATTTTCAACTCAAAAAACCCCAACATTACAAAATGCCTTACAAATAAAAGTATCAAACAGAGAATCATCAATCAAGTGGAAAATATAGTTGCAAACCTCTAGTCATCAAGCTGAAGACAATAAAAAAACATAAATGGAAAGGAATCGAGAAATAATATCAAATAAAATCCAAACATGAAAGCTTTACATGTGGACAAATCCTAGGCCTAATATATATATATATATATATATATATATATATATATATATATAATATATATATATATATATATGCATATATATAATATATATATATATATATATATATATATATATATATATATATATATATATATATATTATCATAACTATCAGGAATTTTACTCCCCATTACGAACACCTGATTCCCTGAAACTTTTAGTGACATGTTTGCAAATGTTTTACAGTTATGGGAGTACTCAATTTTATAACACACTATTATTTCTTGCATTTATCAGTTACCACATGAAATAGCCATGCCAAATTGCACTCGAATTTTCCTTAAAATATAACACTTCTCATTCATAACTGTAACTCCAGAAACAACAACCCCTGGAAGTGTCTTCTTCGGTCAATGTACTATGTAATCTGAAGCTTTCAATACACGGGGACAGTTGCTTAGCAACTGGCTTCTTCTTTTCATGTCTTTTGTCACCAATTTTTTGGAGTTCAACGTAATCGAGTTCCAAGGAATAAAATATGGAAAGTATTGTAAGAAGCACATTCTTTAAAGAAGACTCATAAATATTTTATGCAAAATGTCAGGACTTTTACTACAAACAGAGCATGAGTCGTACACAAGTTAAATTTAATGCACAGATATGTTAAGCAAACTGCATTCGGAGTACATTAAATTTAGTACGGCTACGACCACTGTTTGTAGTAAAGGTTTAATGCGCTGTTTGTAGTAAATGCCTAATGAGCTGTTTGTAGTAAACATCGGGTCTTATCGGAGATCAAGATATTTTCAGGACTCTCTGCAGGTAATAGGATAATTCAAAAATTATATATAAACAAGAAATATCAATCATGCATAAAGCATTGATTATGAAACACTTTCCAACTGAAATGGAATTTTATTTAAACATCTAAAATGCGATACATTCAGTGGTGATAATTTTTTAATTATCACACAACTACAATAATTTATTTTACTTGAAAACTTAAAACTTCATCGGTAAAAATGAACTTTATTCAAATGACGTCATTGAAATATAAATCGTCATTAAAATATAATTAATTCATATCACTTTTATTCCAGACTTCGTAGTTAAATAATTTTGCGTGAAAAAAATTCAGCAATTCTTATACAACTCATCTTACAATCGTTTGTTTACATTCTGCATTCATTAAAATTAGGTTTCGTTGTAGAAATATCAAAGTTTGATGATCATTTAAACTAAAAAGTATCGTAATTGCGTTGGCGCAGAATATAGATGCACAAAAAATATACAAAAATAAAGCGGTTTTGGAACAGATGCAACACTAAATATACATTTAAAGGAACTGCAAAAATCGCGATTTTGACTCTGGGAAAAAACATGGATGCAATATTTTATTTTGAAGTGGGTCACGTGATCTCTTCATATTATATGGGTGCAATTATTATTTTAATTTTTATTTTAAAAACTATCGAACATATTTTGATGAAATTTTTTTTATATATTTTATGGGATTATTTAAATATTTTCGAAAATTTTCCAAGCAATTTGTGAATTTTAACTTCGCTTAAAAAATGTTGAAAAATTTGGTCCCATAGGGTTCAATGTATTTCATTTTTTCAACCATGGTTCAATCCGAAATTAATTGAGTGGTATTATTCATTCACAGTCTCATATTAGTCATTATTCATTCACAGATCGTCTCAACAATCATACTAAAATTTAACACTTTTATACTAAAATACATACTAAAATTTTAACACTTTTCAACTATGTTGTAAAGTGTTAAAAAGACAGAATGAACATATAGATTTTGTTAGTTCATTTTGCTAATTTTGTTAGTAATATATCTTACAAATTTTAAAATTAGAAAATATTTGAAAATATGGAAAATAGTAAAAACTTTGCAAATTTTATATATAATTTTCATTCATATTTGCAATGATTGAAGACGATATTTTTAATTTCTCATACTATGCAATATATAGTGTAGAGAAAGTATTGCTGAAAACTTTAGAATTAGAGATTTTGATGCCAATATATGTTTTAAGACCTCCTGAACACGCTTTAACTATTTTGAGAGAGATGTCCGTCTGTCTATTAGTGGATTTTCACGAAACTTTATATCTGGCTTTGTTATCAAAAATGTAGAACTAGATAGATTTTTTTTTTTAATTCGAGCGAAATTCTTAATCAAAAAATTTATTCGATGTTCTATATTTTTTAGCATGGCACCACAATTCCCCACCACCACCACCACCAGCCGGGGGATACATTGTCAAGCATAGTATCAGAGTGCCATGGTATCAGATAAAGATTTTGTCTATAAATATAATTATTTATATAATTTATATAATTAATTTATATAATTTATATTTTGTCTATAATTATAATAACACGCTATAATTATAATAATTTGGACCCACAATTCCGATTTTTTGAAATTTTTCTAGTAAAATTATAAAGGAAATTGGCCAAAAATGGATTCTGATATGGGAAAGTTGAACTGAGCGGAAACTCCAATTAATTTTCACTTAAATTTTTTTGACATTCTCTTGTACTGTATAATAAATATTCAACTATTCAAGATCATGGAATTACAGAGAAGGAGATAAAATTGCCATGCATGAAAAATTAAAAAATACCTTAATGCTTTGAAAATTATATCTAGGTGTTGCTAGTGTTAGAAAAGTTCCATCTGTTATTACTTGATACAATAGGAAGGCATATTGATTCGTATATGTATTACTTTCCTTATATACATAGTGTATAAGAAAAGTATTGTGACGGGGTCGAAAATTCGAATTCGAGTTTTCGACGGGAGAGCACGTTTCAAGCATCCCTGATCACGAATCGAACATTTTTGAAGTGATGTCTGTGTGTGTGTGTGTGTGTGTGTGTGTGTGTGTGTGTGTGTGTGTCAGTGAGACTGTGGAGACGATATCTCACGAACGAATGGAGCAATTCGAATCAAATATAGTATAAAAATCACAATCCGTGAATACTGGAAGTCTATTGTCTTAAAACATAATAGAGTGTTCAGAACCCACCTAAATTTTCGAGTGAAATTTCGAAAAATCACCAAAAAATCAAAACCTTTAATAAAGTTGCGTAAATAGACATTTCTTATGTAATTTTTCCTTAGAAAACGATTGACATAAACTTTAGAACGCTAGCATGAACCGTTCTCGAGATATTGCACATTTTTAAAATAAATTTATCAAAAAATCCCATAAATTAAAAAAAAATATTAACTGTTAAGAAACATGTTTACTTTTCATATGTAATATCATGCGATAAATTGGGTGACATCATTCACGTGAATCTAACTCGTTCCATTCACGAGAAAAGATACTTTGAGTAATACTTTTGTATTTGAACGCCAATAGTCATTTATCCGCTGTGAGAATAACTTATTTCTCCACCCATAACGCTTGACGAGATTTTGGCGACGAATTTAGCGGAATGTCGCCAACTTGCCGACATTTTTAAATGCAGCCAAATTAAAGAAAATCGCGCCAAATTGATAAAAAATGACGCTAAATCAATGAAAATGACAACTAATTGAAAAAAATTTAATGTTTTGGAAAAAAATATAAGTATCTACTATTAGAATAACATTATTTTTAACTGTAAAAGTAGTAAATTCATTGCATTATATAAGGAAAGTCATGTGTTGCCCACATCAGATTTTTTTTAATTGCTTTTGAATAAATTTCTCTAAATATGAGTAGAAGCTATATGTTTTTAACTGTCTCATAGTCTCATGTGTAGTATTTAAAAGTATTGTTTTCACGACGATTTTCGATTTGTTGTCAATATATGCTTTAGGACCTCCTGAACACGTTTTGACTATTTCTGAAGTGATGTCCGTCTGTCTGTATATCTGTCTGTGGTCGATTAGTTGTGTATACTATAGCTGTAACAAATAATAATGGACTTTCACGAAACTTTACATTATTATTAACGAGAAATCTAGATCTTGATAGAATTGATTTAAATTTAAGTGAATACTACGATTCCCGGTTGGGGCAACAAGGTTCTTTACAATGGCGCCCGAGCAAATCAGCGCTGTAGGTTAGTGCAACGGTGTCGGAGGTTTGAAAGTGACCCCAGTAAGAATAGCACGGGTTCATTGCACATCGCAGGATTGAGCGCTAATTTCAAATCGGGAGAACAATGACCACGGAGGAAGCTAACTTGGAGGATAAAAATAGCATCAAAAGGCTAACCCGAAGTAAAGATAGCAGGAGGTGATCAGATAGATTATTAGTCGCACGCCAATCTGATATTACAGTGTTGTTGTTGAAACCCAGACCGTCCGACCTACCAGAAAGATGTAAGGTAACTGTTTGGACGGTCGGGAAGTGCCACCCAATTTAGACCGGAACCCAGTGGGGGAGGCATCCACAGGGACCGTACCCTCCTTTCCCTACCACCAACCTCTTGGAAGGACTTGCGGACCCGCATGTTTAACGTGATCGTACTCCACATGAACACGGCGGCAGTTGTGGTAGCGCGCAAATCCAGCGCGCAAACCACCGGGCTACCGCGCCCGAAATGTGCCAACAGCACGCGGTGTTCCCAGGTGGTCACCCACCCAAATACTAACCGCGCCCTATGCTGCTTGACTTCGGTGATCTAACGAGAACCGGTGTTATCAGCACGGTAGGGCCGTTGGCATTGATATTAGAGTGTGGATCTGATTGCTAATCTGATATTAGAGTCCACTTGGACAATAAGAGCTTGCAATTCTATCCCCATAGCTTAATGGTAGAGCATCGGCTAGCCAGTCCAAACATCCGTGGTTCGAGTCGCCGGTGGGGTAGCAAGTTTCTTTACAACGGTTTCTGATTGGGCACCTGTACGTCACATGTTTGATATTTTAATGTCTATTTTGTCTGGAATGGTTATTCTACGATGCTCATGACTGATGAGAAACGCCAAAACATCCAACAATGCTATTTACTACACTATTTGTGCTATTTACTACACTATTTACCACACTATACTATTTGTCTCACCAAGCCCCTAATTTGCTGACGCGACAGTAAATCACAAAATAGATGTATAAAGCAGTAACGTTCATATAATAACTAACTCATATTTTTTAATATTACATTATATATGAGCATTTATTGCCTCAATAAAAAATGATAAACATTTTTATTTTACATCTGACTTACTAATTACAAACATACATTGTACAAATATTTTGTAGTTATTTTACGTTAATATAATCGTTTTTCATAAAATTGTTAACAGAACAAAATGTTACATTTTACTGTTTTATGATGCATTCATATTTTATGCCAAGTGCTGTGATTATACACACTTTATTGTAAAACATAAACGCACCCTTAAAACAGCCCCAAAACTCGGCATGTATGTCTTTTGAGGAGATATGCAAATCATTAGAATTTGGGAGCAGAAACACGTTTTATTAAGAAAAGATGAAAGGAAGAAAATGGCATTTTAGTAAGTGATAAATCCTCCCAAGCAGCTATACAAGCTGATATATGGCGCGGCATAGAGGCAATTAAGTTGCTTATGCCTCTTTGAGGAAGATTCTACCACAAATGTTGCAACTGGTCAGCTAATTCGGTAGTATTCTGAGAAGGCTGAAATTGTCGTATCAGCGTGACCCAGACGTGCTATGTTGGTGAAAGGTCTGGGGACCTGGATGGCCATGAGAGAGTATTAAATTCTCAAAGATATTGGGAAAGTCGTACAATATGTAGTCGAGCGGTGTTTTATTGGTAAATGGAACACGGACGGCTTAATGGCATAGGCAGAATAATCGGCTGCGGCACATCGTCGATTGGTCAGTTGGCAGTCAGATTGGCTGTCTCAAGTTATGGGTCCCCAGACTGTTACACCACGTGTGATAGCCGTGTGCCACTCCACAACAGATGCGGATTGGAACGATGGACACAGACATATACGGCGGTCATCAGTACTAAGAGAGAAGCGGGATTCATCTACCTTATACTTTTCTGGTAGGTCGGACGATCTGGGTCGAAGAAGAAGAAGAAGGAAAAGGCCTACCGAGCTTCGCACCAATCCAGACAGCTCTGCCTATGTTGAGGGGCTTGTGGTAGGTTGCTTTAATGGACGTTGACACATAATTCCACCTTTTGCCAGTCGTCTCCGAATAGTATTCCTTGATATAGGAAGCATGGAGGATGGAAAATACCTTTGAATGGATGATAGCGACGCCATTAGTATGGACGTAGCTCCTCTCCTGACTGCTCAATCCTCTCCAGCAGTTGTCTGTGTGGGGCGTCCAGAGCCACTGCGATAGTTACATGTGCCTTTTCTGGTTCACTGTTGCCACAACGAGCAATTACCATATTGCTCCGACCAAGATGGCGACTGATACGTCTATTAGACCAATGAGCTTCCCTTAGGCCTATGATGCGACCTCGCTCTAAATGCGATAACTGTTCGTAGCGCCGTCGAGTACGTCTCAATGACACCATTCTACATAACTTGCAGTATCAAAGCAGAAAGTCCTGTTCCAATTGTCCGTGAGTCTTATCATGTATTATCGTGACAGTTGTATCATTTGCATAACTCTTAAAATGACATTTGCATGCTGAGATTCTCGGCAATAGCTCAATTTTTTATGGATGCATATATTTATTTTCATTGGAATGTATTTTATATCGTTCGGCATTTTTGCTAAAATTATTCATTGACATTTTCTTTTTCAAATTTTTCATCCGTCAAGCCTATGAGTAGTTGGCAGAAATGCTAGTTATGTTTATTACATGCCATTTGTGTTCCTTGCCGCTACAAAAATCCCCCCTTTAATAAAATTTCTCTTCGCAAATAAAACTTTAAAGGATTGAAATTTATCTATCACTTCAATATATAAAACATTTGAACTTTTAAAATGCTTTATAATTTTATTAATAGATTACCCTAACATCTTAGAAACCTTAAAAATTTGATATTTTTTACCAGTTATGTAAAAGGTGGCAAATGTTCATTTTTTGCACTCTTTTACAAATTCTGGTAGGGAATCTGTGATCTAAGGCAAGGGTCGGCAACCTAGCCGTATTCAGCTCCCTATGTGCAAAGTAAGAGCTACATTCGGTTCCCTGTGTGCAACGCAAGAGTTGCATTCGGCTCGCTGTGTGCAAAGCAAGAGCTTCATTCGATTCACTGTATACAAAGCAAGGACCGCATTCGGTTTCCTGTGTGCAAAGCAAGAGCTTCATTCGATTCACTGTATACAAAGCAAGGACCGCATTCGGTTTCCTGTGTGCAAAGCAAGAGCTTCATTCGATTCACTGTATACAAAGCAAGGACCGCATTCGGTTTCCTGTGTGCAAAGCAAGAGCTTCATTCGATTCACTGTATACAAAGCAAGGACCGCATTCGGTTTCCTGTGTGCAAAGCAAGAGCTTCATTCGATTCACTGTATACAAAGCAAGGACCGCATTCGGTTTCCTGTGTGCAAAGCAAGAGCTTCATTCGATTCACTGTATACAAAGCAAGGACCGCATTCGGTTTCCTGTGTGCAAAGCAAGAGCTTCATTCGATTCACTGTATACAAAGCAAGGACCGCATTCGGTTTCCTGTGTGCAAAGCAAGAGCTTCATTCGATTCACTGTATACAAAGCAAGGACCGCATTCGGTTTCCTGTGTGCAAAGCAAAAGCTTCATTCGATTCACTGTATACAAAGCAAGGACCGCATTCGGTTTCCTGTGTGCAAAGCAAGAGCTTCATTCGATTCACTGTATACAAAGCAAGGACCGCATTCGGTTTCCTGTGTGCAAAGCAAGAGCTTCATTCGATTCACTGTATACAAAGCAAGGACCGCATTCGGTTTCCTGTGTGCAAAGCAAGAGCTTCATTCGATTCACTGTATACAAAGCAAGGACCGCATTCGGTTTCCTGTGTGCAAAGCAAGAGCTTCATTCGATTCACTGTATACAAAGCAAGGACCGCATTCGGTTTCCTGTGTGCAAAGCAAGAGCTTCATTCGATTCACTGTATACAAAGCAAGGACCGCATTCGGTTTCCTGTGTGCAAAGCAAGAGCTTCATTCGATTCACTGTATACAAAGCAAGGACCGCATTCGGTTTCCTGTGTGCAAAGCAAGAGCTTCATTCGATTCACTGTATACAAAGCAAGGACCGCATTCGGTTTCCTGTGTGCAAAGCAAGAGCTTCATTCGATTCACTGTATACAAAGCAAGGACCGCATTCGGTTTCCTGTGTGCAAAGCAAGAGCTTCATTCGATTCACTGTATACAAAGCAAGGACCGCATTCGGTTTCCTGTGTGCAAAGCAAGAGCTTCATTCGATTCACTGTATACAAAGCAAGGACCGCATTCGGTTTCCTGTGTGCAAAGCAAGAGCTTCATTCGATTCACTGTATACAAAGCAAGGACCGCATTCGGTTTCCTGTGTGCAAAGCAAGAGCTTCATTCGATTCACTGTATACAAAGCAAGGACCGCATTCGGTTTCCTGTGTGCAAAGCAAGAGCTTCATTCGATTCACTGTATACAAAGCAAGGACCGCATTCGGTTTCCTGTGTGCAAAGCAAGAGCTTCATTCGATTCACTGTATACAAAGCAAGGACCGCATTCGGTTTCCTGTGTGCAAAGCAAGAGCTTCATTCGATTCACTGTATACAAAGCAAGGACCGCATTCGGTTTCCTGTGTGCAAAGCAAGAACTTCATTCGATTCACTGTATACAAAGCAAGGACCGCATTCGGTTTCCTGTGTGCAAAGCAAGAGCTTCATTCGATTCACTGTATACAAAGCAAGGACCGCATTCGGTTTCCTGTGTGCAAAGCAAGAGCTTCATTCGATTCACTGTATACAAAGCAAGGACCGCATTCGGTTTCCTGTGTGCAAAGCAAGAGCTTCATTCGATTCACTGTATACAAAGCAAGGACCGCATTCGGTTTCCTGTGTGCAAAGCAAGAGCTTCATTCGATTCACTGTATACAAAGCAAGGACCGCATTCGGTTCCCTGTGTGGAAAGCAAGCGCAGCATGTGTAAAATAGCTAGGCCGTTTAACCGAGCATGATGGTAATGGCTGTATTGATGCTCATAGTCACATGATATGACAGTGGTAAGCTTTTCCAAATTTTGGAATCTTGCTCATAATGCAACGACCAGCAATCGGTAAACTAGTATCGTGTTTTTAGCGCTTTTTAACACCTAATAACAAAATCGACCCTGAAGAGGAATAAAATGCCGCAATTTTATGTATTTCGTTTCATGGGATTCACAGTTAATTTAAAAATATTATTATAACCTCCATATACTAAGTCTACTGTTGTTACTTTCCGTGCAATACATGGTAATGTATAGGAAAAGTATTGGAAAAGTATTGGCGTCGAAAAATCGCAACTCGACTTTTCGACGGATCTACACGTTTCGAAACCTCTAGAATACGAAAAAACTATTTTAAGCGTGACGTATGCGTGTGTGTCTGTGTGACTGGCTGTGTGTCTGTCTGTCTGTCCGTCTGTCTGTGCAGATTTTGTATCCACTCTAACTCAAAAACTAATGGACCGAATATCATAAAATTTGGTTGGTAAGTCACTTGTGGGCGAATCTGGTGCTGATTAGTTTTGGATACGATTCGGGATAAAAGAACCCGCCTTTTTTTTTTTGCGAAATGGCCGGCAAAAGTTTGTATCCACTCTAGCTGAAAAACTAATGGACCGAATTTCACAGCATTCGGTAGATAAGTCACTTATGGGACACCCTGGTGCTGATTAGATTTTGGTAGGATTCGGAAAAAAATAACCTGCCTTTTTTTGCAAAATGGCCTTCAAAAATCGTCAAAATCTAAAATAAAAAACTACCTATGCTCAAATATATCCATTAAATGCTTGTTTAATACGTAATTTTTGACAAAGAAAAGAATAAGATCAACCCCATTACACTAGGACTAGCCGTTCTCGAGATATTTTAGTTTTTTCGTATTTTCTCTACGCCACTTTTGAAAATAAGTCCAGTTATCAAATGAGAACGAAAATTGAATTAAAAGTGAATCAAATTTAATTAAAATAAAGAGAACGTGAATATAAATCTGCAGGGAAAATCATGTGCTGCCCACATCAGATTTTTTACTAATGGATTGAAAAAACAGCAATGTAAAGTAATTAATGGAACATAAATGTAAGAAAACCTTCTATAGTGAATGACAAAAAAATATAGTAAAATAAATCAATATTAGACAGATTTGGGCGTATTTAAGCTAAGAAACTTTAAAATAAAAGTGCATGAAACAATCAAGATAAAAACTAAAAATATCCTCAAATAACAGATATAACTTATTTATATTCGTGGGTCGCATAAATTTGAATTCGAGTAAGTATTTGTGGACAGCATAAAATTTTCTCGGGGCCGCATGTGGTCCGCATAAAATTTTCTTGGGGTTGCATGTGGTCCGCTGATTTCCAACTTCTGATCTAAGGTATTGCAAGACTTTTCTCTAAAGGGAGAAATAAATCTTTTAAGTGAAAATACATTAGAGATGTTGCCAAACAAACGGTATTCGTAATGATTCAAATTTAGCAAGTGGAAAAACGCTTAATGGGCTGTTAAGAATTGCGCTCGAAATTCCCAGCTTTTTAATGGAGGTGATAGAAGTAATGACGACCATTTTTTAAAGTTAAAAATAGCTTTAATGGAGACTTAAAAAAAAGCGTTATCAGTCCCACTTTTACGGACTTACTTTTTCTATAGTTAAATCTCTAAAATATTGTGGTAGCTATTTTATATTTAATTCGGCTGAATTTCTACTTAATTGTACATTAAATTGAGTATATTTAAAATGCGGTTAAACATTTTTACTTTCCCTGCAATACATTGTAATGTATAGGAAAAGTATTGGAATCATGTCGAAAATCGCAAATCGAGTTTTCGACGGATCTACACGTTTCGAGACCTCTAGAATACGAGAAAACTATTTTTAGCGTGACGTCTGTGTGTCTGTCTGTGTGTCTGTCTGTGCAGATCTTGTATACACTCTAACTAAAGAAGTAATTGACCGAATTTCATAAAATTTAGTAGGTAAGTCACTTGTGGGCGAATCTGGTGCTGATTAGTTTTGGGTACGATTCGGGATAAAAGAATCCGCTTTTTTTTGCGAAATGGCCCCCAAAAGCTTGTATCCTCTCTAGCTGAAAAACTAATGGACCGAATTCCACAAAATTTGGTAGGTAAATCACTTGTAAGACACCCTGGTGTTGATTAGATTTTCGTATGATACGGAAAAAAATAACCTGCTTTTTTTGCAAAATGGCCTGCAAAAATCGTCAAAATCTAAAATAAAAAACTACGTACGCTCAAATATATCCATGAAATGCTTGTTTAATACGTAATTTTTAACGAAGAAAAGAATAAGACCAACCCCATTACACTACGACTAGCCGTTCTCGAGATATTTTAATTTTTTCGTATTTTCTCTACGCCACCTTTGAAAACAAGTCCAGTTATCAAATGAGAACGAGAATTGAATTAAAAGTGAATTAAATGTAATTAAAATAAAGAGAACGTGAATATAAGTCTGCAGGGAAAGTCATGTGCTGTCCACATCAGATTTTTACTTTCCCTGCAATACATGGTAATGTATAGGGAAAGTATTGGAATCATGTCGAAAATCGCAACTCGAGTTTTCGACGGATCTACACGTTTCAAGGCCTCTAGAATACGAAAAAGCCATTTTTAAAGTAACGTCTGTGTGTGTGTCTGTCTGTCTGTCTGTCTGTCTGTCTGTGCAGATTTTGTATCCACTCTAACTAAAAAACTAATGGACCGAATTTCACAAAATTTGGTAGGTAAGTCACTTGTGGGCGATGAGTCATTTGTGGGTCACGCTGCTGCTGACTAGATTTTGGTATGCTTCAGAAAAAAATAACCTGCCTTTTTTTGCAAAATGGCCCGCAAAACTCGTCAAAATCTAAACTAAAGAATCTAAACAAGAAAAGCTAAACTAAAGAATCTAAACTAGAAATCTAAACTAGAAAAGTTTGCTTGTGGGTCACCTTGGTGCTGATTAGATTTTGGTACGATTCGAAGAAAAAAATAACCTGCCTTTTTTGCGAAATGGCCAGCAAAAATCGTCAAAATTTAAAATAAAAAACTACGTATGCTCAAATATATCCATTAAATGCTTGTTTAATACCTAATTTTTAGCGAAGAAAAGAATAAGACCAACCCCATTACACTAGGACTAGCCTTTATCGAGATATTGTAGTTTTTCGTATTTTCTCCACACCACCTTTGAAAATAAGTCCAGTTACAGAATGAAAACGAAAATTGAATTAAAAGTGAAATAAATTTAATTAAAATAAATATAACGTGGATATAAGTCTGCAGGGAAAGTCATGTGCTGCCCACATTTTTAAATACCTTTCTTTATTAGATGATTTTACTGTATGCATCTACTAATGTCTGTTTGTGTAATGTATGCATCTTATACGATTCCAAAAGAATTTTGCATGCTTATATTAACTGTTCAGTTGTTAACTGTTAATATTGTTATTTATATTGTGTTATTACTTTCCTTATATACATAATGTATAAGGAAAGTATTGTGACGGGGTCGAAAATTCGATTTCAAATTTTCGACGGGAGAGCACGTTTCAAGCATCCCTGATCACGAATCAAACATTTTTGAAGTGATGTCTGTGTGTGTGTGTGTGTATGTGTGTGTGTCAGTGAGTCTGTGGAGACGATAACTGACGAACGAATGAACCGATTTGAACCGAATTTGGTACAAAAATCACAATCCGTAAACACTGGAAGCCTATTGTTTTTATACGCAATCGAATGTTCAGAACCCCCACTAAATTTTCGAATGAAATTTTGAAAAAATCGTCAAAAAATCAAAACCACTAATAAAGTTACGCAAATAGACATTTCTTATGTAATTTTTCATTAGAAAACGATTGACATAAATTTTAGAACGCTAACATGAACCGTTCTCGAGATATTGCACATTTTTCAAAAAATTATCAAAAAGTCATATAAAATAAAAAAATACTTCCTATTGAGAAACATGTTCACTTTTCATATGTAACAACATGCGATAAATTGGGTAACATCATTCTCGTGGATCTAGCTCGTTCCATTCATGAAAAAAAGATACTTTGAGTAATACTTTTGTATTTGAACGCCAATAGTCATTTATCTGCTGTAAGAATAACTTATTTCTTAGTGCATAACGCTTGGCGAGACTTTGGCGAAAAATTTGGCTGAATGTCGCCAACTTGGCGACTTTTTGAAATCTTGCCAAATTAACGAAAATCTCGCCAAATGGATAAAAATAACCCTAAATCAATGAAATTGACAACTAATTGTCGAAAATTCAATATCCTGGAAAGAATATTAGTATCTATTATAAGAAAAACCTATTTTTTTACTGTAAACATAGTAAATTCATTACATTATATAAGGAAAGTCATGTGTTGCCCACATAAGATTTTTTTTATATTGTGACTGTTTATGTTATTTTACTCTTTACTTTCCTTATATACATAATGTATAAGGAAAGTATTGTGACGGGGTAGAAAATTCGAATTCGAGTTTTCGACGGGAGAGCACGTTTCAAGCATCCCTGATCACGAATCAAACATTTTTGAAGTTATGTCTGTGTGTGTGTGTGTGTGTGTGTGTGAAAGTATGTATGTGTGTGTGTCAGTGGGGCTGTGGAGACGATAACTGACGAACGAATGGACCGATTCGAACCAAATTTGGTACAAAAATCACAATCTATAAACACTGGAAGTCTATTGTTTTTAAACGCAATCGAATGTTCAGAACTCCCATAAATTTTCGAATGAAATTTTGAAAAAATCGTCAAAAAATCAAAACCAATATAAAAGTTACGCAAATAGACATTTCTTATGTAATTTTTCATTAGAAAACGATTGACATAAATTTTAGAACGCTAACATGAACCGTTCTCGAGATATTGCACATTTTTCAAAATAATTATCAAAAAGTCATATAAAATAGAAAAAAAAATATTTCCTATTGAGAAACATGTTGACTTTTCATATATAATATCATGCGATAAATTGGGTGACATCATTCTCGTGGATCTAGCTCGTTCCATTCATGAAAAAAGATACTTTGAGTAATACTTTTGCATTTGAACACCAATTTATCTATTTAGCTATAAGAACAACTTATTTATTTAGCTATAAGAACAACTTATTTCTTCGTCCATAACGCTTGGCGAGATTTTGGCGACAAAATTGGCGGAATGTCGCCAACTTGGCGACTTTTTGAAATGATGCCAAATTAACGAAAATCTCGCCAAATAGATAAAAATGGCGCTAAATCAATGAAAATGACGACTAATTGTGGAAAATTCAATATCTAATAAGTTATATAATATATAAATATATAATAATAGTTATATAATATATGTCGAAAATTCAATATCTGATAAGTTATATATATATATATATATATATATATATATATATATATATATATATATAACTTATTTCTTCGTCCATAATGCTTGGCGAGATTTTGGCGACAAAATTGGTGGAATGTCGCCAACATGGCGACTTTTTGAAATGTTGCCAAATTAACGAAAATCTCGCCAAATGGATAAAAATGACGCTAAATCAATGAAAATGACGACTAATTGTCGAAAATTCAATATCTTGGAAAGGATATTAGTATCTACTAGAAGAAAAACCTATTTATTTTACTCTAAAAGTAGTAAATTCATTTCATTATATAAGGAAAGTCATGTGTTGCCTACATCAGATTTTTTTATACTGTGCTTCTTATGGCCATCTTACTAATGCAAATAATATCGGCCATGGAGAGGTTTCAGGCTTATTATCTCTCATCAGCATGGAATAGCCGATTGTGGAATATAGCAAGTGTTTTGGCTGCCATTGCTGATATAGACTATTCTATGTTGACGAGCACATAATAAGCGCGATATTTATCCATGGATGTTATTATCTGCAATAAGAGTGTTATCTTGATTTTAGGAAAAGCTCCTATATACGGGCTCTGTGAGTAGATTATTTTTATATCGGCAATTGTTTCGTATTTATATATGTATGTTTTTTAACATTTAATTTAAAAACTGTTTAATTGATATTTAATTCCATATATGGGCATTCATTGTCATTTATGGACATTCATTTTCATTTATGGACATTCATTGTCGTTTAGGGACATTCATTGTTATTTTATATTTTCATTGTTTATATTGTCAACTGATTATATTCTCCTACTGTTTGCATTGCCATTTTTATACTTTCACTATTTATCTTGTCAAATGTTTTGTACATATTTTTCCTTTGTCATATGTAGTATTGTTTTTACAAAAAAATTTCGATTTCGAGATTTTGAAGTCAATATATGTTTTTGGACTTCCTGAACACGTTTTGACTATTTTTAGAGTGGTGTCTGTTCGTCTGTCTGTCGTCGATTTCTTGAGTATTCAATAACTGCCACAAATATGTACTAATGAATTCTCATGAAACTTTATATTCGGCTTTGTTAACGAAAATCTAAAACTAGATAGAATTTTTTGAAATTGGAGCAAAAACGTCGAAATGTATTCGATATATAATGTATTCGAGCGATATTCGCATTGCGTTTTCTATTTCGTTGAAATTCAAGTTCTGTAATGTCAAATTCAAAGTGTAAATAGAAGGAATTTATACCTTTAAATTTAATAATAACGAGATGTTTAGAATGGCAACTCCTTATATGTATCTATATCTTCCGCGAAACTATATAAAATAGAATGGATGGTTTAAGCATAAAATAAAAAAATTTGATGTGGGCAGCACATGACATTCCTTATATACTGCAATGAATTTACTACTTTTACAGTAAAAAAAAATTAGATTATTTTTATAGTAGATATTTATATTCTTTCCAAGATATTAAATTTTCGTCAATGAGTTGTCATTTTTATTGATTTAGCGTCATTTTTATCCATTTGGTGAGTTTTTTGTTAATTTAGCAACATTTTAAAAAGTCGCCAATTTGGCGACATTCCACCAAATTCGTCGCCACAATCTCGCCAAGCGTTATAGATGAAGAAATAAGTTATTCTTATAGCAGATAAATGACTATTGGCGTTCAAATATAAAAGTATTACTCAAAATATCTTTTTTCATGAATGGAACAATCTAGATCCACGATAATGATGTCACCCAATTTATCGCATGGTATTACATATGAAGAGTGAATATGTTTCTCAATAGGAAATATTTTTCTTTTATTTTATATGATTTTTTGATAATTTTTAAAAAAAATGTGCAATATCTCGAGAACGGTTTATGTTAGCGTTTTAAAATTTATATCAATCGTTTTCTAATGAAAAATTACATAAGAAATGTCTATTTGCGTAACTTTATTAGAGGTTTTGATTTTTTGACGATTTTTTCAAAATTTCGCTCAAAACTTTAGGGGGGTTCTGAACATTCGATTGCGTACAAAAACAATAGGCTTCCAGTGTTTACGGATTGTAATTTTTGTACCAAATTTTATTTGAATCGGTCCATTCGTTCGTCAGTTATCGTCTCCACAGATTCACTGACACATACACACACACAGACATCACTTCAAAAATGTTCGATTCGTGATCAGGGATGCTTGAAACGTGCTCTCCCGTCAAAAACTCGAATTCGAATTTTCGACCCCGTCACAACACTTTCCTTATACATACTTCGTATATAAGAAAGTAATAAAACAATATAAAAGGTTCTGTAATTACTAACTTTTATCTGTAGAATATTCGGTTAAAAATAAAATACCAACGGAATACTTCATTTCTTGACAACGCAATAGTAATTATTTTGATAAATACGTACTAGCATGCTTTCATTTTATTATTATTTTACTGCATTTTCACTTCACATTTTCCTAAAACAAATAGTAATTGTACTTTTGCTTGGTTTAAGTTGATATTTCCTTAATATTTGATGAAAAATCATAAATCTGGAGTTGCATATTTTTATTTCGTTCGGTATAAGTGTGAAATGTTTGTTGCTCGCAGTTGCCGTGAAATTCTGTATTTGAAATATTGCTAGATCAAACTTTCATCATTTCTTGCTCATTATATTTATGATCTGACAATACCCATTCTTGTATTAAACGATTTCGACTATATATTAGGGATATTAGAAAAATGCACTCCAATAACCCTATAATTGAAGATGAGTATATACACGTTTGATCAATCTATAGTAAAGTGACGATGCCCTATCGAATTTTTAATCATATTTTTATGCACATACCTATTTTAGTTTCGAAATTACTTTTGACAAACTTTCTTGCGATTTGAAATGATTTCCCAATAGAAAGTATGAGTCTAGTACGAACGGTTCAAAAGTTTTAAGCTTAAAGTTCAAAAGTTTTAAGCTTAAAGTTCAAAAGTTATGAGTAATAGTTTTTGGAACACCCTGTACATCTCGATTTCATTGGTGCTCATAGGAGAGGGCAAGAAGAGCACCCACCCTCCTAGACGTTCAAGATCACAAAGGTGGGTATCAAGATAGTCGATGTTATACGTCCTATGCCTGAGTTTGTCTCACTGATGTCAGTGATTTTCCCCCCTAGAAAACATTCTATAGGCGCGCATGCTCGATTTGCATAACTTCAATTTCTTACAAATTGAGTACGGGGATTGCACTCGGATGTCCCGAGTTCGATTCCCGGCTCTGCCGAAACTGTCCCCTGGTTTACCCAGAGTACCGATGCATTAAATGTGTGGGCCTGTAAGACCGTCCCAGAGGTTGGACGTAGGGGAAAGCGAGTACTACCTCTGTGGATGCCGTCTCCAATTGGGTTCCGGTCTAAAATTGGTGGCACTGTCCCGGCCGTCCAAACATTACACCTTCTGGTAGGTCGGCCGATCTGGGTCGAACAAACAAAATGTGGGTATAAAGTGAAAATTCTACTTCATCACGTATCTTTTCAAGGAAAGGGAATACTATGAAAAAGAAAAAAAATAAAGAAAACGTAGCAATGTTAGAACAAGACAATGAATTCTGACAACTGGCCTTAAGTGTGAGTGAATAATAAAGGCAAAAGCTATCAGCAGTGGAATGAACTTTGAATTAGATTTGAAGTATGAAAAAATACATATCTAGCTATTAGTTAAACCACACAAAGACAGATTGTTTTCAAGGTTTCATTCAATGTTTATTTAGTTAAACTCTCAAGGATTTATATCTGTTGTCAAAAAACAATGTACAGACCAAACAAAAACTAAATCTGGCTTTACTGTCAGGCCTTAATCTGGATAAGGCTAAAAATAACCATTCTTCAAACAAAGAACATGCCAAACACGTAAAAAACAATATTTTGTTTATAAAATAAAACCAAGGATCAACCTTCAAATTGGAGGTGCCACGCCTCCTAATAAATACAGTCGTACAGGAAAAATAAATAAAATGTAAATTCATCCCTGAAACAATAAAATAAAGTACTGCCTTAGAAGTAAATCCGTAGATTACAATTCGTTAGATGTAATTTAAATAACAACCGGAACAAGTAGGCCAAAAGAATCGTGACAGTATGAAAAGCAGACGATTGAAAAGATCCCTCCACGAGAGGGCGTTGTTCTGATAAAGCTAAAAAATGACCACCATTGTAGAACATCACGATCCACAGATCTGATTGTGCGAAGATTTCCTCGCTTCACCGTGACCGTGGATTTTGGAATGAAAGAGTGCGGCTTGTGGGAGAGGTTGTAAAATTGATGTTATTTTTAGATTTGGCATAAATTGATGGCTTGGGCCGTAATTTTTCCAAGATTTGTCTTTTGTTGGTGAAAATCCGATAGCAGAGATACAACTTGATTGACAGATTTGAAAAATTTTTGGAATAAAGTGGTAACTAATACAATGTAAAATCTCCGCCGCTGGTTTTGCACATCCGCCTCTTTCTTTGTGATTCACCGTGAACTTAACATGCGAATACAGTTATCAAAAATTTTTTTTTTATAAGAGTCAGTGTACTGAAGCTTGAAAAGAAATTGTAGGCGCGGAAGTGGGAGTGCCTACCCGCCGTTGCCCGAGATTCAGATCAGTGTTGTCACCGGTTTGCAAACCTCGGTCGCAGTAGCGTCACCAGATCTTTATTTCCGAAGAGAGGAAGGGGTTGGGTAACAAAATATTTTGTTTCCCATTTCCCAAATACCATTTCTACGAACTTCAATGGGTTCCTGGGAAGGGGGTTATAACATCCCTTCCCTTGGCGACGCCTCCGTCCTTAAAATGTTTTCACCGCTCTGCGGAAATTAGAATAATTACAAGGGAAATATATTTCAATTATTATGCAACTTTTGACTAGCAGTGTAAAAATCTGATGAGGGCAGCACATTATTCTTCTTACATACTTAGATTTAATTTTTCTTTATAGATTTATTAATTTAACGGAAAAAACGCATAAAAGGGGCATTTAATACTACATTAAATTCACTGTTTTATAAGTATTCACTGTTTTCCGCAACTTAGCGCTAAATGGTTAAAAGGCGCCGACAAAATGTCAAAAGAACCTGAGAGATCTCTAAAACGGTTTACTGCGGTTCGTTTTATTCGGTTTACGTTAAAAATTTTTGCATGAAACAAGTACATAATTACTCGTAATACTTATAAACATATTTTGTCGTCTATTTCAGTTTTTGCCAAGTTTTATACACATTAAACAAAAAAGACAAGTTATATTCTTCTAATTATACTGAAATCAGCTTTAGGATAACACATGACTTACTTTATTGCCAAATTTCAAGAAATTTCTTCGGATAGGTCTTTGAGCTAGCGTGAGTATTAACATTGCTCAAACAGACATACACTACGTTGAAAATAGTGAATGCGAACTTTAATATGTTAAAAATGTGTAAATCCAGAAAATTCGAATTTTTTTTTCGATCCTATTCTAATATACCTTTCCTATACATTACAAAATTACTGTGTTTATCATTAAGTTCTGTATCAATTATTTCATTTGGCTCTTGCAAGAATAATTATATGTGAATGCTCGCTAAAGGGGAAAATATAATGACTATTTATACTCGTAGATATAATAAAGTTTTGGAAATTATTAATTCTTCTTGAAAATGGAAGAATATATTTGATAGAAATTCAAGGAATATCTTGATGAATTTGTCCTTGGCTATATGAATTTGTTTTCTTTCACTTCGAAAGATATGGGTACAAACAAATAAGTTAACTGTTTTTTTTTATCATCTTACTTATTAATTTTATGTCATTTTACTTATTAATTTGCTGTCATTTTACTTATCAATTTTATGCCATTTTACTTATCAATTCTTTGCCATTTTAATCAATTGTGATTTCATTCCTAAATTGTCGACAACAAATGTATATCTAAAATGGCAACAAATTAGGAAAGAAAACACAACAAATTGATTATAATAACAACGAATTGATTAAAATGACAAAAAATTGATTTAAATAACAGCAAATTGGTCAAAATTACAACAAATTGATTAAAATGATAACAAATAGATAAGTGAAATAATAGCGAATCGATAAAAAAAATGACAGTTCACTTAAAAATTTGTATAAATTATCGGAAGATAATTAATGCAAGGATGCAGAAATCCATCGCGTGTTCAGAAAATATTTAACATAAAAGCGCCTATTAAAAATTTATTTTTTATATAATAGATGATGTCTACTCTTCTTCAATCTTTTAAAATAGCTCTATCTATAAATGCAGAAAAAAATATTGTAAAGTTTACTTAAACTTTGTTCATATTCATGCTCGCCCATTCATCTTAATTTTCTTTTTCTCTATATTCACTATTTTTCGCAGCATTTAATGTTTCAACTTTTTTCATTCTTTAGTTCCCCCGTCTGTGTCAATAATTAATGTTTTCGTAGAAGAGGTTTCACACCTGACAGCCAACATTTTTGACTAAAATAGAACAATAATTTCCCAAGCTAGTTTTTTATGTACTTACATACCTGTTTATATTAAGTTAAGAGTAAAATCCTACAAAATAAAATAAAGAGACATAAAATTGAGTAAAAATAAATGCACAAACATGCAGTAAAATAAATATTGTAAACCATTTTGTACAAATTTATTTTGCTGGCAATGCACCAAGATAAATATCATACTTCCAGAGGCAGAAATAAAGTAAATAACTTTTGAGGTAAATATTTTTCTTGTTCAACCAAGTTTAACAATATTATCTATTTTATTTAAACGGGTCAGGACCTGTTTATAAAAATTTAGAAAACATTGCGTTTGTGGATGCAATATCTCATGAACTAATGTAGCGTTTCGAAATAAATGTAATACTATTACTACAATTTGTAAATATAAAAACCTCATCAATTTAAAACCCGATTAAACATACCCTAAATTTCCAAGCGATTTTTTGAAAAAACAAAAAAATCAGGACAATCATTTATGCTAAAAAGAGATTATAATTTCATTAGTAACTTATCGTAAAACAACGAATGGCACTCATTTTAGAATGCTGACATGAACCGTT
Source organism: Amaurobius ferox (assembly GCA_951213105.1). Taxonomy (NCBI): domain Eukaryota; kingdom Metazoa; phylum Arthropoda; class Arachnida; order Araneae; family Amaurobiidae; genus Amaurobius; species Amaurobius ferox. The sequence goes on from OX578153.1 coordinate 24,742,442, forward strand.
CTCGAGATACATTATAAAAAAAATATTTATTGAAAAAAAGAGACATGTTCTGCAATTTTTCAATATCAAAAGCATGGTAAAACACATTTTTCTAATTTTTTATATATACATATATATGACAAGAAAAACTTCTTATATGCAAAAAGTCGTTTCCTTTTCCTATGAAACACATATTTCCGGCAATTTTCAACATTAAAAGTATGTTAAAATGCATTTTTTTAATATTGTCTGTACTTGCATTTCTTTACTTTTCCCATATACATAGTATAATATACACTACTGTGACTGGGCATTGAATACTACTATGACGGCGTTCAAAATTTAAATCCAAGTTTTCAACGGAAGAACACGTTTCAAACATCCCTGAATTCAAATCGAACGTTTTTGAAATGATGTGTATGTAAATATATGTGCGTGTGTGTATTAGTGTGTGTGTGTATTAGTGTGTGTGTGTTAGTGTGTGAGTGCATGTGTGTTTGCTAGTATTAGTGTGTGTGTGTTAGTGTGTTAGTGCATGTGTGTTTGCTAGTGTTAGTGCGTGTGTTAGTGTGTGTGTGGGTTAGTGTGTATGTGTGAGTATGTGCTAGCGTGTGTGTGTGTGTGTGCTAGCGTGTGTATGTCCCCGTGAGTTTATGGAAGCGATATCTCACGAATGAATGGAGAGTGTTCAACGAAATTTGGTACAAATACCACTATCGGTGAATACTGAAAACCTACTAATTTTAAACACAATCGAATGTTCGAAAGACCCCCCCCCCCCCAAGTTTTTGAACGTAATTTTGAAAAAATTAGAACCTTTAATGTTACGCAAATCATCATTTCTCCAGTAATTTTTCATTACAAAAAAAATTAGAAAGATGATTCCAGCTTCAAAATGCTAATGTGAATCGATGTCAAGATATTGCACGTTTTTCTAACAAATGTATCAATAATATTACATAAAATTTACAAAAATAAAAAAATTAACTATCGTGAAATATGTTCACTTATTAAGCAATATTATACGACAAATTTATTAACATCATTCTCATGGATCTTGTTCGTTTCATTCAGGACAGTGAGAAGATACCTATGTAACAGTTTTGTATTTTTACGACCAACAATTCGTTAATAACCATTTATATTTATATATAATCTCTTTTCTTCTTCTGTGCGTAACGCTTGGCAACAAATTTGAGGCGTTGGCGGCTAAATTGTCGAAGTATTGCCAACTTGGCGACATGTTTCCCCAGATTGACAAAAATAAAGTCAAAATCGCAAGTAAAATGGGTAAAAATGACGTTAAATTAACGAGTTAATTATAAAAATATTATTGACTATATGGACTATATTGGTTATGGCAGATGCCATCAATCATATTAATTTTCAAGTTATAGTTGCACGAAATATTAATTAATTGGGTGCATTGAAATTGTTTTACATGTTGTCATCTGAAACAGAGCCAAATTTACAATTCATCGTTAAGAACATTCTACCGTAAATATTATGCATCAGTTTTTCACTAGGAAAAAAATCTGATGTGGGCAGCACATGACTTTCCCTGCAGACTTATATGTACGTTCTCTTTATTTTAACTAAATTTATTTCACTTTTAATTCAATTTTCGTTCTCATTCGGTAACCGGGCTTATTTTCAAAGGTGGCGTAGGGAAAGGACGAAAAACTAAAATATCTCGAGAGCGGCTAGTCCTAGTGCAATGGGGTTGGTCTTATTCTATTCGTCGTTAAAAATTACGTATTAAATCAGCATTTAATGGATATATTTGAGTATACCCAGTTCTTTAGTTTAGATTTGGACGATTTTTGAGGGCCATTTTGCAAAAAAAGGCAGATCTTTTTTTCCGAATCGTACCAAAATCTAATCAGCACCAAGGTAACCCACAAGTGACTCATCTACCGAACTTTGTGAAATTCGGTCCATCAGTTTTTCAGTTAGAATGGATACAAGCTTTTGCGGGCCATTTCGCAAAAAAAGGCGGGTTCTTTTAATCCGAATCGTACCCAAAACTAATCAGCACCAGACTCGCTCACAAGTAACTTACCTACCAAATTTTGTGAAATTCGGTGCATTAGTTTTTTCGTTAGAGTGGATACAAAATCTGCACAGACAGACAGACAGACACACAGACACACACACAGACGTCACGCTAAAAATAGTTTTTTCGTATTCTAGAGGTCTCGAAACGTGTAGATCCGTCGAAAACTCGAGTTGTGATTTTCGGCATGATTCCAATACTTTCCCTATACATTACCATGTATTGCAGGGAAAGTAAAAATCTGATGTGGGCAGCACATGACTTTCCCTGCAGACTTATATTAACGTTCTCTTTAATTTAACTAAATTTATTTCACTTTTAATTCAATTTTCGTTCTCATTCGGTAGCCGGGCTTATTTTCAAAGGTGGCGTAGGGAAAGTACGAAAAACTAAAATATCTCGAGAACGGCAAGTCCTAGTGTAATGGGGTTGGTCTTATTCTTTTCGTCGTTAAAAATTACGTATTAAATCAGCATTTAATGGATATATTTGAGTATACCCAGTTCTTTAGTTTAGATTTGGACGATTTTTGCGGGCCATTTTGCAAAAAAAGGCTGGTCATTTTTTTCCGAATCGTACCCAAAACTAATCAGCACCAGACTCGCTCACAAGTAACTTACCTACCAAATAAATTTTGTGAAATTCGGTCCATTAGTTTTTTAGTTAGAGTGGATACAAAATCTGCACAGACACACAGACAGACACACAGACACACACACAGACGTCACGCTAAAAATTGTTTTTTCGTATTCTAGAGGTCTCGAAACGTGTAAATCCGTCGAAAACTCGAGTTGCGATTTTCGGCATGATTCCAATGCTTTCCCTATACATTACCATGTATTGAGCGGGAAAGTAAAAATCTGACGTGGGCTGCACATGACTTTCCTTATATAATGCAATGAATTTACTACTTTTACAGTAAAGCAAAAATATATTATTTTTATAGTAGATATTTATATTTTTTCCAAGATATTGAATTTTCGTCAATGAGTCGTCATTTTCATTGATTAGCGTCATTTTTATCCATTTGGCGAGTTTTTCGTTAATTCAGCAACATTTAAAAAAGTCGCCAACTTGGCGACATTTCACCAAATTCGTCGCCACAATCTCGCCAAGCGTTATAGACGGAGAAATAAGTTATTCTTATAGCAGAAAAATGACTATTGGCTTTCAAATATAAAATTATTACTCAAAGTATCTTTTTTCATAAATGGAACGATCTAGATCCACGAGAATGGTGTCACCCAATTTATCGCATGGTATTACATATGAAGAGTGAACATGTTTCTCAATAGGAAATATTTTTCTTTTATTTTATATGATTTTTTGATAATTTTTTAGAAAAATGTGCAATATCTCGAGAACGGTTTATGTTAGCGTTCTAAAATTTATGTCAATCGTTTTCTAATGAAAAATTACATAAGAAATGTCTATTTGGGTAACTTTATTAGAGGTTCTGATTTTTTGACGATTTTTTCAAAATTTCACTTAAAACTTTAGGGGGGGGGGGTTCTGACCATTCGATTGCGTATAAAAACAATAGGCTTCCAGTGTTTACGGATTGTAATTTTTGTACCAAATTTTGTTTGAATCGGTCAATTCGTTCGTGAGTTATCGTCTCCACAGACTCACTGACACACACACATACACACACACACAGACATCACTTCAAAATGTTCGATTCGTGATCAGGGATGCTTGAAACGTGCTCTCCCGTCGAGAACTCGAATTCGGATTTTCGACCCCGTCACAATGCTTTCCTTATATATTATTGTATGTAAGGAAAGTAAAATAAGTTACATTATATAATGAAAGTTATGTGTTGCCCACATCATATTTTGCCATATATATAACAAGGAAAAACACTTTTAATTACAAAAAGTTGTTTCATTTTTCTATGAAACAGGTATTTTCGGTAATTTTCAATAATAAAAGTATGTTAAAATTCATTTTTCGAATTTTTTTGTAGTTAAAATTGAGAAAGTAGTATTTATCCTCATATGTAGTATTGAGAAAGTATTGTTTCCAGGAAAATTTTCGAATTCGAAATTTTTATGCCAATATATGTTTTAAGACCTCCTGAACACGTTTCTACAATTTTTGAACTAATGTCCGTTGTTTGTCTGTGGGCGATTTCTTGTGCATAGGGTGACAGCCACAGTATTATTGAATTTTCATGGAAATTTATATCCGGCTTTGTTATCAAGAAAGCTAGAACTAGATAGAATTTTTTGAAATTCGAGCGGAAACTTCGAAATTTATTGGAAATTATATATTTTTTTAAACGTGGCAGCATAGGAAAAATTTGACATAATCATGAATAAAAGGGTTTATTTATAACTCTATGATCACGAGACATAATAGTTTTAATCGTTGTTGTGGAAAATAATCGCATATAAATGCACATTGACAAAGCTTTTAATCTGCATTTCCAAACATGAGTTGCACATTCATGTGCTGGGCACAGCATATTTTTTTACGCCATTTAAATTAATGATTTTCATACAAATCGAGTAACAAGAAATATCTGTTTTTCGTTGCCCTAGTTCATTTGTAGTGATAGCTGTAGTTTGGACACATTTTACTTTCCCTGCAATACATAGTAATGTATAGGGCAAGTATTGGAATCATGTCGAAAATCGCAACTCGAGTTTTCGACAGATCTACACGTTTCAAGACCTCTAGAATACGAAAAAAAAACATTTTTAGCGTGACGTCTGTGTGTGTATCTGTGTGTCTGTCTGTCTGTGTGTCTGTATGTCTGTCTGTCTGTGCAGATTTTGTATCCACTCTAACTAAAAAACTAATGGACCGAATTTCACAAAATTTGGTAGGTAAGTCACTTGTGAGCGAGTCTGGTGCTGATTAGTTTTGGGTACGAATTGGAATAGAAGAACCCGCCTTTTTTTCTGCGAAATGGCCCGCAAACGCTTGTATCCGCTCTAACTGAAAAACTACTGGACCGAATTTCACAAAATTCGGTAGATGAGTCACTTGTGGGTTACCCTGGTGCTGATTAGATTTTGGTACGATTCGGAAAAAATAACCTGCCTTTTTTTGGAAAATGGCCCGCAAAAATCGTCAAAATCTAAACTAAAGAACTAGGTATACTCAAATATATCCATTAAATGCTTGTTTAGTATGTAATTTTTAACGACGAAAATAATAAGACCAACGCCATTACACTAGGATTAGCCGTTCTCAAGATATTATAGTTTTTTGTATTTTCTCTACGCCACCTTTGAAAATAAGTCCGGTTACTTAATGAGAACGAAAATTGAATTAAAAGTGAAATAAATTTACTTAAAATATAGAGAACGTTAACAACGTATTAAAATATAGAGAACGTCTGTAGGGAAAGTCATGTGCTGCCCACATCAGATTTTTTACTTTCTTATACTAGTGTTCATACAAATCTATAGGCGTCACTAAGTTGCCCACATAAAATTAATTGGAGTGAATCTCAACGCGACTTTTACGTACCAGAAATAATTTGGTATTTCAAATTTTATAAAGAAAAATTTGCAAAATTGATCAGGGGAATGCCACTCCTCTGTCACGAACACTATCTGTGACGTCAGTTGGAGTTTACTTGCAGCGCGCGGGTTTTTTTATTTTTTGAAGTGTTTATTGGTTTCGAAGACTTCTTACAAGTTCAACTAGAATTTTAATCAAAGATTTGCATCTTAAATTCCAGGCAATGCTAGCTTTTTTTATGTGAATAAGTAAATGTTCTTTTCGTAATATAATGTATATTTTAAAGTCGTGTTTCCCAACCTCAGATAAATGCAAAAATTTCAGTATTGAAGAATAGGACTCATTTAAATTCGTTAATTAAACCAAAGATATTTTTTATTAAGAAATTAATGACTAAACGTACATTTATATTTTCAAAATTTATTTATATTCCTTTTTTTAAGGTTGAATAATGCAAATTTTAATCAAAAATTTTCTTTTAAAGTAGTCAACATTGTAAAATTTATATTAATTTGGGAAAATGCACTTCTTTCTTGAAACATTAGTTTAGTTCAAGAAGTTCCATTATGTAGGATTTTTAAATCTTAAAAGACGAAAGTACAGTATACTTTTTATTCATTTCATTTTACAGCAAGTTATTTGTATCTTTATATATTTTCTAATGATGTTCTTGTAATTTTTGAAAAATCTAACAGGATTTAATCTCGCACATTTTATATCAATTACATTTTATTACATTATATTTTATTAGTTAAATTTAATTACATTACATTTTATTAATTAAATTTTATTACATTCAAAAAATGGGAGGGGGGTACGATTTAAGAAAATAAACAGGCGCGGATTTTCAAGGGGATAAAGATTAGGAACCGATGTTTTAAATCAGATTGCAAGTTGTGTACATGTATGTGCATGCAAATTGTGAACAAAATTCATATAAATTATAGAAGCATCACTTAAATCGTTTACTAGTTAGGCATAAGTACATCCCCCCCCCCCAAAAAAAAAGATACAAAATTCTTAGTGTTAGCGTTTTAATTATTGTTTTGATTTTCAATTATTAGAGATAAAATAATCGAAAATAACTTTATTTATATGCATTTAGAAAGAAATTACGCGATGTTTATTTGTGTATAATGAAAATTTTAGAATGATTGCTTGTTTAGAAAACTTTTCGAACATATTTTTGTAAATTCGCATATTTAAGACAAAACTCATATACATTATAGAAGCATCACTTAAATCGTTTACTAGTTAGGCATAAGTACATCCCTCCCCCCCCCCCTAAAAAGACATAAAACTCTTAGTGTTAGCGTTTTAATTATTGATTTGATTTAATCTCGCACATTTTATATTAATTAATGTTTATTACATCACATTTTATTAATTAAATTTTATTACATTACATTTTATTAATTAAATTTTATTACATTCAAAAAATGGGAGGGGGGTACGATTTAAGAAAATAAACAGGCGCGGGTTTTCAAGGGGATAAAGATTGGGAACCGATGTTTTAAATCAGATTGCAAGTTGTGTACATGTATGTGCATGCAAATTGTGAACAAAATTCATATAAATTATAGAAGCATCACTTAAATCGTTTACTAGTTAGGCATAAGTACATCCCCCCCCCCAAAAAAAAAAAGATATAAAATTCTTAGTGTTAGCGTTTTAATTATTGTTTTGATTTTCAATTATTAGAGATAACATAATCGAAAATAACTTTATTTATATGCATTTAGAAAGAAATTACGCGATGTTTATTTGTGTATAATGAAAATTTTAGAATGATTGCTTGTTTAGAAAACTTTCCGAACATATTTTTGTAAATTCGCGTATTTAAAACGAAAGTCATATACATTATAGAAGCATGACTTAAATCGTTTACTAGTTAGGCATAAGTACATCCCTTCCCCCCCCCTAAAAAGACATAAAACTCTTAGTGTTAGCGTTTTAATTATTGATCTAATTTAATCTCGCACATTTTATATTAATTAAATTTTATTACATCACATTTTATTAATTAAATTTTATTACATTCAAAAAATGGAGGAGGGGGGGGGGTACGATTTAAGAAAATAAACAGCTTGCCCGTATATTTTTCATCGTGAATCAATATACTATAATACATTTAATTTATTATTCTGAAAGTATATTATAGTGTGTGTTAAACGATTAGTTTCAATATTTTTATATGTTTACATTGAAGTTCGATTTGATATAAATTATCTTTTTGATCTAAAAAAACCTAATAAAATCAAGTGTTTAGCAATAAGTTCTTCACTATAAATGCATCACTTAAATCGTTTACTAGTTAGGCATAAGTACATCCCTCCCCCCCCCCCTAAAAAGACATAAAATTCTTAGTGTTAGCGTTTTAATTATTGGTTTGATTTTCCCCTATTAGAGATAACATAATCGAAAATAACTTTATTTATAAGCATTTAGAAAGAAATTACGCGATGTTTATTTGTGTATAATAAAAATTTTAGAATGATTGCTTGTTTAGAAAACTTTCCGAATATATTTCTGTAAATTCGTTTATTTAAAACAAAATTCATTACAAATAACATCGCCTCCTGTAATAACATTGACTGGTTTCAAAAAGCGAAACGAAACTTTCAAATAATTTATATTTTTCAGAAAGGGAAATACAGTTTTATTATATATGTACCTTTCCAAAAAACACCTGTACTGCATATTTAAGTTGTGTTGAAGTGAAATTATGTTATTTGAATATTTATTTCATATTTTAAATTTAAAAAAATGATTAAATTAATTTTGTTAGCATCCTTTAACATTGGTGTCTACCGGGCCGTTCCTGACATTTAACTCCAAGTGACGTTGCGTCTTTACGTGCTCTCATTGGCTAGAGCTGAAGTGGCGCAACCTTATAGATATAGTAACCTTGAAATTGATATCATGCGGCCCAGTGATTGCAACTATAACGTATTAACTAACATTCATTTTAAAAACATCTTTCGATTGATTCTATGTTTGACAACTTACCCCTCCGAATGCCCTCCAAGAGGTTAATGACGTCACGGGCAAAAAATAAATTGGATCGCGGTTTTTTTCACAATAATGATTCAAATTGATAAGTTTCGCAATCATTGAGCCATAAATAAATATTTGTATGCAAGTTTAAGTCAAATTTTGTCCTATGCTGCTATGTTAAAAAATCATAAAGTGTCGAATACAATTTAAAGTTTTCGCTTGAATTTAAAAAAGTTCTCTCTAGTTCTAGATTTTTTGATAATAAAGTCGGATATAAAATTTAGTGAAAATCTATTAATATTTGTGGCTGCTATTGTGTACAAAAGAAATCGACCACATATATCAGACAGACAGACCGACATCACTTCAGAAATAGTCAAAACGTGTTCAGGAGGTGTTAAAATATATATTGGCATCAATATCTCGAAATCAAAAATTTTCATGGAAACAATACTTTCTCAATACTACGTATAAGAAAGTAAAAATAAACATATTAAAAGATTTTTATAAAATATGTTTAAACAATTTGGGCACGAAATCTGAAGAATAAAAATAATAATAAATAAATAAATAAATAAATAAATAATAATAAAATTCACCTTTCTTTTTTTTATTTCAAAGATTTCGATACCAATAGAACTAAGCACTGAGCAGTATGAATGTATGAGAAGCGCGAGTGAAGAATATATCATTTTGCAAGTCATTCAGAAAGGAAATTAGCTCCAAACTGCAATTTAAATAGAAATATTTCTTTTCTACTACAATTGAAGAAAATGGGTTAGTCGAAGAATCACATCAGCGACATGTGTCCCTGAAAATTAACTTTCACTAATGAGGAGGGACAAGAAAGAAAAAATAAATATCTTAATCGCTGATGCGGCAAAGCAAGACGCAAATGAAGAGCTCTGTGATTCCCGGGATTGTTTTTTTCCGTCCTCGATGCAGTAAATTTTCTCCAAGTAATTCGACCGAGACAGATTGAAAGGGAAGGAATTAGGCTACTAGACTTCATTAGAAGATTAAATTGCATATATGAGGGAATTTTTTTAGATCTGGTTATGATTTTCTCCGTGTATAAGTATTTGTAAATATGCGGGAGGATCGTAATCAAAGTTCAGAGTCAATAAAACAACAATAGGAGTTTTTTTAGATCTGGTTATGATTTTCTCCGTGTATAAGTATTTGTATATAATTTCACGAAACTTTATATCTGATTTTGTTATCAAAAAATCTAGACCTACATAGAATTTTTTAATTCGAGCGAAAACTTGTGTTCGAAATTTTGTGTTCGAAATTGTGTTCGAAATTATATATTTCTTTAACATGGCAGCATAGGATACAATTTGACATAACCATGCGTAAAAGGATTTATTTATGGCTCAATGATTACGAGACTTAATAGTTTCAGTTATTGTTGTGAAAAATAGCCGCGATACAAATTTTCTTGTTCGTGACATCATTATAGCTCCCCCCTGGGGGGGGGGCAAGCAACCCCCTTGGGGTATATTATCAAGTAAGGTATCAATTGAAATATTTTTTCAAGCCTTTTAAAGTGAGGGCCCCTAGTAGCAATTCAATATTGGCCCAATATTGACTTTTTGTAGGCTTAACTACTTGATCAATATGAAAACGTGGACATTTTGACGGATTTAGCCTAATATCGGCTTAAATTATTGGACAATATTACGCCAATATTTCCAATATAACACCAATATTGACGTAATATTGTAATGAAAATATTAGCCAATATTGGAGACCAATGTAACCCCAATATTTGCCTAATATTAGGATTATATTGGAAATATTTCTAATGTAATGCCGAGATATACAATATTGGTTCAACATGGGATCAATATTAAATGCTACTAGGGGTAACACGCTGTTGTTGTAATCTTTTGGATACCAATTTTTCAATTTTTTGTCTTGTAAAATTTGAAGAAAAACATGAATTTTGGTATGAGAAAGTCGATGTGAGCCACACTTCAGTTAATTTTAACCAACATCTTCTATCCTAGCAAACAGTAAAAAAAAAGGTCTTGCTGTCATTGAAGCTATCAGAAATGGGGTCGTGATTCATACCTTCAATGATTCTCCACCCCCTGCAGTGTATTAAAATAAAATCGGATACTATTAAAATGATTTAAAAGTGCATATTCACAAGGGGTGAATTTGGTTTTGTGAGAGGTGAGAAATGCGCTAAATTCGTATACATTAAAGTTATGGCCAATTCACTGGACAATAAATTTTGATGCTTTGTGTGTCCCTGAGATTAAACCAAGCTACTCTTATGCTGTTTGGTCTGTGGAAAATGAAAGTGGCCATCGAAACAACGGATTAGGTCTAGTTTATGAAATATCTATAAACACATGTGTTACACATTTGCATATACATACCATGCTATAATTCTCAAACAGGAAACTAGTGGCGTATAATTCTGGGGAATCTTTCATAAGGGTCTAGTAATAGTCAACTGGAATTGCTGTATTCCGTTTCTTTTGCAACCTTTTCGTAAAAAAGAAAAATCTGATATTGGTAGCACATGACTTTCCTTATGTAATGCAATGAATTTACTACTTTTACAGTAAAAAAATAGATTATTTTTATAGTAGATATTTATATTATTTCCAAGCTAGTGAATTTTCGTCAATGAGTCGTCATTTTCATTGATTTAGCGTCATTTTTATCCATATGGCGAAATTTTCGTTAATTTAGCAACATTGAAAAAAGGCGGCAAGTTGGCGACATTCCACCAAATTCGTCGCCAAAATTTCGCCAAGCGTTATGGACGGAGAAATAAGTTATTCTTACAGCAGATAAATGACTATTGGCGTTCAAATACAAAAGTATTACTCAAAGTATCTTTTTTCATGAATGGAACGAGCTAGATCCACGAGAATAATGTCACCCAATTTATCGCATGGTATTACATATGAAAAGTGAACATGTTTCTCAATAGGAATTTTTTTTTATTTTATATGACTTTATGATATTTTTTTTGAAAAATGTGCAATATCTACGGTTCATGTTAGCGTTCTAAAATTTATGTCAATCGTTTTCCAATGAAAAATTACATAAGAAATAACTATTTGCGTAACTTTAGTACAGGTTTTGAATTTTGACGATTTTTTCAAACTTTCACTCAAATATTTAGGGGGGTTCTGAACATTCTGTTGTGTATAAAAACAATAGACTGTGTGTTTACGGATTCTAATTTTTGTACCAAATTTCGTTCGAATCGGTCCATTTGTTCGTCAGTTATCGTCTCCACAGACTCACTGACACACACACACACCCACACACACACATACACATACATCACTTCAAAAAGGTTCGATTTGTGACCAGGGATGATTGAAACGTGCTCTCCCGTCGAAAACTCGAATTCGAACTTTCGACTCCGTCGCAATACTTTCCTTAAACATTATTGTATATAAGGAAAGTAATAATGTCCTGATGAAACCATTCTTCGTGTTCGTCACCTATACGTATCTCAACGTCGTTAGTCAGGGTAAATGCCATATGGGAGTCTAAAACGTAAACTATCAATGACATGTAGCATTTTAGTCTATGGTACACTTTAAAATATTTGTAAGCATGTTACTGAAAGTTTCAGGGGAATTAGCGGCACGAAATGAGGAGTAATATTCCTGATAGTTATGATAATGTATATATAACAAGAAAAATTAACCATGCATAAAGCATTGATTATGACACACTTTCCAACTGACATGCAATTTCATTTAAACATCTCTAAAATGCGATACATTCAGCGGTGATATTTTAAAATCTAGCATAGTACTAAAATAATTTATTTTACATGGGAATTTAAAACTTCCTCAAAAAAGGCACTGCTATAATATCGTCTGCTTCTTTATGTAAAATCTATGAATATTTCATTCATATTATTTATATTCCAGACACCAGAGCTAAATAATTTTGAATAAAAAGAAGGAATTCTTATCCAACTTATACTACAAATTGTTGATTTGTTTGCATTCTGCATACGTTAAAATTAGGCTTCGTTGTAGAAATAATCAAAGTTTAGTGATCATTTAAAATCAAAAATGTTGTAATTGCGTTAGCATAGAATTTAGATACACAGGTAATATGCAAAAATTAGCGGTTTTAGGACGGATGCAGCACTAAATATAAATATAAACGCTCCTTAAAAATCACGATTTTCACTAAGCGAAAATAAAAATGGATGAATCATTTTATGTTGTAATGAGTCACGTGATCTCGTCATATAATAAGGGTGTAATTATTATTTCAATTTTTACTTAAAAACTAAAGAACATATTTCGATGAAATTTTTTCACACATTTTACGTGATAATTTGAATAATTCCTTAAATTATCAAATCAATTTGTGAATATTCACTCCGCTTAAAAAATGTTTGAAAAATAAGGTCCTATAAAGTTCAATATATTTCAGTTTTTCAACCCTGGTAAAATCCAAAACTAATTGGGTGATATTATTCCTTTACATTCCCATATGTCCCACATACCGTCTCAAAAACATATTAAAATTTCATTTTGATAAAGTCATTTTTACGGCCGTTATTGTGCGAATGGACAGACAGACAGACAAACAGAACGAAAAAAGTCATAAACATTTTACAACTATGTTGGAAAGTGTTAACAATACAAAAATAACGCTTTGGCAGATAATAATTAGCTGAATATTTCAAAAATGGAGCTGTAATTTTCATGAACACCTGCAATTGCGGTTTTTCTGGTAGTTTGCCGAAATTACCAACAAAGTAGCTGGAAAAAATGAGCATAGATTGCACAATGTTTTATAATGCAAGATTTATATAAGGAGTGCAGATCGTACATTTCACTGGCCCACGCACTGCATTTTAAAAAATAAAGTTTAACTTTAAAAACTCTGCTTTGTACCGAATAACTGATACCTGCAATAAACGTAAGAAAACTTCATATCTACCACAATTTTGCAAAACTCTTTTGAGATCAACAAATTCAGTCTTATCTCATTGCCGACATCGAAGTTCACAAAGATTATGCTAAGGCTGCAATGGTCAAGTTCATACTCTCAAAACAAGAAACGTGCTGCTATTGCAGATACAAGCTTCTCAGGACCGGTTTAAAAGCTATTTGGTTCTTTTCAGCTTGGAGAAATTCCTTGTTCCTTTTAGTTAGATTTTTTTTTAAGATCACGTGACCCACTTCAAAATGAAATATGGCATCCATCTTGTATCAAAATCGTGATTTTTAAAGTTCTTTTTAATTCATATTGAGTGTTGTATCTGTCTTAAAACCGCTTTATTTTTGCTTAAATTCTCTACATCTACATGCTGAAACAACGCAATTACAATATATTTGAGTTTAAATGATCATCCAAATTTGATTATTTCTACAACGAAGCCTATTTTTTACTTATGGAAAATGTAAACAGCAAAATATGTAGAATGAGTTGTATAAGAATTGCTGCACTTTAACGGAAAATTATTTAGCTCATGGAGTCTACATAGCTGATATGAATGAAATATTCATTGATTTTGCAGAGAGAAGAACGATTTTTTTCGATGAAGTTTTAAGCACAGAGTTTAATTACTTGTTCCACCATGGTCTTAAGTTTTAAATAAAATAAATTATTATAGTATTGTGATGAATGAAATGAATGGGAAAATGTTATGAATGAAATGATGCTTTTATAGAGAGAGCCAGTTGTGTTATATTTCGATGGCGTCATTTGAATAAATTTCAGTTGTGTTTGATGAAGTTTTCAAATATAATAAATTATTGTAGTATAATGATAATTTTAAAAACATTATCGAGGAATGTATCGCATTTTAGAGATCTTTAAACCAGGCAATTTACATTTCATTGCCGTCATTTGAATGAAGTTCATTTTTTTCGATGAAGTTTTAAGTTGTCAAATATAATAAATTAATGTAGTATTGTGATAATTTTTAAAATATTACCGAGAAATATATTGCATTTTAGAGATGTTTAAATGAAATTGCATTGAAGTTGGAAAGTGTTTCATAATCAATGCTTTATGCATGATTGATCTTTCTTGTTTATTATATTCTTCCTTTCAGGACTACTTAAACAAAGTAAACAAAATATGTATGAAGGAACCTTCATATGGTGTGCATATTTCTTTTTTTGCAAAACTATTAAGTATTTATATTCTCTTTTGCATAGTTATTTTCGCACAGTCATATATTGATGTGATGAGTCAAATTATGGATGTGATACCTCCAGAAACGGATATGAGAAATCTTAATGAACCACCCTACATCATCTGGAATTCGATGATAAATCCATATTAGTCATCATCTAAATTTTATCTATAGCCAATTATGAGAAAACGTATTTCGAGATAAAGCTTCGAGTTAGAAGTGGGAAAAAATTCTGGTGTAGAAATCCTTAGTAAATCACTTTACCTCCTCCAAAATTTGATGTTGGTTGTATATCAGATATCATCTAAACTCTGATAAATAAGTGTTTCAAGTAAAATAAATTTTTTTATCTGAAAATTAAAAAAAATTAGAAGTGGGAATGTGAATTCCTTTGGAATTTAATGCTGAATCTATATCAGACACCATTAAATCTCTGTAGCAGATCCTCAGAAATGGATGTTTCAACGAAAACGTTTTAGTAAAATAATAATATGGCAAAAACGATACCACTAATAAATAAAAATTCATACACTCATATATTTTTATTTCCCTGATTCATGCATGATTTAAGTTAAGTTTACTTACATACCAAATTTGTTCAAAGATGTAATACGAATATCAGCAAAAGGAATTCATAAAAATTACCTGAAACAAAAAGAGTATGTATAATTAAAAATTTAAATTTTTGTGGTAAATAAATAAACATGCAGAAATTTATGCAATAATAAACATGTATATACCAAGAAAGAATCAATGAAAATGTAACATAGTTTTAATGACAAAATAAAATTATTTCATCATGTCGTACACAAATGAAAGGACCTTAGCACTTAATAACTTTATGAGGAAAAATTCAGGAATGTACAAGCTAGGTCACGCTATAGTAAAACGACTATGCACGGTCGAATAAAAGTAATGACAGCGATCCTAGTGGAGAATTAAAAAAATTAGGAATACAAACTCGGCAATAAAGTGATATAAAAAAAGTTCAATTACAAATTCCAAAGTATTATCTAATTAGTATAAATTGACGTTATAAACGCAAAACTGCTTACAGTGTCGTATTTCCTCAGTAAAAGAAGCATAAGCTTCAGGCGGCTAATTTTCTAGGAGCGGCAAAACTCAATCTAAAGCCAATCGCCCAAAAACCTGATTTTAAAAACAAAGGTTAAATATTCATATTTCATCGGATTTTTAATTCAAAAAATTGTAGGAAGGAGAGTAACGTAACAACTCTAAAGACCTACACTGTTTACATCCATACCCATGCAGATGGTTTTAATATAATTAATTCTCAGATCAAGTTTTACATAATGATTAAAACACAGTTTTTAAACACTGCGCTAGGATTGTATGGCGAACTGTAAATAATATTAGGTAAATTTCAAAATATTTCTTTTTTATTGCAAGTTTGTAAAGTTTTGTTTTTTACAATGTAAAATTGAATTCAACACTTTTTTACAGTTCTATGCATTTAAATTGCTATACATTACAGGGCACGCTCAAACTCAGAAATAAATAGTGGAATAAAAATAGGTTTTAGACCGGCAATATTTTCTGTATTTCCGGCGCCAATGTGGTTAACACTAAACGTACTATGATCGGTCAAATAACCGGTTGTAAACTTTTCATTAGAAAATTCGAATATAATGTTATCGCTTTTTCTCGCTTGACTTTTCTATTAAATGTATACAATCAATTTTCCAATATTTATTTTCCATCTTCTTCTTGTGTTTATATGATAAAGATACATAGTCTGACGTTATCTACCATGAACGGTCATTTGACAGGGAAGAAAATTTATTGTCTTATAGGATTATTGGATCAGAAAATGTAATGTACATGCACATTCCACATATTTTTATCAGTTTCTTGCACATTTCTGCAAGGACTGTTGAGCAGTAAGTTCAATTTAAAAAAATTTGATGTGGGCAACACATGACTTCCCTTATATAATGCAATGAATTTACTACTTTTACAGTTAAAAAAATCTGATGTGGGCAGCACATGACTTTCCCTGTAGACTTATATTCACGTTCTATTTATTTAAATTAAATTATTAATTCACTTTTAATTCAATTTTCGTTCTCATTTGAAAACTGGATTTATTTTCAAAAATGGTGTAGGAAAAATACGAAAAATTAAAATATCTCGAGAACGGCTAGTCCTAGTGTAATGGGATTGGTCTTATTATTTTCTTCGCTAAATATTACGTATTAAACAAGCATTTAATGGCTATATTTGAGCATACGTAGTTCTTAAGTTTAGATTTTGATGATTTTTGCCGGCCATTTTGCAAAAAAAGGCAGGTTATTTTTTTTCGAATTATACCAAAATCTAATCAGCACCAGGGTGGCCTACAAGCGACTTATCTACCAAATTTTGTGAAATTCGGTCCATTAGTTTTTCAGTTAGAGGGAATACAAGCTTTTGCGGGCCATTTCGCAAAAAAAAGGCGGGTTCTTTTAACCCGAGTGGTACCCAAAACTAATCAGCACCAGATTCGTGCACAAGTGACTTACCTACCAAATTTTATGAAATTCGTTCAATTAGTTTTTTAGTTAGAGTGGATACAAAATCTGCACAGACAGACAGACACACAGACAGACACACAGACACACAGACACACACACAGACGTCACGCTAAAAATAGTTTTTTCGTATTCTAGAGGTCTCGAAACGTGTAGATCCGTCGAAAACTCGGCATGATTCCAATACTTTCCCTATACATTACCATGTATTGCAGGGAAAGTAAAAAGTGATTACTAAAAAATAGATTCTAGTATGAGAAAGTCGATTTGAGCTGCATTCTAGTTAATGCATAATAGTTTTGGATTTTGATGCCAAAAAATTCGCCAATATTCAATCCTTTTACGGGATATTAATTAAATGTTAATTTCATTCTGATGAGAATTTTAGGCATAAGTATGAATACAGTACTCTGTTTGAACTCATGATTGCCAAAAGCGCCCAATTTCAATTTACGTGATTCAATACCGAAAATATCTTGTCGTGGATCTTTTCAATCATAATAACGTTGTAAAAGAAGTAAAGTCATTGCATCATGTAGGGAAAGCCATATGCTGTCTACATCAGATTTCTTTTTATTACATAAATCAAAGCTTAAATAACCCAATGGGGATATATCTTTGAAGATTACAGTAGATTCTGCGTTATGATAATATTAAATTCTGATTAATCTTTTGCTTACGGGTGGGACAGCGTCAAACCCAAACGAAGAACCTCTAAAAAAGACAGGTATTTGCCATACCCTATCCCAAACTGTTCGATCCCCGTTTGCAGGCATTGGCGTCCATGGACGTCAATGTCTGCAAAAGGGGACGGTATATCTAATAGCATGCAACATATTACATCAGACCTTTATTAAGTTAGAAAAATTGATTAACATTGCCAATGCTACGGGAGTACTTGGTGACTCTTGGCAAGTATAACAATTTTGGGCTCAAGATTACAAAGTTTCGGTCATAAATCGCCACGGAATTGTGATAATTTAAATTATTATCTGTGATAATTTAAAATATATCAGCGCTGAATGTATTGCATTTTAGAGATGTTTAACCTTTTGCTTACGGGTGGGACAGCGTCAAACCCAAACGAAGAACACCTCAAAAAGACAGGTATTTGACAAACCGTATTCCAAACAGTTCGATCCCCCTTTGCAGACATTGGCATCCAAAGACAAAGGGGGATGTCTGGAAAGGGGGGGTCAAACGAAATAATCGAAAGAAATAATCATACTCAGGAAGTTCCCATCAAATTTCGATCAGCCGTTCTTACTATCTGGTTCAATACAATTATTCTTTTTTCATTTCTTCACTCACGATATAGTTTGATGGAAAGAAACTGTTGGCCAGTCACGATTTTGACAGTTTGAAATGACAAAGATATCAAAAAGGAAAAATGTAAAAGAAAAAAAAAATAGTATGAATGAAGTAATGTGCAAAACATGCGAAACGCTATTTCATGATGTTCTTCTGTTCGAAGGCTCAGATTGCTTTTGGAGGGGGGGGGGGAAGGGGGGATGTTTTTGGGCATGTTACAAAGAACTCGAATGCAACCCGATTAATGTTCAACTGATATATGACTGGAACTAGAGTCGGACAAAATACATGAAAAAATATAAAATACATAGGCTTTTCCGCATAAAATACAGCATTTAAAATACTTTTCTAAATTAAAAAATTCAACTAAAAATACACGTATTTTCAAAAGACATTTAAAAATTATGATGTTACGAATGATGTCACGGGCGCGGTAGCCCAGTGGTTAGCGCGCGGGAGTTGCACAGGATAGGCCCGGGTTCGATTCCCGCCACTGCCAAAACTGCCGCCGGTTCCACGCGGAGTACGATCACGTTAAACATGTGGGCCCGTAAGTCCTTCCGAGAGGTTAGTGGTAGGGGAAGGAGGGTACGGTCTCTCTGAATACCTCCCACACTGAGTTCCGGTCTAAATTGGGTGACACTTCCCGGCCGTCCAAACAGACCTGACACCTTTCTGGTAGGTCGGACGGTCTGGGTCTGAACAACAACAACGAATGATGTCACGAATTATGACTAATGATGCCACGAACAGTATCGCAGATATTTTTCGCTCCAATGATTGAAACTGTTAAGTTTCGTGATAAATAACCCCTTTTATGCATAATTATATCACATTTTGTCCTATGCCGTTATGTTAAAAGAATATGAAATCTCGAATAAATTTCAAAGGTTTCGCTTGAATTTCAATAAATTCTATTTAGTTCTAGTCTTTTAGTTAACAAAGCCGAAAATAAAATTTCACGAACATTCATAAGTATTTGTGGTCAATATCGTGTGCCAAGAAATAGACCATAGACAGACGTTCAAGACGCTAAAAGTAGTCAAAGCGTGTTCAGGAGGTCCTAAAACATATATTGGTATCAAAATTTCGAAATTGAAAATTTTTGTGAAAACAATACCTTCTCTATACTATATGCTATAGTATGAAAAAAATAAAAATAAGTTGAAACAAGAAAGATCAATCATGCTTAAAGCATTGATTATGAAACACTTTCCAACTTTAATGCAATTTTATTTAAACATGTCTAAACTGCAATACATTCCTCGGTAATATTTTAAAACTTCTCACAATACTACATTGATTTATTATATTTGAAAACTTAAACCTTCATCGAAAAAAATGAACTTTATTCAAATGACGGCATTGAAATGTAAATTGCCTGGTTTAAACATCTCTAAAATGTGATATATTACTCGATAATAATTTTGGAATTATCATAATACCACGATAATTTATTCTATTTAAAAACTTCATCGAAAACAACTGAAATTCATTCATATGACGTCATAGAAAAAATAACACGCCTGGCTCTCTCTAAAAAAGCAGCATTCCATTCATAAATAATTTTCCATTCATGTCATTCATCACAATACTATAATAACTTATTTTATTTAAAAATTAAGACCATGGAGCTACAAGTAATTTAACTCTATGCTTAAAACTTCATCGCAAAAAATCGTCCTTCTCTCGGTAAAGTCAATGAATATTTCTTTCATATCAGCTATGCAGACTCCATGAGCTAAATTCTTTTGCGTTAAAAAAATACAGCAATTCCTTTACAACTCATCCTACATATTTTGCTGTTTACATTTTACATAAGTGAAAGATAGGCTTCGTTGTAGAAATAATCAAATTTGGATGAGCATTTAATCTCATATATATTGTAATTGCGTTGATTTAGTATGTAGATGCATAGAATTTAAACCAAAATAAAGTGGTTTTAGGACGGATACGACACTCAATATGAAATAAAAAGAACTTTAAAAATCACGATTTTGAGACAAGATGGATGCCATATATCATTTTGAAGTGGATCACGTGATACTTTTATATCATGGTCACGTGATCGTTTCATATAAGATGTGTTATTATTATTTTAATTTTTATTTAAAAAACTACTGAATATATTTCGCTGAATTTTTTTTTATATATTTTATGGAACAATTTGAATATTACCTAAAAATTTCGAAGCAATTTGTGAATTTTAAATCCGCTTAAAAAATGTTTGAAAAATTAGGTCCCATAGGGCTCAATATATTTCATTTTTTCAACCCGGGTTCAATCCAAAGCTAATTGGGTGATATTATTCATTTATATTCCCATAGGTCCTACAGACCGTCTGAACAACATATTAAAATTTCATTTTGATTAAGTCATTTTTACGACAGTTATCGTGCTAACAGACAGACAGACAGACAGACAGTCAGACAGAATGAACAAAGTCATAAACACTTTTCAACTTTGTTGTAAAGTGTTAATAAAAATAAGTGAAATGTGGGTAGATTAATTTTGCATGTAGTATATTTCGCATTTCTTGACATTTCTATTCTTAAAAATATAAAAGCAACGACTTTTAATAATTTCTGAAATTTATTTAGTCTAATTTATTTTTTGTACTAGGTAGGTTTGTTATTTAGTTCATGTGCCAAATAGTTTAAATTAACTTTGATATGAATAAGTAATAGCGTTGTTGACTTGGTAATTTTAATTTATCAAAATATTTTTTTTTTCTTTTAAACGGTCAAAAAAATAATTTATTTCTTTTAAACAGATATAAAATATGCATAAAACAGCACCAAAGTGGATTTTTTATTATCTTTTCATACTGTTTTATGACCATGAAGGATTTATCTGAAGCCAATGAATTATCAAGTTAAATTCCTCTGAACAGCAAAAAAAAATATTTAAGACGTACCAATTTAGTTTAGACATCAGTCTTTAGCAGTTTTTCTTTTCTAAGCATACAACCGGGGGGGGGGGGGGGCAGGATGCTTCGCCCCGGAGACATTTTATGCTAACGTAGTTTTTAACACTTTACAACAAAGTTGAAAAGTGTTTATGACTTTGTTCATTCTGTCTGTCTGTCTGTCTGTCTGTCTGTCTGTCTGTCCGTTAGCACGATAACTGCCGTAAAAATGAGTTTATCAAAATGAAATTTTAGTATGTTGTTCAGACGGTCTGTAGGACCTATGGGAATATAAATAAATAATATCACCCAATTAGTTTTTTATTGAACCCGGGTTGAAAAAATGAAATACATTGAACCCTATGGGACCTAATTTTTCAAACATTTTTTAAGTAAATTTAAATATCACGAATTGCTTCGAAATTTTTAGGAAATAGTCACATTATCCCATAGAATATATAAAAAAAAATTCAGTAAAATATGTTAAGTAGTTTTTTAATTAAAAAAATTATTTAATATAGTGAAAAAAACAAATTCAATTAAATTCTGACTTTGGGATATCTTCCAGAAAGAAAAGAGAAAGATATTATATAATAAATATCTCTCCATTTGTTAAAACGTTTTGCATATAAGAGTGGCTTCATATTTTAAAATAATTTGGTAGATAACAATTTTTCATTTTTTTTAAATTTTATATAACTCTTCATGATAAATTTAATTGATGGCATTTTAAATGCACTTTCCTACATCCTAGAGAGTTAAAATTTGGTACACAGCTTAAATTTGTAGAACATTTTATTCTACAGCAATTTGGTGGATCTTTAAATATAGATCATACATTTTTTTCGAAATGACCCGCAATTAATCCCCGTTCACTTTTATAAATCATTGTTGTAATATTGTTAAAAATTCTGATGTGGACAGCACATGTCTTTCCCTGCAGACTCATATTCGTTCTCTTTATTTATTCAATGATAATTTGAGTTTATCTGCACAACATAAGTATTTTAAATGACATTGAATTTACACGTTAAATTTAAATTTGGTTCTCATTTGATAACTGGACTTATTGTCAAAGGTGGCGTAGCGAAAACGCGAAAAAACTAGAATATCTCAAGAACGGCTAGTCCTAGAGTAATGGGGTTGGTCTTATTCTTTTTGTTGTCAAAAATCACATATAAAATAGGAATTTAATTGATATAATTGAGCACACGTAGTCTTTTATTTTTATATATAACGATTTTTGCTGGCCATTTCGCAAAAATAGCCCGTTCCTTTTTCCCGAATCGTAGTAGAATAACCTACAAATGATTTATATACAAAATTTTGTTAAATTTGGTATATAAATCACTTGTAGGTTATTGAAATATTATACTCCAAATTTTGTTAAATTTGGTTCATTAGTTTTTAGCTAGAGTGGATAAAGGCAATTTCTGCGGCCATTTCGCAAAGAAGGCAGATTCTTTTATTACGAATCGTACTATAATCTAATGAACATCAGGATTTCCCACAAAAAACATACCTACCAAATTGTATGAAATTCGGTCCATTAGTTTTTCAATTAGAGTGGATGTAATATCCACACAGACACACAGAAACATACACAGATACACCCTTACACACACAGACGTCTTCCTAAAAGTAGTTTTTTCGTGTTCTAGAAGTCCCAAAACGTGTAGATACTTTGAAAATTCGAGTTCCGATCTTCGGCACGATTCCAATACTTTGAGTACATACACATACACATATATATTATCTATGTATTATCTGTGTATCTAAATTCCGTGCCTATGCAATTACAATAGTTGTGATTTTAAATGATCCCTAAACTTTTATTATTTCTTCAAGGAAGCCTAATTTTAACATATGCAGAATGCAAATATCTCAAGCGATTGTAAGATGAATTACATAAGAATTGCTGAATTTTTTTCACACAAAATTATTTAGCTCTGGAGTCTGGAATACAAGTTATATGAATGAAATATTCATTGATTTTGCATAAAGAATCAGATGATTTATATTTCGATACAGTTTTAAATATTTAAGTATAATAAATTACTGTAGTACTGTGATAATGTAAAAGATATTACCACTGAATGAATCACATTTTAGAAATTTTTAAATGAAATTACATTTCAGTTGGAAAGTGTTTCATAATCAATGCTTATGCATGATTGATCTTTCTTGTTATTTATGTGGCAGTATTTAGATTTATTTATATAGGGTAAATAGAAACTTTCCCCCCCCCTCCCCCTCTAAAATTTCATTCGCACTTCCCAAAAGTCGCCAAAAGTCCTGAAAGAAACGCTAGTTTTGTGTGTGTGTGGAAAGGAGTGGAGGGAGGTAAATAGATATTGAGAAAATTGTAAATAAGGCAATTAATTCTAAGTCTCAACGAGGTGGAGAAGACGGAAATCAGTATTTGGAGTTCCACCACTTGTAAAGTACTCAATTATCAACGTGAAAAAAGTTCATGGTCAAGAAGCAAATAAATAAATAAATAAAAGCTTTTTATTTGAAACAGTTTTTTCCTTCACTTTGCTTTCTTTCACGTAACATATCTTTATCTTCTAAACCAGCGGTTCTTAACCAGTGGCACGTGTACCACTGTTGGTACGCGAGAAGATGCTCCTGTGGTACGCGGAGAATTTGTGCAAAATAAAATATAAAAATGTTGCCATCCAAAAGTAGTGCTTATTTTAAATAATATTTATTTTCAATGTTAGCATACGCGGTTGCCTTAACTCTGAGTCACAGAATCAAACATACTGAAACTAATTTCTATGAAATCAGCACAAGAAACACATTAAATCATCCCTAGCACCAATTCAATATTGACGCAATATTGACAGCCAATATTGGAAATATTGAACCAATATGAAAAATCTGATGGGGCAACACATAACTTTCCTTATATAATGCAATGAATTTACTACTTTTGCAGTAAAAAAATAGGTTTTCCTGATAGTAGATACTTGTATTCTTTCCAAGATATTTAATTTTCGACGATTAGTCGTCATTTTCATTGATTTAGCGTCATTTTTATCCATTTGGCGAGATTTTCGTTAATTTGGCAAATTTTAAAAAAGTCGCCAGGTTGGCGACATTCCGCCAAATTCGTCGCCAAAATCTCGCCAAGCGTCATGGACAGAGAAATAAGTTATTCTTATAGCAGATAAATGATAATTGGCGTTCAAATGCAAAAGTATTACTCAAAGTATCTTTTCTCATGAATGGAACAAGCTAGATCCACGAGAATGACGCCACCAAATTTATCGCATGATATTACATATGAAAAGTGAACATGTATCTCAACAGTTAATATTTTGCTTTAATTTATGGGATTTTTTGATAAATTTGTTTGAAAAATGTCCAATATCTCGAGAAAGGTTCATGCCAGCGTTCAAAAGTTTATGTCAATCGTTTTCTAAGGGAAAATTACATAAGAAATGTCTATTTGTTTAACTTTATTAAAGGTTTTGATTTTTTGATGTTTTTTTCAAAATTTCATTCGAAAATTTAGGGGAGTTCTGAACATTCGATTAGGTTTAAAAACAATAGGCTTCCAGTATTCACGGATTGTGATTTATGTACTAAATTTCATTAGAATCTCTCCGTTCGTTCGTGAGATATCGTCTCCACAGACTCACTGACACACACACACACTCGCACACACACAGACATCACTTCAACAATGTTTGATTCGTGATCAGGGATGCTTGAAACGTGCTCTCCCGTCGAAAACTCGAATTCGAATTTTCGACCCCGTCACAATACTTTCCTTATACATTGTGTATATAAGGAAAGTAAAAATGGACATTTTGACGGAATTGGCAAGATATATATATATATCTTGCTAATATTGGTTTAGAATATTGGTTTAGAATATTGGGACAATATTGCACCAATATTGAGCGTTTCATTGGAAATATTTCCAATGTTGGCGTAGCATTGTAATAAAATTATTTAGCCAATATTGGAGGCTAATGTAATAACAATATTATAACAACAATATCATAACAACAATTGCACAATATTGGGATTATATTGGAAATATCTCCAATATAATGCCAAGATATACAATATTGGTTCAATGTGGGATCAATATTAAATGCTACTAGGCATCCTAATGTTGATCAACAATCAAATCCTCTGTTAATGATATTTTTAATTGTATTTGCTAATATTATTTTTGTTCAGTTTTTTTTTACTTTCCTTATATACATAATATAATGTATAAGGAAAGTATTGTGACGGGGTCGAAAATTCGAATTCGAGTTTTCGACGGGAGAGCACGTTTCAAGCAACCTTGATCAAGAATCGAACATTTTTGAGGTGATGTGTGTGTGTGTGTGTGTGTGTGTGTATGTGTGTGTGTGTGTGTGTGTGCGTGTGTGTGTGCGCGCTTGTGTATGTGTGTGTGTGTGTGTGTGTGAAAGTATGTGTGTGTGTGTGTGAAAGTATGTCTGTGTGTGTGTAAAAGTATGTGTATGTGTGTGTGAAAGCATGTGTGTGTGTCAGTGAGACTGTGGAGACGATATCTCACGAACCAATAGAACGACTCGAATGAAATTTGATACAAAATTTACAATTCATGAATACTGGATGCCTATGGATTTTAAACACAATCGAATGTTCAGAACCCCCCCCCCCCCTAAATTTTCGAGAGAAATTTTGAAAAAAATACAGTTACGCAAATAAAAATTTCTTATGTAATTTTTCCTTAGAAAACGATTTACATAAACTTTAGAACGCTAGCATGAACCGTTCTTGTGATATTTCACATTTTTCAAATAAATTTATCAAAAAATCCCATAAATTAAAAAAATATATTAACTGGTGAGAAACCTGTTCACTTTTCATATGTAATATCATGCGATAAATTTGGTAAAATCATTATCATGGATCTAGCTCGTTCCATTCACTTTCCAACTTCAATGCAATTTTATTTAAACATCTCTAAAATGCGATACATTCCTAGATAATATTTTTAAAATTATCACAATACTACAATAATTTATTATATTTGAAAATTTCATCGAAAACAAATGAAATTTATTTGAATGACGTCATCGAAATATAACACGCCTGGCTCTCTCTATAAAAGCAGCATTTCATTCATTAACATTTTTCCATTCATTTTATTCATCACAATGCTATAATAATTTATGTTAGTTAAAAACCTAAAACCATAGAGACACAAGTAATTAAACTCTATGCTTAAAACTTCATCGAAAAAATCGTCCTTCCCTCTGTAAAATCAATGAATATTTCATTCATATCAGCTATATTGCAAACTCCTTGAGCTAAATAATTTTGCGTTAAAGAAATGCAGCAATTCTTATGCAACTCATTCTACATATTTTGCTGTTTACATTTTTCATAAGTGAAAAGTAAGTTTCGTTGCAGAAATAATCAAAGTTGGATGATCATTTAAACTCAAATATATTATAATTGCGTTATTTCAGTATACAGACACACAGAATTTAAGCAAAAATAAAGCGGTTTTAGGACGGATACAACACTAAATATGAATTAAAAAGAACTTAAGAAATCACGATTTTGACACAAGATGGATGCCATATTTTATTTTGAAACGGTCACGTGATCGCTTCATATAAATGGCCACGTGATCTCTTTATATAAAGAGTGTAATTATTATTTTAGTTTTTATTTTAAAAACTACTGAATATATTTTGCTGAAATTTTTTTTATTTATTTTATGGGATAATTTGAATATTACCTAAAATTTTCGAAGCAATTTTTGAATTTTAAATCCGCTTAAAGAATGTTTGAAAAATTAGGTCTCATAGGGTTCAATGTATTTCATTTTTTCAACCCGGGTTCAATACAAAACTAATTGAGTGATATTATTCATTTATATTCCCATAGGTCCCACTAACCGTCTGAACAACATACTAAAATTTCATTTTGATAAAGTCATTTTTACGGCAGTTATCGTGCTAATGGACAGACAGACAGAATGAATAGCGGACAGATAGACAGACAGACAGGCAGACAGACAGACAGACAAAATGAACAAAGACATAGACACTTTTCAACTTTGTTGTAAAGTGTTAAAAATGACGCTAAATCAATGAAAATGACGTTTAATTGACCAAAATTCAATATCTTGGAAAGAATATAAGTATCTACTATAAGAATAGCCTATTTTTTACTGTAAAAGTAGTAAATTCATTGCATTATATAAGGAAAGTCATGTGCTGCCCACATCAGATTTCTTTTTATTAGAAATGAAGTAAAAGTATGCGACAATAACTTTATTAAGTCAGATTTGACTCCTATTTGTATAGAAGATATATTTTTGCTGGTGGCACTGAAATATTTAAATTTTGAACTTGGTGGTACGCATTTTGGAAAAGGTTGAGAACCCTTGCTTTAAACTGTAAAAGATAGATAGAAGTAGTAAGTGACAAACATTTTCAGGAGGAAATCCAGTTTCTACATCCATAATTTGTAATGATGATTGTTCCTATAACTTTGGAGCAATCATCTTGTCAATTTGAGGAAGATTGAAAATTTTTCGTTTTTAAAGTTTGTAATGATTATAGCTCAAAAATTAAAGTGCTAGCTACTAACAGTAAGGAAGCAATGCATAGTTTTAAAAGTCCTACAAAGATATATGTAATTGGATTTTAGATCGAGTTTTTAGTTTTCGAGATATAATGTTTAAAAGAAAAATTTCAGCAAGGTCTAAAAGCACAAATAACACAGTAATATATATTTATAATTTTGATAAACAATATATAGTGTTTATAATTTTGATAAACACTATATAGTGTTTATAATTTTGATAAACAATATAGTGTTAATAATTTTGAGAACCAATATTAGTGTTTATAATTTTGATAAACAATATAGTGTTTATAATTTTGAGAAACAATATATAGTGTTTATAATTTTGATAAACAATATAGAGTGCTTATTATTTTGATATATTAATATCTTATTTTACAAAACGTTATTCATATTTCTGTTCTATAGGACTGGAACCATCGCTGATATTTTATATGTAAATCTGGTTATACCAAAATTTATTTTATTTTATGTTAATTTTACAATAGTTCTATTGGTGACCTCTATATTTAACAGACAATATAAAGACAAGATTACACGTTGTTTCTTACCTATTTGATATACTACCAACCTTCATTGTAATGAATGACTACATTTTTTACAGTCACCCCCCCCCCCCCCCAATGTTCCGAAGAATTCCCCTTGTTTTATAATAATTAAAAGCATATTTTAACTCCACAAACATGCTTTCAGTAGATTTTCGCCAAACAATGAAGAAGGCCTCATAAACATACAACAAAGTTTCATTCATGCTTTAACAAGAAAAGGAAGTTAGACCCAGGGAGGACCTTTCTATTCATTGGAAGCATAAAAGCTCAACTTGTTGCCAAATGCATGAGGAAAATATTCGGGTTTGCAGTAGACAAAATGGCGGAAATAGAATTTCCGGTTGTCGTTGGCTTTCCAATTTGGCGAAGGAAAATTTCGGTCGCTCGTAAATTGTGGTAGAAAAACGCGGAGAATAATGATGAAAAAAAATCAACAATATCCAAAAAAGGGTAATCATGTGGGCGTTTATTTTGTTTTTTCGGTTTCTTTTGATGTGCCAGGAGTAGTTTGTAACTTTGTTGCATTGTTTTACATTTTTTCTTTCGGTTGCGGTCTGATAAGATTGATCGTTTTCTGATTTTATTTTCAATTTTTAATTTTCCTTTGATATTGCGTGTGACCGGTAGAAGATAGACGCAACTTTAAATCTAAACAATAGAGATGCTTTATCTCGATATTAAAAAAAAGTTTGTTTGACAAATTTCTCTCTCCTTGAGTTCCTCTGCTTCGTACCGCAAAAACTGCAGCATATAAAATTATATTATTTTGTACACTTAAGGAAGTTTTGGGGAATACGCTGAAGTAAACCATTTTTAGTTTTAAAGTATAGTTTAAAAATTATGTAATGTCAAAGTCAGAAACAAAATATTTAAGCTGCGAGTTCGAGTGCCAGACAGACTAACAGCAAGACCACGAATTTTTGCAGGCCTGTACCTACATAGTTGAATTTTTGCAGGATGGAGCCCCTTTTTACTTTCTTTATATATAATAATGAATAAGGAAAGTATTGTGACGGGGTCGAAAATTCGAATTCGAGTTTTCGACGGGAAAGCACGTTTCAAGCATCCCAGATCACGAATCGAACATTTTTGAAGTGATGTCTGTGTGTGTGTGTGAAAGTATATGTGTGTGTGACAGTGAGTCTGCGGAGACGATAACTGATGAACGAATGGACCGATTCGAACGAAATTTGGTACAAAAATCAAAATCCGTAAACACTGGAAGCCTATTGTTTTTATACGCAATCGAATGTTCAGAACCCTCCCTAAATTTTCGAGTGAAATTTTGAAAAAATTGCCAAAAAATCAAAACCTGTAATAAAATTATGCAAATAGATATTTCGCATGTAATTTTTCATTAGAAAACGATTGACATACATTTTAGAAGGCTAACATGAACCGTACTCGAAATATTGCACATTTTTCAAAAAAATTATCAAAAAGTCATATGAAATAAAAAAAATATTTCCTATTGAGAAACATGTTCACTTTTCATATGTAGTAACCATGCGATAAATTTGGTTACATCATTCTCCTGGATCTAGCTCGTTCCATTCATGAGAAAAGATACTTTGAGTAATACTTTTGTATTTGAACGCCAATAGTCATTTACATGCTGTAAGAATAACATATTTCTCCATTTATAACACTTGGCGGTGTTTTAGCGACGAATTTGGCGGAATGTCGCCAACTTTGCGACTTTTTAAATGTTGCCAAATTATCGAAAATCTCGTCAAATGGATAAAAATGACGCTAAATCAATGAAAATGACGACTCATTGAAGAAAATTCAATATCTTGGAAAGAATATAAATATCTACTTCAAGAATAGCATTTTTTTTAACTATAAAAGTAGTAAATTTATTGAATTATATAAGGAAAGTCATGCGCTGCCCATATAAGATTTCTTATTTTGATTTAGTTTACAAGTTATTCTCCTTTTTATGCATTTCTGAAATGAAAAATGTTCTTCCGCACCGGCGCGTCTCACGAGTTTCCCTGTCTCGTACCGCAAAAATTATAGCATACAAAAATATGAAATTTGGTACATTTGTAGAGAAATAATTGGGAATCACGATGAAATAAACCGTTTTTCGATTTAAACATTACTTTGGCTTGAAATTGCTCGCTCGTGAAGCCACGAGAGTGAACGTGTATAGGAGGTATCCGGACGTGTATAGGAGCCTCCCGACCCGCCAAGGGAGTTATGGGGATTGACGAAGCGTAGTGAGCAGGGGACGGAGCCCCCTAGTATATATATATATATATATATATATATAATAAAACATTGATTGGTGGTGGTCCAAAAATTTGGAATCACGCTCAAATTGCTGCGACCAACATCAACAGACCAGTTACGAGAGTTTATTGTTCTTCAGTCAGTACCGAATAATTGTAAGTACTACGCAGACCGACCGACTTACAAGAAGATGTAAGGTGGGCGGGATAGCCCGGTGATTAAGCACGGGGATTGCACTTGAAGGACCCGAGTTCGATTCCTGGCTCTGCTTAAACTGTTCGCGTGTTCATGCGGAGTACGGACACGTTAAATATGTGGGTTGTGGATGTTGCCCTGACTGGGTTCCGGTCTTAATTATGTGGCAGTGTTCCGGTCTAAATTATGTAGCAGTGTTCCGGTCGTCCAAACAAATACCTTACACATTCGGGTAGGTCGGACAATCTGGGTCGAAGGAAAGAAAGAAAATGTGAGGCAACCATTCCAAAGGCCAAGCGAGAGCCATCTAATTTAGACCCGAACCTAATGGGGATGACAACCGCAGGGACCTTACCACCCTTCATCTAACCCATCACACCTCGGATAGACTTTCGAATTTATATATTTATCATGCCCATTCTCCGTATTGACACGGGATAGTACAAATTTGGGTTGACGTTGAATATCGAACAAGAGACTACAGCATGCGATCCTCCTGCCTTAACCACTGGACTACCCTTGCCCTTAGCACCGAATAGTCGATAATTACATTTGTAGCAAGAAAGTGGATCATGTGTTGTAATTATGCAAACCTAGTGTGACCGAAAAAGCCAGTCACTATGCGTCAGTTTCAAATATATAAAGATTGAGTTCCAAGTACACGATCGTTCAGTTCATAGTTACAAAAACTGCCAATAGAGGGCATTCCCTAAAGTTGAAATATCACTCTCGGTTATTTTAAAGTTTAAAGAAAGGCGTAGTTTTCCCAAAATTTTTGATTTCGAGGTTTTGACATAGCATATTTTATGACTTTCTGAACACATTTTGAACATTTTTTGAAAGATACCTCATAAGAAATACACGAAATAACTTTCCCAAAGATTTGTAGCAAATTATCACACCTTTTTTGCCGTCTTTTAAAAGTAACATTAATTATTTGACAGACATATAAATCTTCCGTAATTTATCTATAGTTAGCTAAAAGATGAAAGCTAAGAATGTTGAAGAGAAAATTTTATTTCTGTTCAATGAGAACAATGGAAATGTAAAAACAGAGAAAACTAGTTTTTATCTACAATACCTTAAGCAATCGCATTAACGGGGAAGGCGCGTTTAGCCGCTTATGTAGGATGTATTACGCCTGCGTAGCCAGTGAATCAATGAATGAAAATTGAATGAATTAATGAATGCAATTCATTTCCACATTTTCTAGTTGAAAATACCTGTAAAACTATCAAATATTTAATTAGATAGAGTGTGGCTCCACTCGACTTTCTCATACTTGAATCCATTTTTAAATAGCTTATGATTTTTGTGATTTTTTTGCAAATTTTGCAAGAAAAAATTTTAAAAACTTTCATAATCTTTACCCTTTATTCTAAATGGAATATTAACCTTTATTTTAAAAAATTGAAATTTTTTCTTTCCTTATATACAATAATGTATAAGGAAAGTATTGTAACGGGGTCGAAAATTCGAATTCAAGTTTTTGACAGGATAGTACGTTTCAAGCATCCCTAATCACGAATCAAGCATTTTTGAGGTGATGTCTGTGTGTGTGTGTGTGTGTGTGTGTGTGTGTGTGTGTGTGTGTGTGTGTGTGTATCCGTGTGTGTGTCTGTGTGTGTGTGTCTGTGTGTGTGTGTGTGTGTGTGTGTGTGTGTGTGTGTGTGTGTGTCAGTGCGTCTGTGGAGACGATAACTGACGAACGAATAGACCGTTTCGAGCAAAATTTGGTACAAGAATCATAATCCGCAAATACTGGAAGCCTATTGTTTTTATACGCAATCGAATATACAGAACCCCCCTAAATTTTCGAGTGAAATTTAAAAAAATCATTAAAAAATCAAAACCTTCAATAAAGTTACGCAAATAGACATTTCTTAAGTAATTTTTCATTAGAAAACGATTGAACATAAATTTTAGAATGCTAGCATGAACCGTTCTCGAGATATTACACATTTTTCAAAAGATTATCAAAAAATCATGTTAAATAAAAAATAGTATTACGTATTGAGAAACATGTTCACTTTTCATATGTAACATCATGCGATAAATTTAGTGCCATAACATTGATGTGGTTCTAGATCGTTCCATTCATGATATAAGATACTTTGAGTAATACTTTTGTATTTGAACGCAAATAGTCATTTATCTGCTGTAAGAATAACTTATTTCTCCGTCCATAACGTTTGGTGAGATTTCGGCGACGAATTTGGCGGAATGTCGCCAACTTAGCGTCTTGTTTAAATGTTGCTAAATTAACGAAAAGCTCGCCAAATGGATAAAAATGAGACTAAATCAATGAAAATGACGACTCATTGACGAAAATTCAATATCTTGGAAAGAAGATAAGTATCTACTATAAGAATAACCTATTGTTTTTATTATTAAAATAGTAAATTCATTGCATTATATAAGGAAAGTCATGTGTTGTCCACATGAGATTTTTTCAATTGGTACCAATGTTTGCCAATGTATACTTTCGAGGGGGGGAGGGCAATAAATTTCCCTCCCTCGAGTGGATAAGACGTCACGAATACAGAAATTTTATCGCGGCTATTTTGCACTGCAGTGATTGAAATTGTTAAGTTTCGCGGTCATTGTGCCATGAATAACCCAGTTTATCATAATTATCTCACATTTTGTCCTATGCTGTCATGTTAAAAAATACAAAATTTCGAATAAATTTCAAAGTTTTCGCTCCAATTTCAAAAAATTCTATCTAGTACTAGATTCTTCGTTAAAAAAACAGGATATAAAATTTCGCGAAAATCCATTAATATTTGCGGCAGATATCATGTATAAAACAAAATCGACTGCTGTCAGACGGACATCACTCAAAAATAGTCATAACGTATTCAGGAGGGCCTAAATAATTTATTTTCAGCAAACTCTCGAATTCGAAAATTTTCGTGAACACAATACTTTTTCTATACAATATGCTCTAGTATAAGAAAGTAAAAATCGAATTACCTAATTGCTTTACAATTAATACGTTATTTTATATGTATAACAATTTCACACACGTATCGGAGCCTGTTTTCTTCCAACACATAACGATGGGGTTCTGGAAGACCGAGTTCCTTTCAAGTCAGCACCTTATCGAGGTCATTAGCACCTGTGAATGGCCTGGGTATCTGCTCCACGACATAAGAAGTAATATACAAGTCCCTGTCATTAAATACGTGAACTGGGTATTAAGCTACACCTAAAAAAAGAAAAAAATAGTTGTTGTTACGCAAAAACTTGCGGATCAGTTCAGGGATGCTTAAGAAATAAGTGTTGTGTTACTTTCCCTGCAATACATGGTAATGTATAGGGAAAGTATTGTAATCATACTTGAAATTCAGGACCTCTAAAATACGAAAAAACTATTTTTAGCGTGAAGTTTGTGTGTGCGTGTCTGTGTGTGTATGTCTTTGAGTCTGTGTGTCTGTCTGTCTGTGTACTGTATGCATCCATTCTAACTCAAAAACTAATGGACAAAATTTCATAAAATTTAGTAGGTAGTGCACTTCCCTAACAGCATTTTTTCTCACAGTGACGTAAGATTTACGTCACACTGTGACTTTGGGACGTAATAGGACGTCGTAATACGTCTCGGCAATGGCATATTGAGAACACAGCGAAGTCATTTTGGTCATTTTCATGGTCGTTTGTGACGTCGCATATTAACTTGTTGTGACGTCACATTATAATTGCCATTGTAATGTCGTCATGTTGTTACGTGTTAATTAAATTGTGAAAACGTCACAGAATATAGTCACAGTGAAGTTATAAAGTTACTAATACGTAACGTCGCACAGAAGTCACAAATATGACGTCACATTGTGACCCAGGTGTCACGTGACTACAACATCACTGTCACACATGTGACGATCTTTGCTGTGAGGGTTGTGTGTGTGACCCTAGTGTTGATTAGTTTTTGGTACGATTTAGTATAAAAAAACTCGCCTTTTTTACGAAATGGACCGCAAAAATCTCCTGTATGCACTCTAAGTGGAAAACTAACTGACCAAATTTCACAAAATTTGGTAGATAAGTGACTTGTGGGATAACCTGGTGTTGAGATTTGTAAAAGAAAAAACTGACTTTGTTTACGAAATGGCCAACAAAAATTGCAAAAATCAAAAATAAAAGACTACGTATGCTCATATGTATCATTTACGTATTAAGTAATTTTTAACGACGAACAGAAATAAGACCAACTTCAGTACTCTAAGACTAACACTGCCTTTGAAAAGTGTCCAATTATCAAATAAACACAAAAAATGGATTAAAAGTGCAAATTCAGTGTTATTTTGTGCAATAAACTCAGTTTAAAGAATTACTAAAGAAATAAAGGAAAAATGAATTTGAGTTTGCTTGGAAAGTCATGTGCTGCCCATATCAGATTTTTTTTAGTTGAAATAATTTATGAATTATTATTAGGTATAAAATGGTAAGAATTTATAACTATCAACAGTGAATTTAGTGTCAATTGTTATCTAATGAAAAATTAAAATATAAAATAGATTTAATACATGTAAATATCATGATTTTCGGTATTGGGGAAAAACAATTTAGAAAAAACAATTAAAAAAAACTCTAGAAACTTTGGGGGGTTTCGGAATATTTGCTCGCGTTGAAAATCAATAGTCTTATCGTGTTAATGGATTGTGGTAATCATACCAAATTTAATTCGACGCTTTATACTATATGAATTATTACGTCCAAGGTTTCACAAATATACACACACACAAACAGCATTTTACGCAATTATATTGGACTTAAATAATGTCTATGGTTGAGCTATCCGGATAAATGTTGCAAAAAATGTGAAAGTTTTGCACGCATATATTTCGTAAACTAAAAGAAACAAGAAAAATCAATCATGCATAAAGCATTGATTATGAAACGTTTTCCAACTGCAATGCAATTTTATTTAAACATCTCTAAAATGCGATACATTCAGCGGTAATAATTTTTAAAATTATCACAATAGTACATTAATTTATTATATTTGAAAACTTAAAACTTCATCGTAAAAAGTGAACTTTATTCAAATGTCGTTATTGAAATATAAATTGCCTCGTTTAAACATCTCTAAAATGCGATATATTCAGCGATAATATTTTTAAAATTATCACAATACTACAATAATTTATTATATGTTAAAACTTAAAACTTCATCGAGAAAAAGGAACTTTGACAAATGAACAAATGACGTCATTGAAATATAAATCGCCTGGCTCTCTATGTGAAAGCTATAAATATTTTATTCATACACTTTTAATTCCATTCCTTTCATTCATCACAATACTACAAATATTTATTTTATTTCAAAACTTAAAACCATGGA
The DNA here is from genome assembly GCA_951213105.1 of Amaurobius ferox. Taxonomy (NCBI): domain Eukaryota; kingdom Metazoa; phylum Arthropoda; class Arachnida; order Araneae; family Amaurobiidae; genus Amaurobius; species Amaurobius ferox. The sequence goes on from OX578153.1 coordinate 24,778,774, forward strand.
GGTAAAAGTAATTTAACTGTATGCTTAAAACTTCATCGAAAAAGTCTTCTATAAAATCGTCTGATTTTCTATATAAAATCAATAAATGTTTGATTCACATCAGATATATTGCAGACTCCAGAGCTGAATAATTTTGCGTTAAAGAAATTCAGCAATTCTTATACAACTCATCCTACATCTTTATGAGTTTACATTCTCGATAAGTGGAAATTAGGCTTCGTTGTAGAAATTACCAAAGTTGGATGATCATTTAAACTCAGATATATTGTAATTGCGTTGTTTCAGAATGTAGATGCACAGAAATTAAGCAAAAATAAAGCGATTTTAGGACGGATACAACACTAAATATAAATTAAAAATAACTTTCAAAATCATGATTTTGACACAAGGGGGATGCCATCCATATTTTTATTTATACTTTACAACAAAGTTGAAAAGTGTTTATGACTTTGTTCATTCTGTCTATCTGTCTGTCTGTCTGTCCGTCCGCTAGCGCGATAACTGCCGTAAAAATGACTTTATCAAAATGAAATTTTAGTATGTTGTTCAGACGGTCTGTGGGACTTATGGGAATATAAATGAATAATATCACCCAATTAGTTTTTGATTGAACCCAGGTTGAAAAAATGAAATACATTGAATCCTATGGGACCTAATTTTTCAAACATTTTTTAAGCGAATTTAAAATTCACAAATTGCTTCGAAAGTTTTAGGACGTATTCCAATTATCCCATAAAATACATAAAAAATTTCAGCAAAATATTTTCCGTAGTTTTTTAAATAAAAATTAAAGTAATAATGACACCTTTTATATGAAGCGATCACATGACCATTATATGAAGAGATCACGTGACCCACCTCAAAATAAAATTTGGCATCTAGTATCAAAATCGTGATTATTAAAGTTCTGTTTAAATCATATTTAGTGTTGTATCCGTCCTAAAACCGCTTTATTTTTGCTTAAATTGCATCTACAGACTGAAACAACGCAATTACAAAATATTTGAGTTTAAATGATCATCCAAATTTGATTATTTCTACAACGAAGTCTACTTTTTTCAGTTATGGAAAATGTATACAGCAAAATATGTAGAATGAGTTGTATAAGAATTGCTGAATTTCTTTAACATAAAATTATTTATCTCATGGAGTCTGCAATATAGCTGATATGAATGAAATATTCATTAATTTTACACAGAGAAGGACGATTTTTTCAATGAAGTTTTAAGCATAGAGTTTAATTACTTGTACCTCCATGGTCTTAAATTTTTAAATAAAATACATTATTATAGTATTATGATGAATGAAATGAATGGAAAAATGTTTATGAATGAAATGCTGCTTTTATAGCTAGGGCCATGCGTCCTATATTTCGATGACGTCATTTGAATGAAGTTCAGATGTTTTCGATGAAGTTTTCAAATATTATAAATTATGGTAGTATTATGATAATTTTGAAAATATTATCGAGGAGTGTAACGCATTTTAGAGATGGTTAAACTAGGCAATTTATATTTCAATGCCGTCATTTGAATGAAGTTCATTTTTTTCGATGAAGTTTAAAGTTTTCAAATCTAATAAATTAATGGGGAACTGTGATAATTTTTAAATATTATCGAGGAATGTACCACATTTTAGAGATGTTTAAATGAAATTGCATTGAAGGTGGAAAGTGTTTCATAATCAATGTTTTATGCATGATTGATCTTTCTCGTTTATTTTGAAGTGGGTCACGTGATCTCTTAATATTATATGGGTGCAATTATTGTTTTAATTTTTATTTAAAAAACTACCGAATATATTTTGCTGAAATTTTTTTCATATTTTTATATAATTTGAATATTTCCTAAAATTTTCGAAGTAATTTGTGAATTTTAAATTCTCTTAAAAAATGTTTGAAAAATTAGGTCCCATAGTTTTCAATGTATGTCCTTTTTTTAGCCCGAGTTCAGTCCAAAACTAATTAGGTGATATTTATTTATATTCCCGTAGGTCCCACAGATCGTCTTAGCTACATAAAAAAATTTCATTTTAATGAAGTCATTCTTACATCAGTTATCGTGTTATCGAACAGACAGACAGACAGACAGACAGACAGACAGAATGAACAAAGTCATAAACACTTTTCAACTATGTTGTAAAGTGTTAAAAATACAAACAATATATAGTTATTGTGTCGAAAATAGGATAACATTTGTGAATATCCATAAATAACTTCAATATTTTGAAGTAATTTTTATTCGAAAATTCACTCGAAATCTCGAAATTCACTCGAAATATCTTCAAAACTATAAAAGTTAGGTAGAGACAACAATGATAGAATAAAAATGTTCCAAAAAAAATCAAGATTTTAGATCGAGAATTTGTTATTTCAAAGTTCTTACAATTTCTGAGCAGTCGTCTTGTCATGTTCAAGAAGATTGAAAAAATAAGTTTGTAATGTTTCTATCTAGAGTTTGTAATGTTTCTATCTACTTTTAAAGTTTGTAATGTTTATATGTCTAGAAAATAAAAAGTGCTATCTAAAAAATAATGAAGTAATTTATATAGCCTTTTGAATTCCCTACAAGGATATGTAAGTGGATTTTTTTTAGGATTCTTAGTTTATGAAAAAAGTGGATATAATAGCGAAGAATTACAATGAGTCGATTATGCCCATTATATCAGTTGGAGATTTTAACACATAAATCAAGAAACCAAAAATTGTAAAGTTCTTGGGGCTTTATGCAGTTCGTGTTCAACTTTAAACTTGCATCAAATCTTACAAAATTTACTACACGCTTTCAAACTTGTATAGATTTGATTTTTGCTTGTATCTTAGAAAGATGAAGTTGTTTTAATTCTGTATCTTACTTTTGCTTTAATTTTGTATCTTACTATACCCACACATTATTGGCTGTAAATGAAACAAATGATTCTGAAAACAACGAACAAACTTATTGAACTTAATTGGATTTGTATTTTACATCACGCTAATCACGAAAAATCATTTCACTCCTTTGGGCTGAAGCTACCGTCGATTTTTTTACTTTCCTTATATACATAATGTATAAGGAAAGTATTGTGACGGGGTCGAAAATTCGAATTCGAATTTTCGACGGGAGAGCACGTTTCAAGTATCCTGATCACGAATCAAACATTTTTGAAGTGATGTCTGTGTATGTGTGTGTGTGTGTGTGTGTGTGTGTGTGTCAGTGGGTCTGTGGAGACGATAACTGACAAACGAATGGACCGATTCGAACCAAATTTGGTACAAAAATCACAATCTGTAAAGACTGGAAGCCTATTGTTTTTTATACGCAATCGAATGTTCAGAACCCCCCTAAATTTTCGAATGAAATTTTGAAAAAATCGTCAAAAAATCAAAACCAATATTAAAGTTACGCAAATAGACATTTCTTATGTAATTTTTCATTAGAAAACGATTGACTTAAATTTTAGAACGCTAACATGAACCGTTCTCGAGATATTGCACATTTTCCAAAAAAATTATCAAAAAGTCATATAAAATAGAAAAAAAAATATTTCCTATTGAAAAAAATTTCACTTTTCATATATAATATCATGCGATAAATTGGGTGACATCATACTCGTGGATCTAGCTCGTTCCATTCATGGAAAAAGATACTTTGAGTAATACTTTTGCACTTGAACGCCAATTTATCTGCTGTAAGAACAACTTATTTCTTCGTCCATAACGCTTGGCGAGATTTTGGCGACGAAATTGGCGGAATGTCGCCAACTTGGCGACTTTTTGAAATGTTGCCAAATTAACGAAAATCTCGCCAAATGGATAAAAATGATGCTAAATCAATGAAAATGACGATTAATTGTCGAAAATTCAATATCTTGGAAAGGATATTAGTATCTACAAGAAGAAAAGCCTAGTTATTTTACTCTAAAAGTAGTAAATTCATTTCATTATATAAGGAAAGTCATGTGTTGCCCACATCAGATTTTTTAATATATGTTTATAATACGTGTAAATCTGCCGAAAACTCCAATTTGAATTTTCGATCTCGTCACACTTATTGTATTGTATGAATGGCCAATACCAAGGTCATCCCTAGGATTTGAGGGGTCCATATGGGTTTTCTAATGAGGGAACCGAATTGAAGTTCTAACGGTGTGCCTCCTCTTGAGTGCAAAATTTCAGGGATTTAAACTAATAAAATGAGGGGTGGAACAGCTCAGTGGTTACAACACGGGGATCGCACTCGGACGACCTGAATGCGATCCCCGTCTTTTCCCAAACTATCCCTGTGTTCACGCGGAGTACAAGCACGTTGAATATATGGGTCCGTAAGTCCTTTCGAGAGGTTGGTGGTTGGAGAAGGAGTGTACGGTTTCTGTGAATGCCGCCGCTACTGAGTTCCGGTCAAAATTGGGTGGTACTTTACGACCATCCAAACAAATACATTGCACCTTCGGGTAGGTCAGGCAGTCCGGGCCGAAAAAGAAGAAGAAACTAATAAAGGGGAATTTTAAAGTACATAAACAAAATTCTAAGTTAATTACATGAATTTCTAAAACCTATTTTCTCAAAACAGTATGTTGACAAATTAACAAAATGTCGCTACTTTTTAGTACTAAATCAACCTAAAAATAACATCCTTGTCAACTATATGTGGGAGCCCATTATCCCCCTACAAACATTTATCACACTCTCGCACTCACCACGTCCTCATAGGAGGTTGTTGAGACCCAGACCGTCCGACCTACCAGAAAGGTGTAAGGTAACTGTTTGGATGGCCGGGAAGTGCCATCCAATTTAGACCGGAACCCAGTGGGGGGGGGGGGGTATCCACAGGGACCGTACCCTCCTTTCCCTACCACCAACCTCTCGGAAGGACTTTCGGATCCACATGTTTAACGTGATCGTACTCCGCATGAACACGGCGGCAGTTGTGGCAGCGTGCAAATCCAGCGCGCAAACCACCGGGCTACCGCGCCCGAAATGTGCCAACAGCACGCGGTGTTCCCAGGTGGCCACCCACCCAAATACTAATCGCGCCCGATGCTGCTTGACTTCGGTGGTCTAACGAGAACCGGTGTTTTCAGCACGGTAGGGCCGTTGGCACCCTCATAGGAGGTGTCACAGATGGTGTTAGGGGTCCTTCAGCATTACAAATCTTTCTTTCTTTCTCTCTCTCTCTCTCTCTTTTATTTATATTCTTTTACGAATTTATAAATTTAAGATCAGGTATTTTTATTTATTGATGATGATTATTGGAATCATACCAAAATGATATATCATAATACATGACAAGAACGTAGCTGAGAGCTTACTAGTCCCCCTCCCAATATATATATATATATATGTGTGTGTGTGTGTGTGTGTGTATTTCGGGCAACGTGCTGATATATGATCTTATGTTCTATGCACAAGACTCCCAATTGTGAAAGCCTGCCACCGCCTATGCACCTCCTTTGTATCTGATCTGTGAATCTACGTGAGTATTTCATATCCTCCCTTAGAAAGAGGAATTGGGGATCAGAACCCATATCCTCCCTTATAAGCAGAAATTTGGGGGGGGGGGGGGGGGGTCAGAATCCATATCCTCCCTTAGAAACAGAAATTTGTGGGTCAGAACCCCCACTCAAGTGATATCCAACTTCCCCATGGGCGCACATGTCCCTGTACAGTATGCCATGTCAGTAAAGTAATCAAAAACCGAATTAGATTTAATTTTTAAGTAAGTACTTTTCATAATAAAATGAGTCATTCCATTTTTACTTTCCTTATATACATAATGTATAAGGAAAGTATTGTGACGGGGTCGAAAATTCGAATTCGAGTTTTCGACGGGAGAGCACGTTTCAAGCATCCCTGATCACGAATCAAACATTTTTGGAGTGATGTCTGTGTGTGTGTGTGTGTGTGTGTGTGTGTGTGAAAGTATGTGTGTATGTGTGTGTGTCAGTGAGTCTGTGGAGACGATAACTGACGAACGAATGGACCGATTCGAACCAAATTTGGTACAAAAATCACAATCCGTAAACACTGGAAGCCTATTGTTTTTATACGTAATCGAATGTTCAGAACCTCCCTAAATTTTCGAATGAAATTTTGAAAAAATCGTCAAAAAATCAAAACCGCTAATAAAGTTACGCAAATAGACATTTCTTATGTAATTTTTCATTAGAAAACGATTGGCATAAATTTTAGAAGGCTAACATGAACCGTTCTCGAGATATTGTACATTTTTCAAAAAAATTATGAAAAAGTCACATAAAAAAAATTCCTATTGAGAAACATGTTCACTTTTCATATGTAATACCATGCGATAAATTGAGTGACATCATTCTCGTGGATCTAGCTCGTTCCATTCATGAAAAAATATACTTTGAATAATACTTTTGTATTTGAACGCCAATAGTCATTTATCTGCTGTAAGAATAACTTTTTTCTTAGTGCATAACTCTTGGCGAGATTTTGGCGACGAATTTGGCGAAATGTCGCCAACTTGGCGACTTTTTGAAATGTTGCCAAATTAACGCAAATCTCGTCAAATGGATAAAAATGACGCTAAATCAATGAAAATGACAACTAATTGTCGAAAATTCAATATCTTGGAAAGAATATTAGTATCTACTATAAGAAAAACCTATTTTTTTACTGTAAAAGTAGTAAATTCATTACATTATATAAGGAAAGTCATGTGTTGCCCACATCAGATTTTTTACTTTCCTTATATACATAATGTATAAGGAAAGTATTGTGACGGGGTCGAAAATTCGAAATCGAGTTTTCGACGGGAGAGCACGTTTCAAGCATCCCTGATCACGAATCAAACATTTTTGAAGTGATGTCTGTGTGTGTGTATGTGTGTGTGTGTGTGTGTGTGTGTGTGTGTGTGTGTGAAAGTATGTGTGTGTGTGTGTGTGAAAGTATGTGTGTGTGTGTGTGTGTCAGTGAGTCTGTGGAGACGATAACTGACGAACGAATGGATCGATTCGAACCAAATTTGGTACAAAAATCACAATCCGTAAACACTGGAAGCCTATTGTTTTTATGCGTAATCGAATGTTCAGAACCCCCCTAAATTTTCGAATAAAATTTTGAAAAAATCGTCAAAAAATCAAAACCACTAATAAAGTTACGCAAATAGACATTTCTTATGTAATTTTTCATTAGGAAACGATTGACATAAATTTTAGAACGCTAACATGAACCGTTCTCTAGATATTGCACATTTTTCAAAAAAATTATTAAAAAGTCACATAAAATGAAAAAAAAAATTTCCTATTGAGAAACATGTTCATATGTAATTCTTTTCATATGTAATACCATGCGATAAATTGGGTGACATCATTCTCGTGTATCTATCTCGTTCCATTCATGAAAAAAGATACTTTGAGTAATACTTTTGTATTTGAACGCCAATAGTCATTTATCTGCTGTAAGAACAACTTATTTCTTCGTCCATAACGCTTGGGGAGATTTTGGCGACGAATTTGGCGGAATGTCGCCAATTTGGCGACTTTTTGAAATGTTGCCAAATTAACGAAAATCTCGCCAAATGGATAAAAAAGACGCTAAATTAATGAGAATGAGGACTAATTGTCGAAAATTCAATATCTTGGAAAGAATATTAGTATCTACTATAAGAAAAACCTATTTTTTTACTGTAAAAGTAGTAAATTCATTACATTATATAAGGAAAGTCATGTGTTGCCCACATCAGATTTTTTAATATGGCAAAATACATCTTGTATTCTGCAATGGGGGAAAAAAAGACATATTGTTCACACACGAGTTTTAACTTGTACCCCGGGCATGAACCAGGAAGAGAAAACACTTTTTTCTTTATAATGAACAGCACTTTTAATGAATGGCAACGGATACGACAGTGTACCATAATAAATTATATTTTTTTCAGTCGCAATTGGCAACACCGCCATCATCCCGTCGCTTTTGGATGGCGCCCAATTAAAGCAAAGAGCCATAACTACCTGTGTGATGTGACAGTCTGAGCATCAATTTATTTTATAACGAACTTATCCAGTCGGAAAATAAATCGATGTATCAATCAGCTTCTGTTCATTAGGATGCTATTGTATGAAAAGGTGTTAGCTGCCATCATGTAACTGTTTGAAGTTTGGTAAACTCGAGGATTGACCAAACTTACAGGATGCCTATAGGGATGTTGCTAAAATTAGGATGCGTCCCCATTACAGACATCATAATTTATGGATTGGTTTCATACTTATTATGTTGCGTCAGCATGGTATAAACGATACCTACAAAGCCAGCAAGAAAAAAAAAATTACATTTTGACGCCATCAAGCTGTATACTCCGACTAAAGTCTATGGCTGGGTATCTGGCTGAAATCGGAACCTTACAAAAAATGTAAACATTTCGGACGCTTATATCTCTGAACATAACAAATAAAAATCTGATGTGGGCAGCACATGACTTTCCTTATATAATGCAATGAATTTACAACTTTTACAGTTTAAACAAGATCAATCATGCTTAAAGCATTGATTATGAAACACTTTCCAACTTCAATGCAATTTTATTTAAACAAGTCTAAAATGCAATACATTCCTCGGTAATATTTTGAAACTTATCACAATACTGCATTAATTTATTATATTTGAAAACTTAAACCTTCATCGAAAAAAATGAACTTCATTCAAATGACGGCATTGAAATATAAATTGCCTGGTTTAAACATCTCTAAAATGTTATACATTCCTCGGTAATAGTTTTAGAATTATCATAATACTACGATGATAATTTATTATATTTGAAAACTTCATCGAAAACAACTGAAATTAATTCAAATGACGTCATAGAAAAAATAACACGCCTGGATCTCTCTATAAAAACAGGATTTCATTCATAAGTTTCTCCCATTCATTTCATTCATCACAATACTATAATAATTTATTTTATTTAAACATTTTGTTTAAGACCATGGAGCTACAAAAATTAAATTCTATGCTTGAAACTTCATCGAAAAAATCGTCCTTCTCTTTATGAAATCAATTAATATTTCATTCATATCAGCCATGCAGACTCCATGGACTAAATTATTTTGTGTTAAAAAAATACAGGAATTCTAATACAACTCATTCTATATATTTTGCTGTTTACATTTTACATAGGTAAAAATAGGCTTAGTTGTAGAAATAATCAAATTTAGATGAGCATTTAAACTCAAATATATTGTCATTGCGTTGTTTCAGTATGTAGATGCACAGAATTTAAGCAAAAATAAAGTAGTTTTAGGACGGATACAACATTCAATATGAATTAAAAAGAACTTAAAAAAAATCACGATTTAGAAACAAGATGGATGTCATATATCATTTTGAAGTGGGTCATGTGATCGTTTCATATCATGGTCACGTGATCGTTTCATATAAGAGGTGTAATTATTATTTTAATTTTTATTTAAAAAACTACTGAATATATTACGCTGAATTTTTTTTATATATTTTATGGAACAATTTGAATATTACCTAAAATTTCCGAAGCAATTTGTGAATTTTAAATCCGCTTAAAAATGTTTGAAAAATTAGGTCCCATAGGGCTCAATGTATTTCATTTTTTCGACCCGGGTTCAATCCAAAACTAATTGGGTGATATTATTCATTTATATTCCCATAGGTTCTACAGACCGTCTGAACAACATACTAAAATGTCATTTTGATTAAGTCATTTTTGCGGCAGTTATCGTGCTAACGGACAGACAGACAGACAGAATGAACAAAGTCATAAACACTTTTCAACTTTGTTGTAAAGTGTTAAAAAATGTTATTCTTATAGTAGATACTTATATTCTTTCCAAGATATTGAATTTTCTTCAATTAGTCGTCATTTTCATTGATTTAGCGTCATTTTAACACTTTACAACAAAGTTGAAAAGTGTTTATGACTTTGTTCATTCTGTCTGTCTGTCTGTCTGTCTGTCTGTCTGTCCGTTAGCACGATAACTGCCGTAAAAATGACTTAATCAAAATGAAATTTTATTATGTTGTTCAGACGGTCTGTGGGACCTATGGGAATATAAATGAATAATATCACCCAATTAGTTTTGGATTGAACCCGGGTTGAAAAAATGAAATACATTGAGCCCTATGGGACCTAATTTTTCAAACATTTTTTAAGCGGATTTAAAATTCACTAATTGCTTCGAAAATTTTAGGTAATAGTCAAATTGTTCCATAAAGTATATAAAAAAAATTCAGCGTAATATATTCAGTAGTTTTTTAAATAAAAATTAAAATAATAATTACACATCTTATATGAAACGATCACGTGACCATGATATGAAACGATCACATGACCCACTTCAAAATGATATATGGCATCCATCTTGTTTCAAAATCGTGATTTTTTTAAGTTCATTTTAATTTATATTGAGTGTTGTATCCGTCCTAAAACTACTTTATTTTTGTTTAAATTCTGTGCATTTACATACTGAAACAACGCAATGACAATATATTTGAGTTTAAATGCTCATCTAAATTTGATTATTTCTATAACTAAGCCTATTTTTCACCTATGTAAAATGTAAACAGCAAAATATATAGAATGAGTTGTATTAGAATTCCTGTATTTTTTTAATACAAAATAATTTAGTCCATGGAGTCTACATGGCTGATATGAATAAAATATTAATTGATTTTATAAACAGAAGGACGATTTTTTTTTATGAAGTTTTAAGCATAAAGTTTATGAATTCTAGCTCTCCATGGTCTTAATTTTTAAATAAAATAAATTATTATAGTATTGTGATGAATGAAATGGAGAAAGTTATGAATGAAATCCTGCTTTTATAGAGAGATTCAGGCGTGTTATTTTTTCTATGACGTCATTTGAATTTATTTCAGTTGTTTTCGATGAAGTTTTCAAATATAATAAATTATCGTAGTATTATGATAGTTTTAAAAATATTACCGTGGAATGTATTGCATTTTAGAGATATTTAAACCAGGCAATTTATATTTCAATGCCGTCATTTGAATGAAGTTCATTTTTTTCAATGAAGGTTTAAGTTTTCAAATATAATAAATCAATGTAGTATTGTGATAAATTTTAAAATATTACCGAGGAATGTATTGCATTTTCGACTTTTTTAAATAAAATTGCATTGAAGTTGGAAAGTGTTTCATAATCAATGCTTTAAGCATGATTGATCTTTCTTGTTATCCATTTGGCGAGCTTTTCGTAAACTTGGTAACATTTAAAAATGCCGCCAATTTGGCGATATTCCGAAAATCTCTATAAGCATTATGGACGGAGAAATAAGTTATTCTTACAACGGATAAATGACTATTGGCGTTCAAATACAAAAGTATTACTCAATATAGCTTTTCTCGTGAATGGAACGAGTTAGATCCACGAGAATGATGTCACCAGATTTATCGCATGATATTACATATGAAAAGTGAACATGTTTCTTAACAGTTAATATATTTTTTTAATTTATGGGATTTTTTGATAAATTCATTTGAAAAATGTGCAATATCTCGAGAACGGTTCATGCTAGCGTTTTAAAGTTTATGTCAATCGTTTTCTAAGGAAAGATTATACAAGAAATGTCTATTTGCGTAATTTTATTAAAGGTTTTGATTTTTTGATGATTTTTTCAAAATTTCTCCCGAAAATTTAGGAGGGTTCTGATCACTCGAATGTGTTTTAAGACAATAGACTTCTAGTATTCACGGATTGTGATTTTTGTACCAAATTTCATTCGAATCGCTCTATTCGTTCGTGAGATATCGTCTCCACAGACTCACTGACATACGTACACACACACACCCAGACATCACCTCAAAAATGTCTGATTCGTGATCAGGGATGTTTGAAACGTGCTCTCCCGTCGAAAACTCGAATTCGAATTTTCGATCCCGTCACAATACTTTCCTTATACATTATGTATATAAGGAAAGTAAAAATATAAATAATTTATACTTGTTTTATAGGAAAAAGGGTACCATTTATAAACATACAAGAATAACTTATTTTAATATTTTTAACATTAGCTTTTTCGGAAAAATAATGAGAAGTTTTTGCACGAGCGAGTTTTGTTTCATCTTGCTTCCTTTCACTCGAAATATCTTAGATTAAATAGATATGAACAGTAAGTAACAAAAATGTTCTGTTGAAAAGTCATGTTCAGTAGCTGGGGAAAACGTTCAGGAGTTAGTATTTTCAAGTTGAAAGAGATTGAAAATTTTCTGTTTAAATTTGTAATGCCTATATCTCGAAAACCAAAAGTGTTAGCTATGAACAAAAGTGACTATGAAAAAGTAATTTGTAGTTTTTTGAAAATCGTACAAGGAAATATAATTGTATTTTGAATCGGATTCTTTATTTTTGAAATATAGAGGTTATAATTTCAATATTTTACTGTTTTAAACTATTTTGAAAAGCTGGTTCTAATTTCGATATTTTAGCTAGCTATAAACAATAAGAGGAGTAATATGCAGCCTTTTAAAAGCTCTTCAAGGACATATACAAGGTATAAAACAAGAAAGATCAATCATGCATAAAGCATTGATTATGACACACTTTCCAACTTCAATGCAATTTTATACAAACATCTCTCAAATACGATACATTCCTCGGTAATATTTTAAAAATTATCATAACACTACAATAATTTATTATATTTGAAAACTTCATCGAAAACAAATGAACTTTATTCAAATGACGATATCGAAACATAAATCGCCTCTATATAAAAGCAGCATTTCATTCATAATCATTTTTCCAATCGTTTAATTTATTACAATACTATAATAATTTATTTAAAAATTTGTTATCTACCACATTTATTTTAAAATGTGAAACCTTTTGTATATATAAGATAATTAAACTCTTAGAAGGATATTTATTATATAATATATCTTTTTTTTCTTTCTGGAGGATATAAGCAGAGTTAGAATTTAATTGAATTTGTTTTTCTTCCTATATTAAATAATTTTTATTTAAAAAAACTACCTAACATATTTTACTGAAATTTTTCTTATATATTTTATGTGATAATTTGAATATTTTCTAAAATTTTCGAAGCAATTTGTGAATTTTAAATTTGCTTAAAAAATGTTTGAAACATTAGGTCCCCCATAGGATTCAATGTATTTCATTTTTTCAATCCGGGTTCAATAAAAAACTAATTGGGTGATATTGTTCATTTATATTCCCATAGGTCCCACAGACTGTCTGAAAAACATACTAAAATTTCATTTTGATATTAGCCATTTTTACGGCAGTTATCGTGCTAACGGACAGACAGACAGACAAAATAAACAAAGTCATAAACACTTTCAACTATGTTGTAAAGTGTTAAAAACGGACAGACAGACAGACAGAATGAATAAAGTCATAAACACTTTCAACTATGTTGTAAAGTGTTAAAAACGGACAGACAGACAGAATGAACAAAGTCATAAACACTTTCAACTATGTTGTAAAGTGTTAATGAGTTCGTGATGTTCCTTTATTTTAAGATCAGCGGTTTTTACTCTGGTAGTATTTCTTCTGTGTATCTCAGGGATTTGTTTGGTATTAATTCATTAAAATCTCGGCGGAGTATGTTGTGTATGGTGTTTTTTAGGAAATTACTCAGCAATCAGATTGATTGTAGTGCACTTTTAAATGTGATCGATTTTTACGCTAACAAGTCTAGTTTAAGGTGTCATATTCCAGTGGTTATTTCATACTTCAGCTAATGTTAATGGCCATTTTTTAAAAAACTCTTCGGCTTTTAAATTTTATATGATTTATGTTCTAATAATACTGATTTGTTTGTTAAGTCTGAAAAAAAAATTAAAAATATATGATTTCCTGTTCTGTGATTACTGTAACTGGATTTATTCTGTTAGGTATCTCATAGAGTTTCGTCCAGAACAGAGCACCAGGCGCGAAGCGCCTTTAATCTCCAATCTCTAGGTGTGGTTCTTATCTTCATACTGTGACATTATTTCATTGGTCCATAGTTGGAGGTTCGAGGTTTTTGATTTACTGTTTTTATTGTTTGACCTAGCTCCTAGTGTGGCAGTTTGTTGCACATTAAGAGTTTAAGCAGTTTGGGGGGTTGATGCAGATCTGAGGGTAACCTAGCACTTTAGCAGTTTAGGATTTTAAACATTTTGTAGAAAACCAAAGATCGCGAGTTTTCTTTAATATCAACTAATTAAGGTGGGACGTTCCTAGTACTGAATATCAAAGTTAAGTACCGAGCGGGGTCTCTTACGAGATTTAGCCTTGCGATGATCATAGTCATGCAGATTAAATAATAGTTCATTTGGGACAGATGGCAGATTTTTGTAGAATTTAAGCGCTAGCTTTTTGATTTGGGCTCTAACAGTTTTTATTTTGAAGTCTTTCCTAATTACCGAGTTTCTTAAGTATCTAGGGGGCTTTCCTTATAATCCTTAGGGTTTTGTTTTGTCTTGTCTTTAATAAGTCTATGGTAGTTTTACAGGCATATCCCCATACGGGTGCTGCACACAGCATTCCCGGGCGGATGACCGATTTATAAATTAGGAGTTTATTTTGATAACTTAGATTTCCGTTTCCTATCATTGAGTATAAGGCTCCTATGGTTATATACTCTTTTTTGATTATGTTCGTTATGTGCAGTTTCCAAGTTAGGTGGGAGTCTATCGTTACACCTAGGTATTTAGTAGTTTTTCCGCTTTTAGGGCATGGTTGTTTATGTACAGAGGAGGCGGAGGTTTACGCTTTCTTGAGAAATAAATCCAATGACATTTATTGGGATTTAATTTTATTCGCCATTTTTCCAGCCATGTTTGGAGTATGTCTAAGTGTTGTTGTAGCTGTCTGTGCATTACTGAGACGTAAGGGTGTTTTGCAAGTATCGCGCTGTAGTCTGCATAGAGTGCCAGCTCCGTGTCTGGGGTCCTGGGAATGTCATTTAGATATATGTTAAAGAGTGTCGGGCCCAGGATGGATCCTTGCGACACACTACTTTTAATGAGCTTGGGTGTAGATAAGTTATTTTTTACTCTGACTTGAAAGTGTCTGTTATTTAGGTATGAAATTAAAAGTTTGACAAGTGCGTCAGGGACTTTTAGAGTGATCAATTTGTAAGCTAATCCACAGTTCCACACTTTATCAAAGGCTTTTTGGATGTCAAGAAAAATCGCAGCTGTGGGTGTCTTATTATTAAAACCAGAAGAAATGTACTCTACCACTCTCAGCAATTGATGAGTGGTGGAGTGTTTTGGCCGAAATCCAAACTGCTCCGGAATGATAATGTCATTCTCACTAAGGTGCGTGTTCAGTCTCTTAAGAATTATTTTCTCAGTAATTTTACTAAGTGTCGGTAACAAACTGATTGGTCTGTAGTTGGCTGGAATTGAGGCATCCTCACCAGGTTTATGGATCGCTATAATTATCACTTCCTTCCATTCTTTGGGGAAATAATTTAGTTCTAGTACTTTATTTATTAAGATGGTCAATTAAAATATTATATTTAAGGGTAGGTTTTTACCGCGATATTCCTGATTTTGTCGTGCCCTGGGCTTTTACGGTTTTTGATAATCTCTACTATCTCTTGCGGGGTGGCTGGGTTAATCTCAGCCGTGACCGGGGAATTCCTGAAATTGTTTAGAGTTTGCCTAACCATTCTTAGGGTGTCCTGACACATTAGATCGTGGTTTGGCTCAAATTGCTTTTCGTAATGCCTAGCAAGCGCCTCTGTCTTTTCTTCGTCTGAGTACGCGATATTAGCGCCATCTATTAGTGGCGGGAGTTTAATTTGAGGTTTCCTGAGTCTTGTAGCGAATTGCCAGAGCGATACGTCTTCCTGGCTAAGGGATTCGATTAATTCTTTATACTGTTGCTGCTTTTCTGCGACAATTTTTTCACTGACTTTACACGTGAGTCTATTAAGCTTCCTTTTAAGGGTAGGGTCTCTGTTAGCCTGCCATGTCTTACGCATTCTATTTCTCTGTTTAACTAACTGTTTGACATGGTGGGAAAGTGTTGGCATTTTTGATGACTCACGATGTGTTGTTGCAGATGCAATAGCTCTCCTGATTTCTGTTGTGAGTGTGTGCGTGGCAGAGTCAATATCCGCCGTGCTCATAATGTTGGGTACTGCTAAGTGCGGCTCGAAGAGTGCTCTTTTGAATACGTTCCAGTTCATCCTCTCTTGTCCCAGAGAGGCTGGAAGGGGAGTGTTCAAATCGAATGTCACCAATACCGGTAGATGATCCGAGTCGAATTCATCCAAGGTATCAATTGTGTGAGCGTATTCTATGTTTCTCGTTAGGACAAAGTCTATGAATGAGCCATTGGCACCTGAGAAGCAGGTTGGTCTCGACGGTGCAATGATGTCAGTGTTTGTTGTGTTTAGCAATCTATGTATCTGTGTACCGCGTGTGTTGGCTCTCCTGCTGCCCCACGCTCGGTGGTGTGCATTGAAGTTGCCCGCGAGTATTATGCTTGGATATCGCGAGAAAAGCAGTTCCAGCTGCGCAGCTACATTTATACCACTCATGTTTTTGACATATATTGAAGTTAGGATAAATGGGTTTACATTATTTATTTTAATTTTTATACTAGTATTTTCTGTACTTTGAAGATTTATGTTGTTTATTTCCTCGTGGGGAATATTACTTTTAATATATATTGCTGTTCCTCCATGGGGATTTCTAGCAGTTATATTTGAGCTAAGGGTATGATAGTTATTATAGTTTGCTATATTTAGTTTTTTGTTTTCTCTAACTTTAGTTTCCTGGATTAGCAGGGCATCTACATCATTTTCATTTACGTAGCTCCTAAGTTCATTTATTCTTGGAGATATGCCGTTCGCATTCCAAAATATTATTTTAAAACTTTCTTTTTGGGACCTATTCATGGCGGGTTTGTTTTTCACTGTTTTTATTAAATTCCGCGATTAATTTAAAAGCCTCAAATACCATTTGCATTGGATCGCTCTTTTTTTTAATTAACTCAGCGAGCTGCATCAACAGATGTTTTATATCGTCTAGGTTGAACATACTGATAAATCCTCTGACGAGGTTGAGGATTTCATCCATCTTTTCATCATTGGATTTATCAGCAAGTTCAGTCTCAGCTTCCATTTCCTCAGTCTCAGCTACAATTTCCTCAGCCTCAACCGCGGTTTGATCTGTTTTGTGAGTATCCTTTTGGACCTCGGTAGTCTTGTTTTTTTTCAGCCGATTTGTCTAACTGCTGTGTTTGGGCGAGCTCTTCTCGCGCGCGTTTAGTTTTCTGCCATTCCTGAACCTTTTTTTCTAATCTTTGTTTTGCTTCTCTTGCCTCTTTGGCGGCTGTATCAATTGCTATCCTCTGTTTTATGTCTTCATGAGCTATTCTCACTTCCTCCACAGTCATTTCTCTGGAGGTCGACGGTTTAGGGGCCTGCTCTGGCACCGATCTGGTAGGTGCTGAAGTTTGAGTTCTTTTAACCTGTGGCACAGAGTGCGAGGAGCCCTGATGGGGTGTCTGAGGGTTTAGACTGAGGGCCTTTTGCCTCCAAGGGGGTATCTGATTTTCGGGGGAGAGGGGGCATACCCCGGTGCCTTTCCTCTGTTCCAGGGGTTCTTCGGGCATTGCCTGAAGTTCGCCGGGTGATCTCCATTGCAGTTAGCACACGTTGCCTTCTCCGTCCTTGGCAGTCCCGTGTGAAGTGTTCTTCAGCACACTTAAGGCACTTTGGTGGCATGCTGCAATTCGCAGAGGAATGATTGAATTGCTGGCACCGGTAGCAGATTTTAAAGCCTCGTGCTCTGAAGACCTCTACCTTCACAGCCAAGTATCCTAATCTTGTCAGTCGGTATACCCTCTGCCAGTCGTCCGTAGGCCTAATGCTGACTAAGAAGATCGGCAGGGGCAATCTCGTTTTTGTGTTTCTCAGTTGAGAAACCCGGACTACATCTAATCCTTCGGATGTTAGAGTGATTTTTTTTTCCCTCAATGTTATAGTTTGTTGGTAGCCCCTTACCTTTTGGGGCCTTTCCGTCTTTAAGTTTAAACTGTGGAAGGGGATTTTCTCACTAGATAAATGGCGTTGTACAACCCTATAGGCGTCGGCGTCATTTGGAATCAATTTTAGCATGTCTCCTGTGAGCTTGCCAGACACTTTATTACCTGAGATTTCATTTAATTTTTTAAGGAGAGCCTTGTAATTGTCATTAAACTTGATGAAAAAACATTCCGCTTTTGGGTCTTTTTTCTCAACCTCTACACTATTTTGCCTGTCACTATTTTGAACCGTTTTTGGTTTTGGTGCACTTTTGAACACTACAGGTTGCGCGACAATTTCAGCATAACTCTTAGTTTTAACATTATCATTTACATCATTATCAATTTTTTCACTACAATCCATGTTATCCTGGTCATTAGATTTTAAGTTTAATTCTCCATTCTGGTTTTTGCTAGGAGCACCCATAGTAGATTACCCCTCTATCTTCCTCTTTTTATTTGGATCTTCATCTTTAATTTCTTTAATTAAGCCTAATTCTATCATTTTACATTTAATTACATGTGTTAGGTATCACTGACAGGAATAAATTAATAAATAAATAAATAAATAAATATTATTGGAGGTTAATTTTACAAGACAATTTTTGCATCACACGTTTACAAGATAATACCGTGATCAAGATAATAACGTAAATGTGATCTGTATATTTTTGTATTGCATTTTATCTTGAAGACTGTTATGGGGACTTTATCCTGTAGCTTTCATTCTTTACATAAATAAATAAATACATAAAAATAAATAAAATAATATAATAAACTTTTATTCGATCGGGTATGGTCACTTTACTATTGGTAGACCTAACGTATACACACACGGACATTTTCTTATAAAGTTATTGGTGCGCAACTTTATTAAAAAAGCTATGATAAGTAAAAAACGAAAATGTGGAATCTTGAAAATATATGCACAATATGTATATGTGAGTATACAAGTGTATTTTACTTGAAACGTAAATGCTCAACACAGCATGACAGAACACATTATTTTTGCAGTACGCTAATAGCAGGGACTTAAAACCACAATGAACTTGTGTGAAAACATTTTCGTAACTGTAAAGAACAGATAAACCAGAATTATCAAACAAAAAATATCTTAAGCGGCCTTGAGAGTCTTACTGTGAGTTTTGTTCATAAAATTCGTTCACATGGAGTCATTCAACTTGAATCTGCGCTCGATGATCGATGAAGATGTTGAAAAGCCTGGATACGGTCGCGGCTAAAAATGGAATGTATAAAAAAAAAAAATCCCAGGACGGCTAGAGGGGTGGTGAAAATAGCAGTTATGGATTTGTTTAGATGAATCGATTTTGATCTGAATCGATTCCGTTATGCATATTAAATATTTCTTTTCTGTTTAGTGCCCTGGGATGGGCAGGAAGTTATAAATCAAGAGAAAAGTATTTGGAGTATGCAACTCTATTAGTTTTGCTTTACATGTTCATATTTCATATAGTTTATTTGTATTACAATTAGTAGGGCTAGAATTCTTATGACCTAAAAATTGCTAGAAAATGCCTTATAAGAAATACCTTTATGACTCAAAAACTAAAAATTCCCGTATAAAACAAAAATATAACCTAAAAGTTTCATACTTTTTTTTATATTCTAGCAAAATAAATTAAAATAAAGGAAAAGAGGTGCATAGAAAAAAACGAAAAGAACATAAAAAATATAATGCAATTTGTTGGTTGTGCCAACAAATGTGCTTTAATTGCTGTGCCAACTGGAATTCTTTATTTGACTAATCACCGCATGACCTATAAAATAAAAGAAAGAATAAACTAGAAATGTAACTGAATTTTTGCAAAGTTCCTGTGGCTTCAGAAAAATCTATCCAAAAATGTTCTATTTTATTGAAATTACAAAGAAAAAAAAAGCCAAATTATGATTAAAAAAATAAAACAAAAAATGTCCTGATATGACCAAAAAGCCTGAAAATATGCCATAACACGTAAAAATCACGAAAAAGTGAAATAAAAAAGGCTTAACAAAAGAACATGAATCAGTTTTGTTTTTTGTGAAACACGTTTGTGAACAATGTTCCTGTACTGCCAATAAAAAAATAGAGTTTTCGCGTTCTAGAGGTCATAAAACGTGTAGACCCGTCGAAATCTCGAGTTGCGATTTTCGGTATGATTCCAATACTTTCCCTATACATTACCATGTATTGCAGGGACAGTAAAATAATTCTAAACTCATTTAAATTACGTCCGTAGTTATTAGTATCAAAATATGAAAAATACATTTTTATTATAACTTTTTCGCAAGTTATTTTTAAAATAATTTTTTAATCATTAATATTTTCTAAACTTTAATAATTTTAAGTTGATATCAGTTAGAGATGCCGATAAGATAGATGATGTAATATGCTAACTGATGTATATTATGTATACTAGGGTGGTAAAGGGAAAGATTTAAATATTTATGTTAATATTTACTTGTTATGTTTAAATTTGAAACGGTTTTTGACGTTCTGTACTTTTATTAAATGTATAAGTATCACATTTAATAACCACTAGCCACTGATAATGCTCGAAGCGCTGGTGAAATAGCTAGTTATTTATACTATTAATGGATACTATTTTGAAACACCTACACATCAATATAAAAAAATCTGATATTGGCAGTATATGACTTTCACTACAGATTTAAATTCATTTTCTCTTTATTTCTTTAATAATTCATTTAATTAAGATCAATTGCTCAAATTAATATGCATTATTATTTTAGATTACACTGAATCTGCACTTCTATATACATTTTTGTTTTCATTCTGCAACTAAACGTATTTTTAAAACCGTCATAGAAAAAATGCGAAAAAAACTAAAATATCTCGAGAAAGACTAGTTCTAAAGTAATGGGGTTGGTCTTATTATTTTCCATAGTCAAAAATTACATATAAGACAAGTATTTAACTGATACATTTGAGCATATGCAATATTTTAATTTTAATGACTTTTGCGAGCCATTTCGCAAAAAAGGCAGGTTTCTTCTTTAATACCGAATCGTACCAAAATCTAATCAGCATCAAGGTAACCCCATGGGACTTACCTAAAAAATTTTAAGAAATTTGGTCCATTAGTTTTTGAGTTAGAGCGATTACATTCATTAAACAGACAGACGAACAGAGACACATACAGAGAGGGGGAGGGGGGTCCCAAAACGTGTAAATCAGTCAAAAACTCCAGTTACGATTTTCGAAATAATTTCAATATTTTTCCTAAGCATAACCATGTATTGCAGGGAAAGTAAAATCAAGTATCCGAGGTCTAAATTTAAAAATTATTAGTGTGCATTGCATTGACTTGTGGGAACACTGTGGTGTACTTGAGCAGCAAGTTGCAGCGCTCTTTTCTATTAAACTTCTGAGACTATTAATTTCTTTCATACAGTGTTTCCAGGAAAGTTCTTAAACACCCCCAACAACCTTGCGAGGAAAGAATCAGGAATGTGCCCTTTAGGCCTAACTACAGCAATGTTATAATGCCCTATCGAATGAAAGCGATTAACCTTAGCTCAGATGACCTGTCAATCAAACTCACACTCTACCTCAACTCAAACTCCCCTCAATAAAATCAACAAACTGGAAAAACTTCAACAAAATCCTCACAGAATCCCCCCTTTTATTCGTCAACATCAAAAACACCAAAGATATCGATGACTGTACCAATAAGCTAACCACCGAAATCAAATCCGCAATTGCCACAGTCACAACATACAACCCCCCCCCCCCCCCCCCACACTCACTACAAACTCCCCTTTCACATAAAAAACCTTATCAAAAAGCGAAATGACACCAGGCAAAGATGGCAAAACACCCGTTTCCCTCTCATCAAAACACAGTTGAACAACCTTAACAAACTAGTCAAAATTTACATCCGTATGCATAAGCAACATCAGTGGAAACGCTTTATCAACTCGCTTGCTCCCACAGACAACTCTCTGTGGGAGTTTGTCAAAAAAATCAAAAACCCCAGAGCACCTATCTCTCATCCAACAACCAGTCATGGCATAGTCCACTCTAATTCCGATATTGCAAATGCCCTTGCCACAAACTATAAAGAACAATTCTCAGAAAATCAAATTCTCAATTGTCTGGAAATTGAGAACGAAGTAACATCTAAAATAAATACCTTTTTCAACAGCCCCCCCAGTCACATTATCAAACCTGCCGCCCCCCCCCCCCCTCGGAAATCATAAAGGAAATTAAAAACTTAAAAAACAGGAAAGCTCCCGGTAACGACAACATTACCAATAAAGCAATTAAATCCCTTCCCCTCAACATTATTTATTACATTACCATCATCATAAACTCCATCCTTAAATATAAATATTTTCCAAAAGAATGGAAGAGAGAGACAGCAGTTGTTATCGGTATCCCGAAACCAGCCGAAGACCACACCTTAGCGCAAAATTTTAGACCTATCAGCCTTTTAAACTCTCTAAGCAAACTAACGGAGCGTATTATCCACACTCGGATTG
Organism: Amaurobius ferox; assembly: GCA_951213105.1. Lineage (NCBI taxonomy): Eukaryota > Metazoa > Arthropoda > Arachnida > Araneae > Amaurobiidae > Amaurobius > Amaurobius ferox. The sequence goes on from OX578153.1 coordinate 24,801,261, forward strand.
AACAACACATCGAACAAAACAACATTATTAAACCAGAACAATTCGGCTTTCGCCCCCTACACTCAACAACACACCAGCTGGTCACAGTCACCGAGTTCATTTCCGAAGGACTTAAAATCGGCCTCTCCACTGGACTTCTCCTAAATTGACGTCTCGAAGGCCTTTGATAAGCAGCGGCCTGATGCCGTAATCTACAAATTAATTCAGCTTAACATGCCAAACTCCCTCATCCACTTAATAAATTCCTACCTTCGAGACAGATCATTGACCGTCCGCTTCAGAAACACATACTCAGAACACAAACCTCTCAGGCCCGGAGTCCCACAAGTCTCACAACTGGCTCCGACCTTTTTCAATCTTTACATTAATGATATACTCAGAGCAACCAACACACACCTCGCCATGTATGCGGGCGACACAGCCATTTACACCAGAAGCTCTAAAAGATACGTAATTCGCTCCAGATTTCAAAAGCACATCAACACAATTTCCGCCTGGTTTCGAAATTGGAAAATCAAAATAAATGAAAACAAAACAAAATGCATCATTTTTTTCAAAAAAGCATAAAAAACCCAGTGAAATCAAAATTAACGAAAATCCTATACCTTACGTAAATATTGCCAAATATCTCGGATTAACATTTGACTCCAAAATGACCTGGAAACCACACATTAACAATACTATAAAAAAATTCCATGCTGCCATCCATTCTTCACTCCCCCCATGCCAGCTACCACAACAAAACCCTCCTCTACAAAACTGTTCTTCGGCCAATCCTGCTCTACGGCTCCACGATATGGGGATTCACAGACGAAAGTAACTTAAAAAGACTACAAAGAACCAAAATAAAACTTTAAGATTTATCAGGAAAGCCCCCAGATTCCTTAGAAATGACATTATCCATCTTGACTTCGGGATATCCAAAATCAATAAACAAATAGCAAAAAACGCTAATAAATTCTTTCAAAATGTAAACAAAATCCCAAACGAAGAGGTTTGTAATCTTCCTGAATATGATCCCCACCAATGGAAGTTTAGGAAAAGGCCTAGAGCCTCTACCATATTAATGAAACCTATCTAATCTAAATATAACTGTCACTCTTCAAAGATCTGAAACTTACAAAATTTAAATAATTAACAATCTACCTAATTAATTCTAATTTGCAGCTTTTATTAATTAGTAATACTATTAAATTTTAAGGAGGAACGAAATACGCATCTATATAATAAAAGGCAATGTCTGTGTGTCTGTCTGTCTTATACACTATACGTTTCGCGACCGCGCGTCGGAGAGCTACGAAATTTGGCAATCGGAGACCCGGGGGGGTGGGAAGGGGACACGTGAAAACCGATTTTTAAAATTTTAATTTTTTTTTTATTTATTTATTGTTTTATGCAATTTCGACCGTTTTTTGCCATTTTTGCCCTTTTTTCTCCACGATCCAGACGTCGTACAAAAAAACAAATCACACCATCGGAAAGAGCAGACAATTGTGAGTAAAAATATATCAATTTCAAATCTGAATTTCGATTTCTAATATTTTTTAAAGATTTTAAAACAAAAGTCACTTTTGGCTCAAAAAAACGATTTTTGGTTTTTAAATTCTCATATAGTAAAAAGTACTCATAATTTCGACTAATAATTTACATTTTTAGAAAGCTGAAATAATTGGCATTCTTACAAGTCTAATCTGGTCCAGAAATATTAAAAATTGCCTTCAGGATCGCAATTTTAAAGACGCCATGATTTTAAATTTGTCGGCTACCGGCTCAGTTCCCCAACGGCATTTCCCCCCCATCCGCAGTAGTTTCTTCACCGTCTCCATGGAGACCGCGCTTTCGGTTTTAAATGAATTGAGAGCCGAGCATAAGTGTTGTATACATCGGGCGAAATGATATTTTAAATGGATATTTTAAATAATTTAAATGATTGAATTATGGTGGTTTGAATTGTGGTGATGTATTTGAAATTATTATATTTATGGATTGGTGGAACGATATGGATGTATTTTTGATTTTAAATGCATATTTTAATTTATGGATATTTTAATTTATAGATTTTTAAATGGATATTTTAATTTTATGGATATTTTAAATGATGGAACGAGGATGGTGGAATTAAGAACTTAGCATATGGCCATTATAAAATTTAAATTAGCGCGCGGGAAGTTAGCGCGCGAGAATTGCACTCGGTAGGCCTGGGTTCGATTCCCGCCACTGACGCGGAGTACGATCACGTTAAACATATGAGTCGATAAGTCCTTCAGAGAGGTTGGTGGCAGGGGAAGGAGGGTACGGTCTCTGTGGATGCCTCCCCCACTGGGTTCCAGTCCAAACTGGGTGAATAAAAAGAAAGTTATGGAGATTGTCGCGGAGGGCACGGTAGCCCAGTGGTTAGCGTGCGGGAATTGCACTCGGTAGGCCCAGGTTAGATTCCCTCGACTGCCAAAACTGCTGCCATTTTCACGCGGAGTACGATCACGTTAAACATGTGGGTACGTAAGTCCTTCCGGGAGGTTGGTGGTAGGGGAAGGAGGGTACGGTCCCTGTGGATGACTCTCCCACTGGGTTCCGGTCTAAATTGGATGAATAAAAAGAAGGTTATGGAGATTGTCGCGGAGGGCGCGGTAGCCCAGTGGTTAGCGCGCGGGAATTGCACTCGGTAGGTCCGGGTTCGATTCCCGCCACTGCCAAAACTGCCGCTGTGTTCAGGCGGAGTACGATCACGTTAAACATGTGGGACCGTAAGTCCTTCCGAAAGGTTGGGGGTAGGGGAAGGAGGGTACGGTCCCTGTGGATGCCTCCCCCACTGAGTTCCGGTCTAAATTGGGTGGCACTTCCTGGCCGTCCAAACAGTTACCTTACACCTTACAGGTAGGTCCCGCCAGCGAGTGTGCCACGGTCAGAATTTTCAAGGGTAGCGAACAGGCTGGTCGCCAAAGGCGGCTAGTAAATAATAAAAGGCAATGTCTGTGTGTGTGTGTGTGTGTCTGTGTGTCTTATACACTATACGTTTCGCGACCGCGCGTCGGAGAGTTACGAAATTTGGCAATCGGAGACCCTGGGGGGTGGGAAGGGGACACGTGAAAACCGATTTTCAAAATTCTAATTATTTTTTTATTTATTTAATGTTTTATGCGATTTCGACCTTTTTTTGATCTTTTTGCCCTTTTTTTCTCCTCGATCCAGACATCGTAGAAAAAAACAAATCACACCATCGGAAAGAGCAGAGAATTTCGAGTAAAAATATATCAATTTCAAATCTCAGAGATAAATTCTAATATTTTTTTATGATTTTAAAGCAAAAGTCACTTTTGACAAAAAAAAACGATTTTTGGTTTTTAAATTCTCGCATAGTAAAAAGTACTCATAATTTCGACTAATAATTTACATTTTTAGAAAGCTGAAATATCTGGCATTCTTACAAGTCTAATCTGGTCCAGAAATAATGAAAATTGCCTTCAGGATCGCAATTTTAAAGACGTCATGATTTTAAATTTCTCGGCGTTCCGCTCGGCGTACCGCTTCGTTTCTCCCCCGCTGAAGCAGGGAAGGTGGTGGGTGGGGACGTCAAGGTGGAGGTGACGTCACGGTTCTGTATATGCATAGCGATGGGTGGGACAATAAGAAACCGAATTAGTTTTTACTTTCCGTTTCCCGCGCTTCCGATTTTAAATGAAATAAGAGCTTAACATATGCACTGTAGAAATTATTATATTTATATTTTAAATGATGGAACGATATGGATTTTTTAAATGGGTATTTTAATTTTATGGATATTTTAAATAATGGAACGATGGATATTTTAATTTTATGGATATTTTAAATGATGGAACGATGGATATTTAAATTTTATGGATATTTTAAATTATGGAACAATGGAATGAGGATGATGGAATTAAGAGCTTAGAGAGCATATGGTCATTTTAAATTGTAAATTAGCGCGCGGGAAGTTAGCGGTAGGCCCGGGTACGATTCCCGCCACTGCCAAAACTGCCGAAGTGTTCACGCGGAATACGATCACGTTAAACATGTGGGCCCGTAAGTCCTTCCGAGAGGTTGGTGGTAGGGGAAGGAGGGTACGGTCCCTGTGGATGCCTCCTTCACAGGGTTCCCGTCTAAATTGGGTGAATATAAAGAAAGTTGCGGAGGGCGAGGCAGCCCAGTGGTTAGCGCTCAGGAATTGCACTCGGTAGGCCCGGGTTCGATTCCCGCCACTTCCAAAACTGCCGCCGTGTTCACGCGGAGTACGATCACGATAAACATGTGGGTCCGGAAGTCCTTCCGAGAGGTTGGTGGTAGGGGAAGGAGGGTACGGTCCCTGTGGATGCCTCCCTCACAGGGTTCCCGTCTAAATTGGGTGAATATAAAGAAAGTTGCGGAGGGCGAGGCAGCCCAGTGGTTAGCGCTCAGGAATTGCACTCGGTAGGCCCGGGTTCGATTCCCGCCACTTCCAAAACTGCCGCCGTGTTCACGCGGAGTACGATCACGATAAACATGTGGGTCCGGAAGTCCTTCCGAGAGGTTGGTGGTAGGGGAAGGAGGGTACGGTCCCTGTGGATGCCTCCCTCACAGGGTTCCCGTCTAAATTGGGTGAATATAAAGAAAGTTGCGGAGGGCGAGGCAGCCCAGTGGTTAGCGCTCAGGAATTGCACTCGGTAGGCCCGGGTTCGATTCCCGCCACTTCCAAAACTGCCGCCGTGTTCACGCGGAGTACGATCACGATAAACATGTGGGTCCGGAAGTCCTTCCGAGAGGTTGGTGGTAGGGGAAGGAGGGTACGGTCCCTGTGGATGCCTCCCTCACAGGGTTCCCGTCTAAATTGGGTGAATATAAAGAAAGTTGCGGAGGGCGAGGCAGCCCAGTGGTTAGCGCTCAGGAATTGCACTCGGTAGGCCCGGGTTCGATTCCCGCCACTTCCAAAACTGCCGCCGTGTTCACGCGGAGTACGATCACGATAAACATGTGGGTCCGGAAGTCCTTCCGAGAGGTTGGTGGTAGGGGAAGGAGGGTACGGTCCCTGTGGATGCCTCCCTCACAGGGTTCCCGTCTAAATTGGGTGAATATAAAGAAAGTTGCGGAGGGCGAGGCAGCCCAGTGGTTAGCGCTCAGGAATTGCACTCGGTAGGCCCGGGTTCGATTCCCGCCACTTCCAAAACTGCCGCCGTGTTCACGCGGAGTACGATCACGATAAACATGTGGGTCCGGAAGTCCTTCCGAGAGGTTGGTGGTAGGGGAAGGAGGGTACGGTCCCTGTGGATGCCTCCCTCACAGGGTTCCCGTCTAAATTGGGTGAATATAAAGAAAGTTGCGGAGGGCGAGGCAGCCCAGTGGTTAGCGCTCAGGAATTGCACTCGGTAGGCCCGGGTTCGATTCCCGCCACTTCCAAAACTGCCGCCGTGTTCACGCGGAGTACGATCACGATAAACATGTGGGTCCGGAAGTCCTTCCGAGAGGTTGGTGGTAGGGGAAGGAGGGTACGGTCCCTGTGGATGCCTCTCCCACTGGGTTCCGTTCTAAATTGGGTAAATAAAAAGAATGTTATGGAGATAGTCGCTGGGGGCGAAGAAGCCCAGTGGTTAGCGCGCGGGAATTGCACTCAGTAGGCCCGGGTTCGATTTCCAAAATTGCCGCCGTGTTTACGCGGAGTACGATCACGTTAAACATGTGGGTCCGTGAGTCCTTCCGAGAAGTTGGTGGTAGGGGAAGGAGGGTACGGTCTAAATTGGATGAATAAAAAGAAAGTTATGGAGATTGTCGCGTAGGGCAAAGTAGCCCAATGGTTAGCGCGCGGAAATTGCACTCGGTAGGCCCGGGTTCGATTCCCAAAATTGCCGCCGTGTTTACGCGGAGTACGATCACGTTAAACATGTGGGTCTGTAAGTCCTTCCGAGAGGTTGGTGGTAGGGGAAGAAGGGTACGGTCCCTGTGGATGCTTCTCCCACTTGGTTCCGGTCTAAATTGGGTGAATAAAAAGAAAGTTATGAAGAATATCGCGGAGGGTGAAGTACCCCAGTGGTTAGTGCGCGGGATTTGAACTTGGTAGGCCCGGGTTCGATTCCCAAAATTGCCGAATAAAAATAAAGTTATGGAGATTGTCGCGGATGGCACGGTAGCCCAGTGGTTAGCGCGCGGGAATTTCACTCGGTAGGCCCGGGTTCGATTCCCGCCATTGCCAAAACTGCAGCCGTGTTCACGCGGAGTACGATCACGTTAAACGTGTGGGACTGCAAGTCCTTCCGAGAGGTTTGTGGTAGGGGAAGGAGGGTACGGTCTTTTCGGATGCCTCCCCCATTGGGTTCCGGTCTAAATTGTGTGGCACTTCCTGGCCTTCCAAGCAGTTACCTTACACCTTTCTGGTAGGTCGCGCCAACGAGTTTGCCACGGTCAGAATTTTCAAGGGTAGCGAACAGGCTGGTCGCCAAAGGCGGCTAGTATGTCAATAAAATATGAATCACATCAGTCAAAAACAAAATTCTGCAATATGTGTCCTACTGAAAAAATCTGATGTGGGCAGCACATGACCTTCCTTATATAATGCAATGAATTTGTTGCTTTTATAGTTAAAAAAGTGTTGCCAAGTTGGCGACATTCCGCTAAATTAGTCACCAAAATCCGACCAAGCGTTATGGACGGAGAAATAAGTTATTCTTACAGCAGATAAATGACTATTGGCGTTCAAATACAAATGTATTACTCAAAGTATCTTTTTTCATCAATGGAACGAGTTAGATTCACGGTAATGATGTCACCCAATTTATCGCATGATATTACATATGGAAAGTGAACATGTTTCTTAACAGTTAATATTTTTTTTAATTTATGGGACTTTTTAATAAATGTATTTGAAAAATGTGCAATATCTCGAAAACGGTTCATGCTAACGTTCTAAAATTTATGTCAATCCTTTTCTAAGGAAAAATTACATAAGAAATGTCTTTTTGCGTAACTTTATTAAAGGTTTTGATTTTTTAATGATTTTTTCAAAATTTCACTTGAAAATTTAGGAGGGTTCTGAATATTTGATTGTGTTTTAAAGCAATAGGCTTCCAGTATTCATGGATTGTGATTCTTGTACCAAATTTCATTCGAATCGCTTCATTCGTTCGTGAGATATCGTCTCCACAGACTCACTGGCACACACACACAGACATCACTTCAAAAATGTTCGATTCGTGATCAGGGATGCTTGAAACGTGCTCTCCTGTCGAAAATTCGAATTCGAATTTTCGACCCCATCACAATAATTTCCTTATACATTATATATATAAGGAAAGTAAAAACACCGAATTGAAAAACTTTATTTAAAAAATAAATTGTCATTAAAGGTATTTAAGTCTGTAAACAGCTGTTATTAAGTAACGTTTTCCACGCAGCGTGCATATTTAGATATCCTAAATAAATAGTTATTTGTTAAAAGGCCATAAGTAAAGATCACATTCTTTCCCAATAGATGCTACGACAGTATGCAGTATCGGTTTTCCTCACGAAAGATCGGGTGTCTTAAACAAGGACTTTTTAACAAGCTGTTTTCTCTCGTTTGCTATGCTCTTCAACCGCCGTTTTTATTTCGTATAAAACAGAAATTCTGATGTGAGCAGCACATGACTTTCCGTGCAGACTCATATTCATGTTTTTTTTATGTCTTCAATAATTCATTAAATTGAGTTTAATTGCACAAAATAACATCCATAATTATTTCAAATTACATAGAAATAGCACTTTTATTTCAATTTTCGTTTTCATTCGTAACTGAACTTATTTTCAAAGGTTGAGTAGCGAAAATGCGAAAAAAAAAACTAAAGTATCTCGATAACGGCTAGTCCTACAGTTATGGGCTTGGTCTTATTCTTTTTATTGCCAAAAATTACGCACAAAACAAGCATTTACCTGATATATTTATAAGTATAGTCTTATATCTCTATACATCTTCTGTTTTAGATTTTGACGATTTTTGCGAGCCATTTCGCAAAAAAGGAAGTTATTTTATTCTGAATCGTATCAAAATCAAATCTACACCAGGGTAACCTAAGTGACTTTTCTACCAAATTTTATGAAATTTGGTCTATTATCTTTTCAGCTAGAGCGGATACAGGTAATTTATGTATGTCATTTCGCAAAAAAAGGCAGGTTTTTCTATCCCGAATCGTACCAAAATCTAATCAGCACCAGGCTCAGTCATAAGAGACTTACCTACCAAATTTTATGAAATTCGGCCAATTAGTTTTTGAGTTAGAGAGGATACATACATTGCACAGACAGACGCACTCTGAACAGACAGACACACCCTCACCCAGACAGACGGGAAGCATATTTTTTTCAAAATGTATAATTATTTTCTGTTTATTGCATATAATTTAAGTTTCTGTGTGCTTTCTGTTTTACAAATTAACATTCAAAACATTTATTTTATTTAAATAATTTAAATTGAAAATACCCTTTTTTACCTTCCCGAAGTTAAAATATTATGTTTTAAAAAGGTTTGGTTCAATTTTGAGATATTTTAAAATTTAAGAACATACGTGTTTACTTTTCAAAAACCAGGCCTGAGTTTGTGCAGATATCATTTTTAGCTTTCCTTCAGTGAGGAAAGTAAAACATGTTTGTCCTATCCTATATATCTTCACAACACAAGAATCTTTCTTTGTTATAGTATTTCAAAATTCTCTACTTTTCAACAAGCAGATTAACAATATAACGACATATTGTTTTTTGTGATAACGTGCTTCAACTATATACGTAGGTAGAGGATGTCATGACTCCACTCCCCATTGGAGGAAAATTTAGATTAATTCTCTGTATAATCCATATTAGGAAACGAAATTTGGCACTATAACTTCCCATTCAATCAACCTCTTGGTCCCTTTTCAAAATACAGCGGCTACATCTATGGTTTCGGCTTTACAACTCTCTAACTCTCATAAACTTCAACTCTCTAATTCTTATGAACCTCAACTCTCTTGAACCTTAACTCTCTAACACACTTAAATTTAAACTTTCTAACTATCTTAAACCGCAACTCTCTAACTCTCTTGAACAGCAACTACTGAATTCTCTTGAACCTCAATTCTCTAAATCACTTGAACCTCAACTCTCTGAATCTCTGGAACCTCAACTTCACAACTCTTTTGAATCATAACACTTTAACTGTCTTGAACTACAACTCTCTAACTCTCATAAACCTCAACTCTCTAATTCTTATGAACCTCAACTCTCGTGAACCTTAAGTTTTCAATTTTTTTCAAGCTAAATTCTTTAACTTCCTTGAATTAAACCACAACTCTCTAACTCCCTTGAACCTCAACTCTCACCGCCTCTTCAACCTCAGTCTCCAACATCTTAACAATTTCATCTCACCATATTTTCTGCTTTGAGAGTGATATTTTTTCCCTTTTTACGTCACTTCATCTTTGAAATGTGTCATTTCACATCGTTACTCACAACTCCACAGATGACAGAAATACTAACTTCACACTCACAAGATGCTGTCACCATAATATTTTTCTCTGCCTCCCAGGAATAACATGACAGTCGTGACTGCGAGTTGAGTGAAATCGAGGTAGTGACACAAATCGCGATTACAGTACCCTCAGAGTTATTATTTTCATCGCATCACTACTCACTGTTCGAGTGATTCACACCAGTGGTTTACAAGAAGAGTGATATTCCTACTGAATCGAATATGAACAGTGTTTTGCTCAGGTGACAAATGTTATCTGGATTAGAGGTGAATAAACGATTTGAGGTGGGATTGCCATAAACATAAATCATGGAATCATATGCAGGAATCCTAGAAAATTCATAAACATCCCAATAATTTTATAAGGAATAGTTCATGAGTGTTTAAGTTAGGCTTATTTGCAGTAAAGTGACTGTACCCCATCGAATAGAAGTGATTGCAGCGCCCCTAGTTCAGAATTTATGAAGTTAGTATAATGGTAGAAAAAAAAACTATAAAGCATTGTCTACTGCATAGGAAACCCAAATAAAACTGTTAGAGTAGGCTATTATTTAGGGGGGTTCTGAACATTCGATTGCGCATAAAAACAGTAGGCTTCCAGTGTTTAAGGATTGTGATTTTTGTCCCAAATTTTGTTCGAATCGGTCCATTCGTTCGTCAGTTATCGTCTCAAAAGTCTCACTGATACACACACACAGACATCACTTCAAAAATGTTCAAAAATGTTACTTTCCTTATATACATAATGTATAAGGAAAGTATTGTGAAGGGGTCGAAAATTCGAATTCGAGTTTTCGATGGGAGAGCACGTTTCAAGCATCCCTGATCACGAATCGAACATTTCTGAAGTGACGTCTGTGTGTGTGTGTGAAAGTGTGTATGTGTGTGTGTGTGTGTGTGTGTGTGTGTGTCAGTAAGTCTGAGGAGACGATAACTGACGAACAAATGGACCGATTCGAACGAAATTTGGTACAAAAATTACAATCCGTAAACACTGGATGCCTATTGTTTTGATACGCAATCGAATGTTCGGAATCCACCTAAATTTTCATGTGAAATTTTGAAAAAATCGTCAAAAAATCAGAACCTCTAATAAAGTTACGCAAATAGACATTTCTTATAGTAATTTTTCATTAGAAAACGATTGACATAAATTTTAGAACGCTAACATGAACCATTCTCGAGATATTGTACATTTTTCAAAAAAAATTATCAAAAAATCATATAAAATAATAAAAGAATATTTCCTATTGAGAAACATGTTCACTTTTCATATGTATAATACCATGCGATAAATTGGGTGACATCATTCTCGTGGATCTAGCTCGTTCCATTCATGAAAAAAGAAACTTTGAGTAATACTTTTGTATTTGCATGAAAATAGTCATTTATCTGCCGTAGAATAAATTATTTCTCCGTCCATAACGCTTGGCGAGATTTTGGCGACAGATATGGCGGAATGTCGCCAACTTGGTGACTTTTTAAATGTTGCTAAATCAACGAAAAACTCTCCAAATGGATAAAAATGACGCTAAATCAATGGAAATGACGACTCATTGACAAAATTCAATATCTTGGAAAGAATATAAATATCTACTATAAAAATAATTTATTTTTTTTTACTGTAAAAGTAGTAAATTCATTGCATTATATAAGGAAAGTCATGTGCTGCCCACATCAGATTTTTTTTTCTTTCTCAATACCGTTTTTAATTTTCAAACTAACATCAAGTAAAATCAATATAATAATATACTAATCAATTTTATACCGAATAATATTATAAATTTTTGGTGATCAGAATGGGAGTTAACAATAAAAATCAGCAAAAATGAATTGAATAATGTTGTTCTAAGGAAATATGCTAATGACAATATGCTAAACGATTTTATGAGTCCAGTGATTGATAACTTATATTTAAATGTAATTTTATATTTGCCAACATGCCATACCGCATACATAAATGTACTAATACGCTTTAGGATTAAGCCATGATTAAATACTAAACCTTATATTATTTTAATGTATGACAGTAAAATAAAATTACAGAGGTAAATGCGAGGAAATTTGTTGGGACTGGGGCCTCGTCATGTATAAAAATAATTTACCTCGCCACAATCTCACTAAGATTGAGAAGGACTGGTATAGAATATTTTGATTTTCTCGACGGGATGTGTGAGGACGGGAAACTGACCCTCTTTTCAACATGTACAGCCATCGCTTCAATTGGAAGTTAAGATGACCGCTGTTGCGGCAGTATATATATTTAAGAGCCTTACCCTAGGCTAAGGCTCCTATATATACAGGCTGGCGCAAGAGCGGCCATTGAAGCTCCTGTGGGAGCGACGGCTGTGCTTGGCGAGAAGCGGGGTTACTTTCTCTTGCTATTTATCGCTATAATGGCGCATTTCTATGCGTCTTTAAGCTATCGACTGTCAAACTCGGATTTTATCCGAGAGTCTCGAAAAATTTTATACTTTTAAAACGCGCATTTTAAATGTAATATTTTACATAAAATATAATACTTCTTATTTTGATTAGAAGGAAAAGTGTTATTAATCAAATTTTACATGCAATACGTTTCTATTTTGAGTATTTCTATAACAATTTCACCAGAATTAATGTGTTTAAAAATAGCAACAATTCTAAAAAATTTTTTAAACAATATAAAAACGTCTTTGACTGTTAACATATTCATACCTATTTTGATAATACTCGATAGCGTATTTTAAACAGGCATGATTTATTTATTATTTATTGTTATGATTTACTTCACTTTATTTATTTGGGGGGGGGGGGGGTATTTGTCTAAATTTAATAAAAACTGGAAACTTCTAACGGTGTTTTGCGTAATTGTTTTTACGATATGTTGGTGGTGGACTTTCGTTGATAAACCCTTCTTTATCATTAAAATAAAATTTCTGATTCTGAAAAACAAATGGGGGGGGGGGGGGGGGGGGCATTTTGGCATGGACGCCAAAAGTCCTTCGACAATGATAAAGTTGAAACCGAATACCGTAGCTAAGGAAAAATGGCTGACTCTCTGCTTTAAATGCTAAAAGTTTAACAAATATCAAGTATGTTTTCTTACAATACTTGCTTATTGCCTAGATTTTTCTAATTAATGATCTATTGTTCCTTACTTAATGTCTTATAGTCATCCCTAACTCAGATGTAGTAATACAAAAGTGCACACTCAACTAGCGATAGGATATAAAATTCCATCTCCCCTATTATTGTTTAAATATTGTTTACTTTAATAGAGCACAACAAAATTACACTTAAACACCAATGCTTTCTTTTTACTGGATAATTTAAACATACATTTGAAGAGATTCAGTGGCGTCGCCAAGGAGGGGAATTCGGAGGTCATGACCCCCCCCCCCCCCCCCCCCCCCCCCCCCCCCCCCCGAATCCATTAAATTTCGAAAAAACAATATATGGAGAATTAGAAAGCAAAATATTTGGTTACCAAACACCCTCCCACTAGAAATTTTTTCTTGTGCTGCTATTGAAGATTTAATTTATCAAGATCATATGGCCATACTGTCAAAGGATAGCATCTTTCATGGAGGACATTGTTTCTAAAATAGAAACTTACATATAGCAATAAAGAACCATGAGTCAAAATAAAATTCTGTTAACACATGTTGCTATTTATTATTTAAAAAAATAACTAATAATTGCATTGAACTTGAAAGCTGATAATTATAATACACAACTTCTGTAATTTTATAAGCAGTAGTAAAGAATTAACAATTAAATTTTTTTTTTCCTCTTTTCATCGTAAATTTAAATAACTATAAATTCCTAGAATACATATATTTTCAACTGCATACTTTTTATAGACATTCAACAAAAAACCTCTCAATTCTAAAATATTGTATTGTAGAATATTCATGAAAATGAAAAATTGCTAGGGTACTTGTCATTCCTTACTATTTAAGTTTCAAAATCACTTTACTTGATATGAAGAATATATCATGGGTACACAAGAAGAAAAACACTAAATCCAAAAAGATAATTTTGAGATAAATGGATTTTAGAGTTTGAACGTTTCTAAATAATGTTATTTTGCTTGATATGCATTTTCTTTATTTTATTTAAAAATACTGATATTACATTTTAGCAATTTGTTTATTTTATACTGTGATTTTTAATATATTTAGGACATCATTTTTTAAAATGACCGCATCACTAGTTGTTAGTTTCATGTTATTTATTGTAAAGCAAGTATTAATATCTAGCTCTTTATTTTTATTGCCTGTAGACAGAACACAGATTTTTTTACTTATAGATAATTCATTTATTGCATTTTTGCTATAAATGTTCTTTCCTTGTATGCCCATGATATCTGATATAGTTTCATGTTAAAATTACATTCATACTTATAGATAACAGTAATACAAATGCATTCTTAATATGAATGGCAATGTTTTGCAATAAAACTACCCATTCCCTGGATGCTTGTGAAGAGATTATTCTCATAAAAATATCTCCCTTATGATTAAAAAAACAATTTGTATTCAGTTAATAAATTTTAAGTCCCGTTAATATTATATATTTTGTTAAGTATGGGTTAATATTAATGAATGTCTATTTTACTTTAGAATATCGATTTTCTAAGAGCATTATAAATTTTTATACCAACATGTTTATATATTTCTGAATTAGTAGTCGTAAGTTTTACTAAATTACTCATGTGCAATTCCTAATTCTTCTCAAATGTATAAACAATAGCAATATTTGAACTTACTGTTGGAAAATTTTAGAATTACGTTTTATGCAACTATGTTTCGACATGTGGTTGGATGGCAATTGGTTTTAGCTTGAAAGATGAAAAAAATATATATATTACCTTCAATACCTAAAACAGTGATGTGGCCTCATTTCTTTGGGTTATATAATATAATTCGTCTTAACCTCTACTATTTTCTGCAAAATTTACACATTCAATCATAATTGTTCATTTTTAACATATTATGATTTAAACGTTTTCACTAAGTTTACACGAACAGTTTGCATACTAACTTTGAAAAAAATATATAATCTTCACTTTCAAATCAATATTTTATATTTAAAAGTGAAAGAAGGTAAACAGTCAAAGTTAATATTTTACAAGGTAAATATACGGATGCGATTGAAAAAATTAGCACAATTTACTTCTCAGTAAATTGTTGCATTTTGGAGAAAACAAATAACACAGATGGACAATTTAACATTTTATTGAGACAGCAAATCTTAATATTTATACAAATTTCTTAGTATTTTGAACAGTCATAGATGCATTTATAGATCATTTAATACATATTTTAAATAATCTGTTATGAGCCATGACGAATCTCCAATTGATGAGGTTCAAACAATCTCAACAAACTATGTGTGTGGGACCCATAATGAATACGAAAAGAGTAACCTGAAAGAACAAGGTATGATTAAATACAATTAAAATAATAATGAAATTTCAATATATATTTCACACTTTCAAAAATGTCATAATATTTTGAAACTAATAATTATTTTGATATGAAATTTTCAGCCCCATACACTAGTACTATAGAAACTAGAACTGCATTTTGATGCAAAAAAATTCTTTGTAACACTTTCCAATATAGTTGAAAAGTGTTTATAACTTTGTTCATTCATTCTGTTTGTCTGTCCGTTCATACGATAATTGTCATAAAAATGACTTTATCAAAATAAAATTTTAGTATGTTGGTCAGACGGTCTGTGGAACATACGGGAATGTAAATGAATAATATCACCCAATTAGTTTTGGATTGAACCCGGGTTGAAAAAGTGAAAGTTTTTTAAATAAAAATTAAAATAATAATGACACCCATATTATATGAAGAAATCATGTGCCCCACTTGAAAATAAAATATTGTATCCATCTTTTTATCCAATGTAAAAATTGTGATTTTTAAAGTTCTTATTTATATTTAGTGTTGCATCCGTCCTAAAACAGCTTATATTTTGCATAATTTGTGACAGCAAAATGGTTCACAATGTTGACCGATGTATAGGCGAATGATGGTGTATCAAGTGCCTGCCTATTTGTAATAAATATTGCATATTTGCACTGTATGCATTTTAACGTTTAAATTCAACTCTATGTTTTAAAAGCTTTCAGCATAATAAATTATATCCTGATGAAAAATAACTCAAATTTTGCTGTTCTAAATCTGTAAATTGTAATGGTGATAAAGATATTTCTCAAATTATACAGCTTGACACATGATTAAAAACTTGAAATTCAAATAGAGATACCTTTCAAATTATACAGTTTGGCACAAAATTATAAATTTTCATATAAAACTTGAACTTTCAATATAGAAAATGGTCTCAACTTGAGGAAACTCCTAATTCAGTAATTGTAAGAGTCCATCAAAAGCAGGAGCGAAAAGAACATGTTTTTCAAAATATGCAAGTTGGCACGAAATTAAAACTTGTCATATAAAATTGGAAAGTATTATTTATAACTTATATAACAGTGGATAATGGTAAATTGCAATAGAATCCACCACCAGCAAGGGAGATTGAAGAAAATCCTAATTCGGTATTTGTATCAGTCCATCAAAAGCAGGAGTGAGAACATATTTTTCAAAATATGCAATTCAGCACGAAATCAAAACTTGTCATATAAAACTGGAAAGTATTTATAATGAGTATAAATATAAGAGTAGATAATGGTAAAATGTAGTAGAATCCGTCACAAGCAGAAGGGAGATGAAGAAACATTTCAAATTATATATCAGTTTCGCACAAAATTTTAAATTTTCATATAAAACTTGAACTTTCAATATAGAAAATGGTCACAATTTGAAGAAAATCCTAATTCGGTAATTGTATGAGTCCACCAGAAGCAGAAGCGATAAGAATATATTTTCCAAAATTTGCAATTTGGCACGAAATTAAAACTTGTCATATAAAACTGGAAAGTAATTATAACTTGCGTATAAATATAACAGTAGATACATATATATATATGAAAATAGTAAAGTGTAATAGAATCCCCTACAAGCAGATGGAGATTGAGAGACTTTTCAATTTATACGGTTTGGCACAAAATTATAAATTTTCATATAAAACTTGAACTTTCAATATATAAAATGGTCTCAAGTTAAGGAAAATCCTAATTCGGAAATTGTAAGAGTCCGTCAAAAGCAGGAGCAAGAAAAACATTTTTCAAAATATGCAATTCAGCATGAATTAAAAACTTGTCATAAAAATTGAAAATATTTATAACTTGAGTAAAAATATAACAGTAGATAATGGTGAATTGTAATAGAATCCGCCACAAGCAGAAGGGAGATGAAGAAACATTTTAAATTATACAGTTAGGCACAAAATTAATTTTCATATAGAACATGAAATATCAATATAGAAAATGTTCACAACTTGAAAAAAATTCTTGAAGGATATCTTCAGCTTAAAAACATACGCAAAAGTACACTGAAAGTATTCTAGTGAAGATACCATACAATTAAATTTTCAATCCTGTCATAATGTATCCCTTATTATATCCCTATGTGTGTATAAGGAAAGTTATATTTCAAAGCAATGGTGAAATCCACAAAATTTATATTAAGTATTAAATCAAAGAAAAGTTTGGAAAGTTTACCTCTGTGTCAATTGTACCATTGACTTCTTGATGATCTAAAATGGATCCAGCCTTTAGGTATTTCACGTGTTTAGATTGGAGTAATGCAGGATGACTTTGCACATCACGGCTTCAAATTTCTCCAATTATCAGCTTCATGCTGGGACTTTTCAAAATATCCCTTTAATAAAGTGGATTTAAAATATTACAAACAAATTTTTGGAAACATTGAGAACAAAACTATCTATAGATGTTGAATTAGTATGTAATACCATCATACAAAATAATAGAAACTTACACAATTACAAATTTTTTTAATTTACTTTCATTTTGCCCTTAATTTTCAGCACATTTCATAATTTAGCAACCAGTTACTCAGATCTTGAAATATTTTGTAACAACCAATATACTCATATCAATTCCAGCTCATCAATATATACTTGCTGAGCAATTATTTTATGTTACTACTACAGTTAATAAGTATTTTGGACTCATTTGAACATTTTTTAAAACTATAGTCCGACAGAAAACAGAATTTTTAAACTTAAACATGCTTGATACAGTTTAACATATTCAAATTTACTACTGCATAATACTTAAAAGTATAGCACACTTTGCAAACAAAACAAACATTAAAACTGTGCAGGTATAAGCATACTATCGATGGCTAAGTTTCATAATGAAACTTCATTTACAAATTTCTTATAACCAAAAATGTATTTTATTCTAAATTATAATTTTCATAAAATACTAAATTTGATATAATTTAAATTAGACTGCAAATTCCAGAACTTTAAATTTTATGTAAAAATTGCAAAAAAATGATACTCGGGAAAACAGATTCATTAAATTTGTAAACAGAAATAGTTTCAATAAAAATTACTATCAAAGGTACAACATACCTGAGTTGAATAGTGGCAAATTAAAAGGAAAAGTTTGAAATATCTTTTTTAGCATACTATATCATATTTTTATTCATTATCTGTGCAGAATCAGCTACAAAAAGCTATTGTCCAATTCAACATTGTGGGTTAATTTGTAAGGTAAATTATTGATCTTCTAAATGGATTTAAAATTTTGCCTTCACATGTAGAAATATCTTAATATAGATAGCTTATATCTATCTTAATAGAAAATTGACTTTCTAGTATTCAGTTACTTTGAGAAATTATTTCAAGCTATATCAGGTATGCGAATTTTAATGTTACATAAATGCCATAGTATTTTAAAGCTTAAGTTTAACTATACTTGACAAGATAATATATCAATAATATAAATAACATAAAATAGAAAAATCAATGAGTCAAAATAATGCATGCAATTCATATTAGTACAAACAAAATATAGTATCTGCAGAAATGTTAAAAATCTCTGGCAGCATAAGTCTATGCTAACTTAAAATGAGAAATAGGTAATCAAAAATATATTTGCTTGTAACGTTGTAGTATGTACACTGAATACTTAATCATAAAACAAAATTATTAATTTTATAAATGCTTTGGAGACAATCAAAATAGCATGTTTTTATTTTTTTTTAAATGCAGCATTCACATATTTCTACAGTCTTTAAAGTACAATAATATATTAAAACACAAATTTCAAAGTCAAATCTTGCTATCTTGGCGTTAAGTCATCGATAAACCCACGCCAAAATGCGATAGCAACCCTACAATTGCATTGCAAGAAAAAATCCTATTTAACTATTATAAAAAATTAATTTATTGAAAGTTCAGCTTTAAGAAACCAATTTTCAAACCTTCTTTTCAAGATCTTAACATACATTTACTTTTAAAAAGACAAAAGAAAGCATAAAATATGAAACTACTTACACTGCGCAATTCAGATGAATGTCCAGGAATCTATCCATTTCTTCGGCAGTTTATAAAGCCATATTTTCCTTTTTTCGGGATCTTGAGGAAATTTAAACATTTCCTACGTCTTCCTCCAATGATTAGTGCCATTTATTATACCACAATCACCCATTTTACAGATAAAATACATATCAAACATCAGACAAGTAACGTGCGCTCGCCATTGAAATAGCATAGGCAGACGGTAACAGACAGTTACGGCAGGAGCTTCAATGGCGGTTGCGCCAGCCTGTCTATATAGGAGTCTTACCCTAGGCTGCAGGACCATGACGTCACGACCGAACATTTCCTGTTTCAGGAGAGAAACCTGCTTTTCGTGACGGTCAGAACTGGGACTTCGGTAACAATTCCTAGTCGATACGCGACCATAGAAGTTTCACTTCAAAATGTTATAAAATTAGAGGAAACGTATATTTCTATAATCTAATATCCAATACAACACAGTTTGGGGTGGATTTCCTACGAAAAAACGTAGGTTCCCTGGGGGGTGATTTTAACCACCCTGTATGGCTTAAATATACACTAGTTAAAAGTGAAATTTTAGCAACATGAAGGAATGAACGTAGCCATAGGCAAATCACAGTACCGGTAGAAGTAAGAGTCATATGCAAATGATTAAGTTTCCGTACGTATCGGGTCACGTGACACCCAGTTTCGGGTGATGAAGACCAGCAGACGGCTCGTCCTGTAAATGATTTTCAGCAGCTGAACTTTCGAAAAGGTGGAAAAGAGATACCTCGAAGACATCAGCAAGCTGTATACCAGCAGCAAACGGCAGGGGAACGAGACCGCATCCTGGAGCTGCGTGACGTGCGTTTGTCGATGAGTGAAATTGCCACTGGTGTTAGACACGACGGGAGTACCATCCAGCTATATGTGACACGATGGATGCAGGAACATCTGAGAACACGTCGAAGAGGAAGTTGATCGAATAGGCGCACGACATAGATCACAGACCGGCAGATTCGTCGAACGGCTCGTCGAGACCCGTTCGTGACATCCGAAACAGCCTGTCGCCATCAACGGTTGCACCTACGTGCACTCAAACCATTCGCAACAGGTTGCATGAAGTGCAACTGCGCGCACGGCGGCCAGCCACTGGGGTGCTGTCCTCATAGCAACTGGACCAATGAATGGCGTCGTCTATTGTTTACGGGTGAATCTCGCTTGTGCCTGTGGAGGAATGACAGCCGTGGATAGGTGTGGCGGCTTCCCGGGGAACGTCACTTGCCAGCCCATATCACTGGCCCTCACCAGGCATCATGGTTTGGGGCGGTATCATGTTCGATCAACGGACAGCTCTGGTGCACATTGCAGGTAATGTGGCATCGGACCTGAACGTCATGCAAGTTGTGATGCCTGTGGTTCGGCCACTGGTGTACGCCGTCCCCGGCACGGTGTTTCAGCAAGACAATGCCACACCGCACGGCGAACTCTCAACAGCCTGAATGGAATTCATATCCTTTCCTGTCCGGCAGCCTTGCCGGATCTCTCTCCCATTGAACACATGTGGATCCTCATGGGACGTCAGGTGCACCGGGGACCACTGGTACATACCGTAGACGAACTGCGTACCGCAGTGGACGCTGCTTGGCAAGGATTACCGCAGGCAACCTCAGGATTACCTCACGCAACCTCAGGATTACCTCACGCAACCTCAGGATTACTTCAGGCCTCATCGATAGTATACCTCGCCGTTTAGTGGCCAGTATATCTGCCCGTAGGGGCCACATTCTTTACTGAATAAACAGGTTTTTTTTGCATATCTTTGTTTGTTCTTTTAGTCATTTGCATATGACTCTCTCTTATACCGGCACTATGATTAGTATATAGCTATGTGCATAATTCCTTCATGGTTTTGCAATTTCACTTTTGACGAGTATATATCAACTATACAGTATAACGTCCTAGAAGCATTTCTCAAGTACAGCATACAGTATCAGTTGGCCAATTACCTTCTTGTTAGAACTCGTTCTGAGGTAAAGCTATTAATTAATTTGAAAAATATTCCTGTTTCTACTTTCTTTACGTTTTTATAAGTTTATTTATGGTCTTAAATTATATTTTGTATATTTAAAAGAGCTTCTGCGTCACCATCCACTTGTATTGAGTTTTAGACATATGTGAAACTCGCCTACTCATGGAATCGGTTAGCAGTCCTATTTTCGCTTAAAAAAGAGCAGATTCTTTCCATCTCATTTGCACTGAACCATAAATTAATTTTAGTTTTGGAGCAATAATATTGAACGGGTTCGAAAATTTAAAATATTGGTTCAGAAAAGAAAAATTCTTGCTTTTGATACAAATCTGCGATGAATTACGGAGCTAGTTATAACTGAAAATTGCATCAACGAAAAGAAAAGTAGTCCAATAGCAGAGAGCAAACAAAAGTCGCAAACAACATTGAAAGCAGCCCGATCTGGTAACTCCGATTTGTTTCATATTTTGCTGTGGCCTTTGTCAGCGCAGCTTTCTGGATTTTAATTTAAAAGATTAATTTCCGAACGTTGATTAATAAAATGAAATCATTCATTATATAAAATGTACTTTTAAAATATTATCGATATATGTAGAAAATACATAAAAATATTTCACTTTTAAGTTTTCGCAATATCATACCCTGTAAGGAGATAGAATAATGTTATTCATTTGGGCTTAGCTATGTATTAAGAACTATGTATTACGATTAGCTATGTATTACGGTATGTACCAGCGGTCCAAATGGCAGTCGTTTAAGAGTTGACCTTTCTTGATATAAATAAAATAACATTTAGACTTGAAATGGCAAAATTAGTGCCAGTATGAAATCCACAGAGAAAAACTTTGTTAAATTTTCGTATTTTTCTTGGTAATTTAATACATTTGAAAATAGTGGATTAGAATGAAACTACCTGTTTAATTATTTATCCACCAACTCTGAATGCTAAAGATTGGAGTGGACAAATATGGGCGTGTTAATATACACCATAATTATGAAATATAGCGTCGAAAATAGCCTTCTCAATCGAAAATTGGCCTAGTTAGGTTCTGGCCCGTGGTCAAGTTTCAGCCACTTTAGATAACCAGGAGGGAATTTTGGGGGGGGGGATTTTGAGAGACTTTACATCACTATTTTGTTCAGGGCGCGGTAGCCCAGTGGTTAGCTCGCGAGAATTGCAGTCGGATGGCCCGGGTTCGATTCCCGCCACTGCCAAAACTGCCGCCGTGTTCACGCAGATTACGATCACGTTAAACATATGGGTCCGTAAGTACTTCCGAGAGGTTGGTGGTAGGGGAAGGAGGGTACGGTCCCTATGGGTGCCTCATCCACTGGGTTCCGGTCTAGATTAGGTGGCATTTCCCGGCCGTCCGAACAGTTACCTTACACCTTTCTGGTAGGTCGGACGGGCTGGGTCTCAACATCAACAACAACAACCACTATTTTGTTCATTTCGGGGGGATCGAATCTGGCTATATTAGGTTTTGCCCTATGGTCGACAGTATAAATGGGCAGAGATTCAGCCTTCTAAGTTTCCAGGGAGGCTTCTGGAGGGTCTAAAAAGACTAAAAAATGAATAAATAAATAAATAAAATAAAATAAAAAATGAAAAGAAATCCGCTTTCCTCCGAAAAGAAAAACCCATTTCTCCAAGGGGGGGGGGGGTCGAACATTCTACTCCGCTAGGTTCTGTCTCCTAGTTAAACTATATGAAGAAATTCAGTCTTCTAAGTCACTGGGAGCTTTTGGACGATTTAGAAATCTTCAAACCATCCCCCCCCCCCCATTTTCGTCTCACGGGAGGATCGAAATTCCAAATCAGTTAAGTTCTGTCCCGTTCCGTTCCTGATACTATAAGTGCATAAGGACTCAGTCTTCTAGCTTATCAAGGACCTTCTGATAGGTTTGGAAAAAACAAAAAACGCTGGACAGTTGTTATATAGATGTAAATTTACAAAAAATGAAGTAAATATGCATTCCTTAAAACTTCTTCAACGCACGTCAGATTAACGTCAGAATTGGACCCTGTGTCGTTATTTTCACAGGACCAAATAACAGAACCGCTTTTGTGGTGACAGCAACAAGAAACCGAAGATGCCAGAAACACCGGAAACAGCATTCTCACGCAAACGCCACCGCTGAACCGTAACAGTTTCTCTTGGATATATTTTCTTTTTATCTTTTAAATCGTCTGCCATTTTTTTTTTTGTGACCGAAACTCTCCCTTTCATTTGATTCATAGCCGTTGCCACTTTTTTTGCACAAATTCTTTACTCGATTCATTAGTGACGGAGGTTTTTACGCGTGCAGAAAATGATAATAATTGAATTTTGCAGGAGGAGGATGCTGATGAAGAGAGATATAGAAAACAAACGTAAACCTTGAAAATGGTTTTCATTTTTTTGTTATTAATGTCAAGGTGGAAACAATAGAAATGGGCAATTGGTATAATATATTTATTGGGCTGTGAAAGTGAAGCATTGAATTGTTAATTTCCACTGTGAGAATTAATTACAGAACGGCCCGGTTATAACGAGTCGCTTGTGATCCACTTGTTAAATTATTTCTTCTCACCACAATTACTTAGAATTTGAGGGACGATCAATAAGGGCGTACCCAGGGGGGATTTGAGATGGATTAGTTGTGCCCAATTGTAACCTTGAAAATATAGGAGGAAGGGAAGTGCCCCTTTGCTAACCCCATGGTTGCTCATCTCAGGGAACTATACAAATAATTTGAAACAATACATTTTTACACAATGTATATAAATTGATATGAAATTATAGCATACAATACACATTTGCATGTCAACCAGTTTCGAAGACAGCCTTTTTCTGCAGAACAGCACAAACCAGTTCGGCATCTGTGGTAGAATAGCACATGTGACTGAAGGTAGGGGGAAAAGCCATTGTCACCACGAGAAATGAAAAGAGATAAAACCAATCGAGTGGTAGGATAGTACACATGAATCGTAAAAAACAAGCAGGGAAGAAAGAATAGCAGAAAATTATGAGTAAACAGGAAGAAACCAAGTCAGAAATGAAAACGGAGTAGCTAATAAAAGCAACTGATTATTGAGTAAATATGATAACGTAAAAATGGTAAAGGAAGAACGTAAGACGATTAAACCAGCTGTGAAAAACACAAACAAGAAAAATAAGTAGAACATAACGAAAATTACTGCGAAATAATTAAAATAAGTAGAAAATGACGGCAAACAATTTACAATAATATGAAGATTTTATATTAGTTTAAATTTTAACATCAGTTTTAAGCGTATTTTGACCAATCTAAGTATTTGCTAACCTTTCAGACTAAGCCCATTTGCATCACCTGGAAATTTCGTTTTAAGCTAATAGTTCAAGTGCCACATTATAGAAACCTTCCTTACTACAACCATTTACGATTACATACTACACTTTTCTTTATTACAACCATTCACGATTGAAATCATGTATTTTTCTTTTGCTCTGATTTTTATCATTGCCGGCCCAGTCATACAACATTTTAGTAGCACCATCAAGAGTACTTGAAGTCATATTATTGAGGTCGTTCACAAAAGAAAAACTGGAAGTCCTTCATTAGCGAAAAATTATATGACTTCTGAATAAGGTCACACTAAAAAGAAAATTCAGTTCAGTACCTAATTCAATTGTAACTCCCCTCTCTACGCTTTCTTCAAAAATCTTGCTACGCCTGTGCTACCTTCCCTATACATTGTGATTATACTATGTAGTGAAAGTTCTCGTTAGATCACCGACGTCAAGCAGCATCGGGCGCGGTTAGTACTTGGGTGGGTGACTAACTGGGAACACCGCGTGATGTTGGCACATTTCGGACGCGGTAGCCCGGTGGTTTGCACGCTGCCACAACTGCCGCCGTGTTCATGCGGAGTACGATCGCGTTAAACATGTGGGTCCGAAAGTCCTTCCGAGAGGTTGGTGGTAGGGGAAGGAGGGTACGGTCCCTGTGGATGCCTCCCCCACTGGGTTCCGGTCTAAATTGGGTGGCACTTCCCGGCCGTCCAAACGGTTACCTTACACCTTTCTGGTAAGTCGGACGGTCTGGGTCTCAACAACAACAACTATATAGTGAAAGCAATTCAGAACCTTTCCCCGTTTAGCAAGTGGGCATTCGACCTCTGATCCAAATTATATGCATTTTAATAAAAAAAAAATTCTGCTTTCACATTTACACAATATATAGAGTATGCCCCCCCCCCCCCCATTTCTAAATTCAATCCAAATCACTTCTGGAGGTGTTTGAGATTACGAAAGGTCACTGATTTTACACAATCTCGTTTTATGGTTAAACTGGTGGTTAACTTCAATGGTTTTTGAAATTACGGAAGGCTAACGATTTTGACAAAATCTCGTTTTATATCTAAACTACATACAATTTTCGGATTTTATTTTCGTAGTTCATATCTAGACAATATACGCAGTATATCATTCAAACTTGATCCAAATCACTTCAGCGGTTTTTGAAATTACAGAAGGTCAACTATTTTGGCAAAATTCCTTTTTACAGCCTAAACTGTGTGATTTTTTTCGGAATACTTTTTTCGGTGTTCTCATCTACGTAATTTATAAAACTTGGCACCCAAATTGGATCCAAATCACTTCCGTGGTTTTTAAGACTACGGATGGTCAACGGTTTATCACACACACACACACACACACAAAACCACAAACATAGAAAACTGGTATTTACTAACTAGGAACACAACCGATGATGTCTTTACGGTGAAAACTGCAATTAATATATCGGTATAAAATGTTTGCCGCCAACGGCCGTACCGTGCTGAAAAAACCGGTTCTCGTTAGATCACCGAAGTCAAGCAGCATCGGTCGCGGTTAGTACTTGGGTGGGTGACCACCTGGGAACACCGCGTGCTGTTGGCACATTTCGGGTGCGGTAGCCCGGTGGTTTGCGCGCTGGATTTGCACGCTGTCACAACTACCGCCGTGTTCATACGGAGTACGATCACGCTAAATATGTGGGTCCGTAAGTCCTTCCGAGAGGTTAGTGGTAGGGGAAGGTGGGTACGGTCCCTGTGGATGCCTCCCCCACTGGGTTCCGGTCTAAATTGGGTGGCACTTCCCGGTCGTCCAAACGGTTACCTTACACCTTACTGGTAGGTCGGACAGTCTGGGTTTCAACAACAACAATAAAACGTTTGCTTAATCTACCGCTAAAAGCATATGTATCAATAAAAGTGGTGCGAGTCACAATTGCGACCACTTTCCTCTAGTTCTTCGCGGGAGGAAAGCAAAAAAAAAAAACGATATAAACTTGAAAGTTCGCAATCTTATGCATCGTGCAGCAGACGTATAAATTAACAGTGACCTACTAAAAGAAGGCTAAGAACTTAACCCAAACCTTGAACTTCCCAAAAATATAACGCGAAAAGCCTAGGCTACTGATTCTCATTCATGATACCAGCGGATTCTTACATTTTTTTTTTTGTTCTTTGCAACACAAGTGGAGGTCTAATTGCTTTTTAATATCTTGGATTTCATAAACATTAAAGCATCAAAAAGAAAAAAAAATATGTAGCTATTATACTTTCAATTTTTACTTTCCCTGCAATACATGGTAATGTATAGGGAAAGTGTTGGAATCATGTCGAAAATCGCAACTCGAGTTTTCGACGGATCTACACGTTTCGAGACATCTAGAATGCGAAAAAAAACTATTTTTAACGTGACGTCTGTGTGTGTGTCTGTCTGTGTGTCTGTGCAATGTATGTATCCACTCTGACTAAAAGGCTAATAAACCGAATTTCATAAAATTTGGTAGGTAAGTCACTTAGGTGCGACCCTAGTGTTGATAAGTTTTTGGTAATATGCGTAAAAAAAGAACACGCCTTTTTTTGCGGAATGGTCAGTAAAAATTTCATGTATCCACTCTAGCTAAAATACTAATTGACCAAACTTCACAAAATTTGGTAGATAAGTTACTTGTAGGATACTCTGGTGTTGATTAGATTTTGGTACGATTCGGAAAAGAACAACCTGCCTTTTTTTTGCAAAATGACCATCAAAAATCATCAAAATCTGAATTAAAAAAACTACGTATGCTCAAATATATCCATTAAATGCTTGTTTTATACGTAATTTTTAACGAAGAAAATAATAAGACCAACCCCATTACACTAGGACTAGTCGTTCTCGAGATATTTTAGTTTCTTCGTTTTTTCTCTACGCCACCTTTGAAAATGAATCCAGTTACCAAATGAGAACGAAAATTGAATTAAAAGTGAATTGAATTTAATTAAAAAAAAAAGAACGTGTATATAAGTCTGCAGGGAAAGTAATATGCTGCCTACATCAGATTTTTTTATTTAAAACGCAACACATTTCTTTGCTTATTATTTACCGAATCGATTAAAAAAAAAATTGCCGGTGGTTACATTCCAAAGGTGCCGAAACGGTTTTACGTATATAACGTCTTGTAAAATAAAATATTTTTTCATTTACAGAGATTAATACAAGCGGTGAATTATGTATAAAGTTGTACAATCTGCATAAAGTTTCTGCATAAAGTCTAATAATTTTACTTTTTCTGATTTCGTGATATCTATATTTTAAAGGGCTAATAATTACCCTCATTGTTAACAGCTTTTGAGATAATAAGCATTACAAGTTTTTAAAAATGAAAACTTTCAATTTTCTTCAACTGAACAAGAGGATTTCTAAAACAAAAGTAAAGAAACTTTGTTAAAACAAATTATTGCTCTAGAAACTGAATTTCCTTCTGAACATTTTTGCTGGTTACTATGCATATATATTTTTTATTGTCTGGAAAATATTTCGAGTAAAAGTAAGCAAAAGGAAGTGAAAACTCGCACAGACAAAAACTTTTTTTTTTCTAGAAAAAAAAACGGTTCTAAAATATCGAAGTTATTTTTGTATATTCATGAATGGTACACTATTTTTGGCAAAATAAATACAAAATGTTTGAAATTTAAAAAATTAATTTAAACTTAGTTTTATTAATAACAAGAAAGATCAATCATGCATAAAGCATTGATTATGATACACTTTCCAACTTCAATGCAATTTTATATAAACATCTCTTAAATGCGATACCTTCCTTGGTAATATTTTTAAAATTATCACAATACTACATTAATTTATCATATTTGAAAACTTCATCGAAGAAAATGAACTTCATTCAAATGACGGCAGAGAAATATAAATTGCCTGGTTTAAGCATCTCTAAAATACGCTACATTCCTCGATAATATTTTTAAAATTATCATAATACTACAATAATTTATTATATTTGAAAACGTCATAGAAAACAAATGAACTTTATTCAAATTGACGTCATCGTAATATAAATTGGCTCTCTATAAAGCAGCATTTCATTCATCACAATACTATAATAATTTATTTTATCTAAAAATTTGAAAATTTGTTATCTATCATATTTATTACTTTCCTTATATACATATGTATAAGGAAAGTATTGTGACGGGGTCGAAAATTCGAATTCGAGTTTTCGACGGGAGAGCACGTTTTAAGCATCCCTGATCACGAATCAAACATTTTTGAAGTGATATCTCTGTGTGTGTGTGTGTGTGTGTGAAAGTATGTGTGTGTGTGTGTCAGTGGGTCTGTGGAAACGATAACTGACGAACGAATGGACCGATTTGAACCAAATTTGGTACAAAAATCACAATCCGTAATCACTGGGAGCTTATTGTTTTTATACGCAATCGAATGTTCAGAACCCCCCTAAATTTTCGAATGAAATTTTGAAAAAATCGTCGAAAAATCAAAACCACTTATAAAGTTACGCAAATAGACATTTCTTATGTAATTTTTCATTAGAAAACGATTGACATAAATTTTAGAACGCTAACACGAGCCGTTTTTGAGATACTGTACATTTTTCAAAAAAAATATCAAAAAGTCATATGAAATAAAAAAAAAAATTCCTATTGATAAACATGTTCACTTTTCATATGTAATACCATGCGATAAATTGGGTGACATCATTCTCGTGGATCTAGCTCGTTCCATTCATGGAAAAAGATACTCTGAGTAACACTTTTGTATTTGGACGCCAATAGTCATTTTTCGGCTGTAAGAATAACTTATTTTTTAGTGCATAACGCTTGGCGAGATTTTGGCGACGAATTTGGCGGAATGTCGCCAACTTGGCGACTTTTTTAAATGTTGCCAAATTAACGAAAATCTCGCCAAATGGATAAAAATGACGCTAAATCAATGAAAATGACGACTAATTGTCGAAAATTCAATGTCTTGGAAAGAATATTCGTATCTACTATAAGAAAAACCTATTTTTTTACTGTAAAAGTAGTAAATTCATTTCATTATATAAGGAAAGTCATGTGTTGCCCACATCAGATTTTTTTTAAATGTGAAACCTCTCTTACATATAAATAACTCAACTTTTGGAAAGATATTTATTATATAATATATCTTTTTTTTTTCTGGAGGATATAGTAAGAGTCAGAATGTAAATGAATTTGTTTTTCTCCCTATATTAAATAATTTTTATTTAAAAAACTACTTAACATATTTTACTGAAATTTTGCTTATATATTTTATGGGATAATTTAAATATTTTCTAAAATTTTCGAAGCAATTTGTGAATTTTATATTCGCTTAAAAAATATTTGAAACATTAGATCCCATAGGGTTCAATGTATTTCATTTTTTCAACCAGGGTTCAATCCAAAACTTATTTGGGTGATATTATTCATTTATATTCCCATAGGTCCCACAGACCGTCTGAAAAACATACTAAAATTTCATTTTGATAAAGTCATTTTTACGTCAGTTATCGCGCTAACGAACAGACAGACAGACAGACAGAATGAACAAAGTCATAAACACTTTTCAACTATGTTGTAAAGTGTTAAAAATGAAATGTTAATTGCAAATAGTTTTGTCTATTAGATTCGAAGATGCATGTGTTAAAGATAGACATTCATTTATATATTTCACAACACTCTGATTTTAGCCGGATACCACGAGCAAAGTAGACATCATTTAAATAAAAAAAATCTGATCCAATTTTTTATTTACAGTAACTTTAGGAGGTATTTGCCTGTCGTTGTATGGGACTTAAAATGCCCTGAAACGTGCATATAAATTAATTACTCAACCGTAAAACTATGCATTTCTTGCAAGATTTATGAAGGAATAATACTTTGGCGGAATTTTTACTAATACTGACTGGCGTTTTAACCCTTACGGTGTTAACATCTTATCATTTAACTGTTTGTTGTGGTTGACAAAGCACTAACGCAATCCGAGTCACTCATGAAGAAAAGAGCTTTTTCACCAATTTTTCTTCCGTGCTTATCAGAAGAACTTCAAGAAGCTTCGTCTTCAGTTTTACCACCTAAACTGTTAAACAGATATCAGTAACTCCGAGTATAAATACATTGCTCCTAGTCGTAAATTATTTTCTGATGTTTTCTGTTCGATTTCTTTTTGGGAACGATGATTGTTTGGAAATGTCAATCTACAGAAGTAACAGTGGGTTCAAAAATATTTATAGACGCTAGTTCAGTAGATACACGAAAATGTGAGTTGCCCGGAATTCAAGATGCAAACCTGTGATTGTGTAATCATTTGAAAACATGTGATTGTGTGATTGTGTAATCATGTGCAAATCTGTGATTGTGTAAATATGTGCAAACCTGTGATTGTGTGATTGCGTAATCATTTGCAATACTGTGATTGTGTGACTGTGTAATCGTTTGCAAACCTGTGATTATGTAATCGTGTGCAAACTTGTGAATGTGTCATTGTGTAATCATGTGCAAACCTGTGAATGTGTCATTGTGTAATTATGTGTAAACCTGTGATTATGTAATCCTGTGTGTGTGTACACAAACTAGTGATTGTGTAACCATGTGAAAACCTGTGACTGTGTGTGTCAAAATCAAAATACAGCTTGTACAATACGCCCTATTAGAAAAAAATAAATAATGTGCTGTGAGGGCATAATACACCCTAACAAAGCATTCGGGGCAAATACCATCAGAGTTCCGCGCTCAAATAAAACTTTAACTTAAACAAAAAAATATATTCTTTGAAACTAAGCTTTAACATTATCAAAAACTAATATTCAAAAATTTTAAACTGATATGTATGTTACATTCAGAACACCCACCATGAAAAAATAAAGCAGCTTGATGATTAATTCAGAAGCAAGGAGAAAAAGTCAATTTACTCGAGAAGTAAAATGCAAAAAATTAAATACCATCCCAGCGAGCTTTCACCATAATTTTGCCATTTTAAAACACAATACCCGTATTGATAATATAATAAAAATTAAATCGAAATCTTTTAAATTCGCAAGTTAGAATTTTGCGTTTTAGACCCTAAGTTATTGTCGCGAAAGTTGTCTGGAACGAGCATGGGAAATTCTTCTACAGCTTCAATTAATGATTTCTTTTAATTTATACTTTTGCAACAGTATTAAATGCTTATAATTAGTAATGAATGAAAAGAGATTTGACTAAATGGCGGATAATAGCAAATTTTCGGCTTTAAAAATGCATCACTTTTAAACTAATTCGAATTTTTAAAAAATCTTTCCGAGCCGTATGGTCCAGAGATCTGAAATACCACTTTACCGAACTTCACCGCTATCCGAATCTTTGATTTTTCACTAGAGGCCACACAGATGCACGGACACACAAACATATTATTTTATTATGCAAAATGTTTCTGAAAAATGTAAGAGAATTTGATAGTTAAAAACAAACTTTCTTTTATTTTATTTAATTTTAAAATCATATTGTGGTTATGTAAATATGAGTAAATATAGATGTGACAGGCACATATTTTGTTAATATCACAAAACTTTTACATTTTTCAGATAATTATTTAGCTGCTTTTTTATTGCTATTTTATCCCCGCTATTGATTGGTATAGAAAAATGCTCATAATTTTAATTCTATCTTGTGTATCACCGTGGGGAGAATGTGTCCAGCAAGCCCCCCCCCCCCATAGGCAAGAAATATACCACTCGAAGGTAGGGACCCAGTCTGCCAAGGGGCCCCGTCACCTGATATATATATTTTTTTGTTTTTGGAGGGAAGGAAAACATGAAATATTTACAAGGAGAGGAAAATCAAATACGGAGGGGGCCGTCTCAAATGTCTGTAGGACCCCCAATTTCATGAACGGCCCTGGGGGTGGGGGTGATAATTTTATAGTAGAATACCGACAGTTATAGTATATACGCCGCTGACTGCTCGGTTAAATTCCTGCGCACAACAAACGTAACAAGATTAAATATGCCTTTTCATTTAGAAAGTAAGTGTTTGAGAAATGTGTCAGGTAAATTCACACAAACATATTCAAAATGGTGAAATGGGTTATATTTAGAATCAGGGATGGTGGCAAGGGTTTGTAAAGCTCCAGTTCACATATTGATTAGAATAATCTTCATGAGATCCTACAAATCCCGGTTAGCAAAAGTACTTTAACCTAGTAGAGCTCATATATAGACTTTTTAGAACGAATTTCCCTGCGCTGTCTGGGTTCTAAATACGAGCTCGTTGCTTAACCACGTATAAACAATTAAATAAGCACACGTTGTTTAAATAATAAATTAGAACACAATTTAAAATGGCTTCAATCCAAACATTTTACAAATCAAATCGTCCAAAAGGAAATCAAAAGCGCTCCAAATCGTCTGTTTATAATAAACAGACATACTTCTGAAACAAATTATTTTAAAAATCAGTTCTACTCAAGTAGTGATTGAAATAAACAAGTTACTAATTAAAATATGAAAAATAATTAGTTTAAATATATTTTTACTTTCCTTATATACATACTGTATAAGAAAAGTGTTGTGACGGGGTCGAAAATTCGAATTCGAGTTTTCGACGGGAGAGCACGTTTCAAGCATCCCTTATCACAAATCGAACGATTTTGAAGTGATGTCTGTGTGTGTGAGAGAGAGAGAGAGAGAGAAAGTATGTGTGTGTGTGTGTGTCTCAGTGAGTCTGTGGAGACGATATCTCACGAACTAATGGAGCGATCGAATGAAATATGGTACAAAAATCACAATCCGTGAATACTGGAAGCCTATTGTTTTAAAACACAATCGAATGTTCAGAACCCCCCCTAAATTTTCGGGTGAAATTTTGAAAAAATCATCAAAAAATCAAAACCTTTAATAAAGTTACGCAAATAGACATTTATGTAATTTTTCCTTAGAAAACGATTGACATAAACTTTAGAACGATAGCATGAACCGTTCTCGAGATATTGCACATTTTTCAAATACATTTATTAAAAAATCCCATAAATTAAAAAAAATATTAACTCGTTCCATTCACATGAAAAGATACTTTGAGTAATACTTTTGTATTTGAACGCCAATAGTCATTTATCCGCTGTAAGAATAACTTATTTCTCCGTCCATAACGCTTGGCAAGGTTTTGGCGATGAATTTAGCGGAATGTCGCCAACTTGGCGACATTTTTAAATGTTGCCAAATGGATAAAAATGACGCTAAAATAATTAAAATGACGACCAATTGAAGAAAATTCAATATCTTGGAAAGAATATAAGTATCTACTATAAGAATAACATTTTCTTTTAACTGTAGAAGTAGTAAATTCATTGCATTTTATAAGGAAAGTCATGTGCTGCCTACATCAGATTTTTTTTTATAAGAGTTCCCAATTGAGAACATTGGCAGGTAAGAAGCGGTTATGGTACAGAATCACCTTTTTCCTTAAATTTTCTCTAACTGTTAACAAAAAGGTAAATATTTAAAAATCCAGAAATACCAGTATCAATGGCGGCATGGCTTATGAAAATTTAGAATATCGAAAAATACCGGTTATAACTATTGTCAGCGCACTGAAAACCTTTTCCTAGTATTAATTTCCGGAACCACACCTATCATTAACTTAATCAAAATGTCTGAATCCGAAATAAAAAATCTGATGTGGACAGCACATGACTTTCCCTGCAGACTTATATCCACGTTCTCTTTATTTTAATTAAATTTATTTCACTTTTATTCAATTTTCGTTCTCATTCGGTAACCGGGCTTATTTTGAAAGGTGGCGTAGGGAAAGTACGAAAAACTAAAATATCTCGAGAACGGCTAGTCCTAGTGTAATGGGGTTGGTCTTATTCTTTTCGTCGTTAAACATTACGTATTAAACGGGCATTTAATGGATATATCTGAGTATACCTAGTTCTTTAGTTTAGATTTTGAAGATTTTTGCGGGCCGTTTTGCAAAAAAAGGCAGGTTATTTTTTTCCGAATAGTACCAAAATCTAATCAGCACCAGGGTGACCTATACGTGACTCATGTACCGAGTTTTGTGAAATTCGGTCCATTAGTTTTTCAGCTAGAGTGGATACAAGCTTTTGCGGGCCATTTCGCAAAAAAAGGCGGGTTCTTTTATTCCGAATCGTACCCAAAACTAATCAGCAGCAGCCCCGCCCACAAGTGACTTACCTACCAAATTTTGTGAAATTCGGTCCATTAGTTTTTTAGTTACAGTGGATACAAAATCTGCACAGACAGACAGACACACAGACAGACAGACAGACAGACACACAGACAGACAGACAGACAGACAGACACACAGACAGACAGACAGACACACGCACAGACGTCACGCTAAAAATGGTTTTTTCGTATTCTAGAGGTCTCGAAACGTGTAGATCCGTCGAAAACTCGAGTTGTGATTTTCGGCATGATTCCAATACTTTCCCTATACATTACCATGTATTGCAGGGAAAGTAAAAAATCTGATGTGGGCAGCACATGACTTTCCCTGCAGACTTATATCGACGTTCTATTTATTTCAATTAAATGTAATTCACTTTTAATTAAAATTTCGTTCTCATTCGGTAACCGGGTTTATTTTCAAAGGTGGCGTAGGGAAAGTACGAAAAACTAAAATATCTCGAGAACGGCTAGTCCTAGTGTAATGGGGTTGGTCTTATTCTTTTCGTCGTTAAACATTACGTATTAAACGGGCATTTAATGGATATATCTAAGTATACCAAGTTCTTTAGTTTAGATTTTGAAGATTTTTGCGGGCCGTTTTGCAAAAAAAGGCAGGTTATTTTTTTCCGAATCGTACCAAAATGTAATCAGCACCAGAGTGACCTATACGTGACTCATCTACCGAATTTTGTGAAATTCGGTCCATTAGTTTTTCAGCTAGAGTGGATACAAGCTTTTGCGGTTGAAAAGTGGCGTAGGGAAAGTACGAAAAACTAAAATATCTCGAGAACGGCTATTCCTAGTGTAATGGGGTTGGTCTTATTCTTTTCGTCGTTAAACATTACGTATTAAACGGGCATTTAATGGATATGTCTGAGTATACGTAGTTCTTTAGTTTAGATTTTGAAGATTTTTGCGGGCCGTTTTGCAAAAAAAGGCAGGTTATTTTTTTCCGAATCGTACCAAAATCTAATCAGCACCAGAGTGACCTATACGTGAGTCATCTACCGAGTTTTGTGAAATTCGGTCCATTAGTTTTTCAGCTAGAGTGGATACAAGCTTTTGCGGGCCATTTCGCAAAAAAAGGCAGGTTCTTTTATTCCGAATCGTACCCAAAACTAATCAGCACCAGCCCCGCCCACAAGTGACTTACCTACCAAATTTTGTGAAATTCGGTCCATTAGTTTTTTAGTTACAGTGGATACAAAATCTGCACAGACAGACAGACACACAGACAGACAGACACACAGACAGACAGACAGACAGACAGACACACAGACAGACAGACAGACACACGCACAGACGTCACGCTAAAAATGGTTTTTTCGTATTCTAGAGGTCTCGAAACGTGTAGATCCGTCGAAAACTCGAGTTGTGATTTTCGGCATGATTCCAATACTTTCCCTATACATTACCATGTATTGCAGGGAAAGTAAAAACGAACCTAATCTGTCTCTTTCAAGGTTTGGGGTTCTTTGTTTAAAATATATTGTTAAGGAGTATTCATTGACTATGGGTGGACTACGGATTGACTAAGGATAAACTAAAGATTGGCTGAATCGAATCAACCTTTCGTCCAGATATGATGGGTCTTGATATGATTCAAATTAAGTCTATTCTGTTTAATTTATTTTAATAGTAAGCACATATTTATATAAATGCATACTTATCGTACAAAGGGTCACGAATAAAGAAAATTTCAGCAAGAGCAGTCGTAAAAGTTACCTAGAAAAAGGGAAAAATATGCATTAGCACTCAATACTATATATGACACACATTTGTATTATATTAACATATATAAGAATTACATATTCTATGTTCAGATAATTCTTTCCGTAAGGATTTTTACTTTCCCTGCAATACAGGGTAATGTATAGGGAAAGTATTGGAATCATGCCGAAAATCGCAACTCGAGTTTTCGACGGATCTACACGTTTCGAGACCTCTAGAATACGAAAAAACTATTTTCAGCGTGACGTCTGTGTGTGTGTGTCTGTCTGTGTGTCTGTGCAATGTATGTATCCACACTAACTAAAAAACTAATGGACCGAATTTCATAAAATTTGGTAGGTAAGTCACTTGGGTGAGACCCTGGTGCTGATTAGTTTTTGGTAGGAATCGTAAAAACAGAACCTCTTTTTTTTTTGCAAAATGGCCTGCAAAAATTTCATGTATCCACTCTAGCTAAAATACTGATTGAACAAATTTCACAAAATTTGGTAGATCAGTTACTTGTAGGACACTCTGGTGCTGATTAGATTTTAGTACTATTCGGAAAAGAACAACTTGCCTTTTTTCACGAAATGGCCCACAAAAATTTCATATATCCACCCTAGCTAAAATACTAATTGACGAAATTTCACAAAATTTGGTAGATAAGTAAGTTACTTTTGGGACACTCTGGTGCTGATTAGATTTTGGTACGATTCGGAAAAGAACAACCTGCCTTTTTTTACGAAATGGCAGCAAAAATCGCCAAAATCTGAAAAAAAGAAAGACTACGCATGCTAAAATGTATCAATTAAAGTCTTGTTTTATACGCAATTTTTGACGAGGAAAAGACTATAACACACTCCATTGTACTTTAGGACTAAATTTTCTTAAGATATTTGAGATTTCTTACATTTTTGTTACGCAGCTATCGGGAAAAGTGGCAAATTACAAAATAAAAACAAAAATTGAATTAAAAATGCAAATTTAGTGCTATTTGGTGCAATTAAACTCAATCAAATAAATTATTAAACAAATAAAGAATATCTGAATTTGAGTCTGCAGGGAAAATCATGTACTGCCCACATCAGATGTTTACTTTCCCTGCAATACATGATAATGTATAGGAAAAGTATTGGAATCATGCCGAAAATTATAACTCGAGTTTTCGATGGATCTACGCATTTTGGGACCTCTAGAATACGAAAAAACTATTTTTAGCGTGACGTCTGTGTGTGTGTCTGTCTGTGCAATGTATGTATCCACTCTAACTCAAAAACAAATGGACTGAATTTCATAAAATTTGGAAGATAAGTCACTTGCGTATGACCCTGCTGCTGATTAGTTTTTGGTATGATTCGAGATAAAAGGACCCGCCTTCTTTTGCGAAATGGCCAGCAAAAATTACTTGTATCCACTCTAGCTGAAAAACTAATGAACCAAATTTTACAAAATGTGGTAGATAAGTCGCTTGTAGGTTACCCTGGTGCTGATTAGATTTTGGTACGATTAGGAAAAAAATAACCTGCTTTTTTTTTAAAAATGGCCTGCAAAAATCGTCAAAATCTGAAATAAAAGACTACGTATGCTCAAATATATCCATTAAATGCTTGTTTTACATGTAACGTTTGACGGTGATAAGAATAAAGATCAACCCCAATACTCTAGTACTAGCCGTTCTCGAGATATTTTAGGTTCATCACATTTTCGCTACGCCGCTTTGGAGAATAAGTTCAGTTACCAAATGAAAACGAAAGTAAAAGTGCAAATTTAGTGTCATTTCAATTAATTAACCGTGTTATTTAGTGCATTTAAAACTCAATTTAACGAATTATTAATGAAATAAGGAAAAAATGAATTTGAGTCTGCAGGGAAAATCACGTGCTTCTCACATTAGATTTTTGTACATGTTTCGATATTGACAAAAACACAGAGAAGCTAGAATTTAAGGTTGTCAAAGATAGGAAAATGAACACTCATAAAAAATGTATTTGTTACTTTTTTTAACAAGTTTCATTTTGTTAAACAATGCATATGGTGTTTAGTCTCGTAAATAGTTGTCAATTGCAAATTGGATCATTTAGATGTCGTCCTGTAGTTGAAACTAAATGAGCAATGCTTCACCTTTCTCTGTCATCAGGAGAGTATGGAAAGCACCCCCTACCCCCCAAGGGCGCGGTAGCCCAGTGGTTAGAGCGCAGGAATTCCACTCGGTAGGCCAAGGTTCTATCCCCTCCACTGCCAAAACTGCGCCGTGTTCACGCAGAGTACGATCGCGTTAAACATGTGGGTCCGTAAGTCCTTCCGAGAGGTTGGTGGTAGGGAAAGGAGGGTACAGTCCCTGTGGATGTCTCCCCCTCTGGGTTCCGGTCTAAATTGGGTGGATCTTCCCGGCCGTCCAAACAGTTACCTTACACCTTTCTGGTAGGTCTGATGGTCTAGGTCGCAACAACATAAACAACAACAACAACCCCTTCCCCCATTTTCTCCGTAGATATTCTCCTAGTAAGGTAGTTTGATAATAGAAATTCGTTATTCAGTCAAAGAATGTTCCTTACGTGGGTTGGGTCTAAACAGTAGGGGGGGGGGGGAGTTGCATTCTTTAAAAGCATACATTCGGGCTCGAAGACCCCCCCCCCACACACACACACACCGAAACATTTTACATTAATCCGGAGACAGTTTATATTAACCCGGAGACATTTGAGTAATTGAGAGAGAGAGAGAGAGATGGAAGAGAGAGGTGGGAAAGACAGAGAGAGAGGGAGAGAGAGAGAGGCGGGGGGAGAGAGAAAGATCGTCGATTGTTCAGGAGATACATATTTCAAAGAATTTCGCCCCATCAATCTTCTATTCAGAGATGAAATATTATGTATGCCTAATTTTATCCCAGCTACAACAGTTATCGGATAGCAAATGTCTATTCGCTGTTTTCATTACAAACATTTGTCGCGTCTCAAATTTATGAGGTTCTAACTAACTAAGTCCCGCTATTCATTGTGATTTTAAATTTGGCATGTCGTTGTTTTTTGAGGCACATTTTGATTCTGTGGAATTTGAACATTACCTGCGAGGACAGTCTTAAACAAACAGATACATGTTTTTTGGGAAATTACCGGAGAATCGGAACAACTGGAAGGTTCAAATTACAGATATATCATTGTCTTCCGTAGTGTATTTTAATTCTCTTGATTTTGAAACTTGAAGGTCCAGCTCTTTCTGCGCCCGCAATAGAAAAAAGATACTTGTTTTGGGAGCATAACGAGAACGGAGCAGCTAGAAAGCTCAAATTTGGTACTCGTTATCTTTCGTGGCATGTTTTAATTCTTTAGATTTTGAATATTACAGGTTGACCCCGTCCTGGTCCAGCCATAAAAAGGTACTCAATTTTTGGGAATAACTCGATAACCAAAGTAGTCAGAGAGTAGTCAAAGTAGTCATTAGGCAGATCGTTGCCTTTTGTGCTACATTTTAATCCTTTGGATACCGGTCCAGTCCGTTCTTTTAACCTTAGATTTTTAACATTACACTTTTAATTCCGCAGATTTTTAACCTTAGATTTTTAATTCCGTAGATCTTTAACCTTAGATTTTTAATTCCGTAGATTTTTAACCTTAGATTTTTAATTCTGTAGCATTTTAATCTTAGATTTTTAATTCCGTTGATTTTTAACCTTACATGTCTAGCCTATCCAGAGTCCGCCATATAAATGCACATGTTTTTTGAGAAATTCAAGCTAGCAAAAAACAAGTTTTGCAGATTTACACAAACATTTATTTTAAAACGCAGTAAATACAAATATAATAGAAGGCAAATTAAAAACATTTAATTTGCTAACTTTAGTCCCTGGTTTCTGTGTCTCCTATTTTATCACGCTTCTCCAATGATGGTAAAAAGTTAACATTCGATTTAGCACTATAGAAACAAAATCATTATTTAAATTTCGTGTTTCTAGAAAATTTAAAATGAATGCTTTCGACGAAGGTGGTCTGTCTCAACCGGCAACAGTGCACTAAAGTGATGTGCCAGCCTGTGTTCGGCCTGAGGGTCAGACCAGTCCGACAATTAGTCTACACGGCCAATGAAAAACCTCTGTTCCAGTCTGATTCTTCACTGTTTAATAACGTACCAACCTGTGACACCTTTAATTTTCGACTGATGCCCTGACCATCCCGTTACGGTAGGACAAGGTGTCTGCCATTATTTAATCCGGAGTTTGAATCAGTCAGAAACACATGGATGCTCTCAGCTTATAAAAATCACTGTTGATTGGAATGCTCTTGATAGAGTTCTGCACGGGCCGAAATTTCGGACTTACACCCGGTCCGTCCCGACAGTACTCGTGCTCCTACCTGACTCGAGCACCATTGCGTCTAAGCCCGTTCAAGCCCGAAACGATTTGAATTCAAATGTGTTAAAAACATGAATCTGTGAAATTTTTGTACGAAGAATTGAGATAAAAGTTTAAACAATTATTTTTAACCGATTACTTTTAAATAGCTGAAATCAACATAAGAATTTCATTTCTATTAAAATTCACTTATTTTTTTTTCAAAATTAAATATGTTCGATCGGACTTTATAAAAACTAAATCCAAGCTCGGCCCAGTCCAAAACAGTATCAGAAAACTCAGGCCGGTCCTGCTCATGGGTCGGATGCGATGCCCGTGGGTCAGGCCTGAGCCCGTGCAGACCTCTAGTTCTTGAACCAAACACAACGGCCCATCGATCGCCCGATAGGCCAGCTCAACCTTAGTTGACGAGCAGAATGTCAAGAAGACATAGTTCATCAGAGACAGATGTCTCACACCTACTCCTAAAAACTACGGCCAGAGTGAGAGATAAGAGTGACATGTTATTCCCGGATTTCTAGTATTGTGAAACATTGGAAGACTCTATTCTTTAGGAAATTCACGATGTTCTTTACTTTGGAAGAGTGGGGATAGAAATTCGAGATCCAATAATTCTCTCCCGTTGATAGCACTACAAATGTGTAAAAATTTAACATTCTAGTTCACCAGGAGGCTTATGGTGAGTGAATATATTTTTTAACCCTCCCCTTTTCTCTGCCTTCGAAAAAGAGGAGTATCGGAAAGTGCTTTAAATACATAAACCAGTACTCCAACGGTTAATTAAAAAATTAATATAATTATTATTTTTACTTTCGAAAGCTATATGCCCATTTGTACTACCCATTTGTACTATCCATTTGGACCTCCTGTAAGACTTGTAGCTTCCACCTAGACCTTCTGTGAAATTTGTACCTCCCACCTGGACTTTCTATAAGATCTGTACTTCCCATCTAGACTTCCTGTAAGATATGTGCCACACATCCGGACCTCCTTCATGATTTGTATTTCCGAGCTGGATTTCCTGTAAAATCTATCTTAGCCATCCAGGCCTAGTGTATAAAATATACACTTCCCATCTTGACCTTCTGCAAGATCTGTTCTCCCATCTGGACGTCCTGTAAGATCTACTTCTTTCTGAACCTCCTCTAAAATATGGATCTTCTGTAAATCCTGAATACCCATTTGGACCTACTGTAAGATCTGTAGCTCCCACATGGAC
The DNA here is from genome assembly GCA_951213105.1 of Amaurobius ferox. Classification (NCBI taxonomy): domain Eukaryota; kingdom Metazoa; phylum Arthropoda; class Arachnida; order Araneae; family Amaurobiidae; genus Amaurobius; species Amaurobius ferox. Next base: position 24,842,932 of record OX578153.1, read on the forward strand.
CTCCTTAAAATCTGTATCTCGCACCTAAACTTTCTGTAAGATCTGTACTTCCTATCTGTACTCCTGTAAGATCTGTGCCACACATCTGAACCTCCTGTGTGCTCTGTACTTCCTATCTGAACCTCCTATAATATATATGCCACCCATCTATATCTCTTGTAAAATATGCACTTCTCATCTTTACCTTCTTTAAGATTTGTACCTAACACCTGGATGTCGTGTAGCTGTACTTTCTTCCTGAGCGTCCTCTAAAATCTGGGTCTTCTGTACGATCTTTTCCTCTGACTTGGATGCCCTGTAAGATCTGTACCTCTCACCTGGACGTCCTGTAAGATCTTATCTGTACTTCCTTTCTAAACCTGCTCTAAAATCTCAATCTTCTGTAAGATCTTTACCTCTCACCTGAACGTCCTGTAAATTATGTATATCTCACCCAGTGACGGCTCGCGTATAGGCACTGTGGAATTGCAGCACCCCTATTTTCACTTGATATTATCGATAACATTTAATATAATGAGTCCTTTTTCCTTTAATTTTTTCTTTATACTTGTACAATATATAATCCTTAAGCTTAATGTCAGTAGCCAGCCCCCAGTTTATGAAAAAGATACAAAAATCTTTGTACGGAACTCTGTGCTTCACAGTTCCAGCGACGTGGTGTTTGACTGTCGTGCGGATGCGCACATAGGAAGCTGCACGCGAGGGAGAGAGAGCACTGTCGCTCCCGCAGTGCTGACCCTGGCGTGCTGGTGGAAGGTAGTTTTTTTTCTTTTACTCCGCATGTCTTTCAATGGAGAAAAATTTCCTCAGTTGTCATCCAGAGATTAAGGAGAAAATTATTGATCTTTTCGCGCAAATTAAAACAAGAATGGATTTCATTTTTAAACGAATAGATCAGGCTTGAACTGTAACAATTTAGGTTAAAGTAAGTAAAAAATGTTTGATTTTGTTCTTTTAGGATTTTATCAAGTTTCTGAATAAATTTTCTTTTTATACATGCTTGTTTCCTTTTACACAATTTTAAAACAAAGGCTAAAAATTTTCTGGAGCAGCTCCCCCACTAATTTTAACTACGAACCGCCATTGATTCTCACCTGAACTTTCTATAAGATCTGATCTGTATTCCCACCTGGACTTCCTGCAAGATATACCTCACATATAAGAAAAGCAAACCACGACATTTTACACTAATAATTCAGTTTTTAAACTGCGTGTTAATAATTTGGATGAGTATAAGCTATTATTGAAGAAAAAACAAACAAATATAATTTGAAAAATAAGCATTTTTTAATAATTTTATATCGCTTCTACTGAAAACATGTCACCCTACATTAAAGCTAACCAATCAGTCTTGAACTGTAATTCTTTCATTTTGACGTTTCTTCAGTAAACAATAAAATTTTGATCTCTTCTGTATTAAAATTACCAAATTCCCCAAACCTCAGATTATCCGTAAGAGAATGTTAAGAGTTCGAACGCGAGGACTTTAACCTCGTGACATGAGAGAACTTTCATTTCATCTTTTACGATTTCACTTTTCATTTAGAATGGGGAATAATGTGGTCCCATTTATTTTATGAGCCTGGGTGGTCATCTGTAATGGAATGCAGACGATCAAGACATCTGGACTGAAAATGGTTTAAAATATTTATTAAAGAAAAGAACGGATTGAAATTAATTTAATTTATTTAACATTTGATTGAGGAACTAAATATAGATTTGAAATTAAAAGGGATGCTTATTACTTTTCTACATACACAGTATAATGTATAGGGGGGTGGGGGATTGAGACGGGGTCGAAACTACAAATTCGAATTTTCGATGGAAGGACACGTTTTTAGCAGCCCTTAATTCGAATCGAACGTATTTGAGGCGATGTCTATATATCTATGCAATATGTATATTCGTGTGTATGTATGATAGTTTGTATATATCTTAGTGTGTGTGGGTGTATAATAGTGTATGTGTATGATAAGTGCAAATGATATGTGTATGTACGTATGTATGTATGTATGTACGTATATGTGTGCGTATATATGTGTGTATTATATGTGCGTATGTTAGTCTGTATGTATAATAGTTTAGTTTGTGTGTATGTTAGTGTGTGTATTCGTGAGTCTGTGGACGCGATATTTCACGAACGAATGAAGTGTTTTGAAAATAATTTGGTACAATTATTACAATCAGTGAATACCTTATTGATTTTAAACGCCATCAAATGCTCGGAAAATACCGCAATTTTCAAATGAATTTTTGAAAAAAAAATCATTTAAAAATCAAGAACTTTACTAATTATAAATAAAAAAGCGTTTCAGATGTACATTTTTATTAGAAAACGAATAATATGTATTTTAGAACGCTAGTATGAACCCGTTCTCAAGATATTGCACGATTTACAAATGCGGTTTTTAAAAAACCAAGTCGTTCAATACTGTTAAATAAATCATAATCACTTCATTCGTAAGTTTTCGTTATAAAATAAATGGCACAAACTTTAGAATACCGGCATAAACAATTTTCGAAATATCGCGCTATTTCAAATAAATTTATCAAAAAATTACATAAAATTAAGAGAATAGATTATAAGAAATGCATTATGTAGGAAAAGTCATGTGCTACCCATATTAGACATTTTATGAACATGAACCAATGCAAATTCATGAAAAAAATTATTACACTTAAAAAAGGAAAATTCTTGAGGGATTTGATGTTGGAATATTTTCATTCTAACTCTTACGGCCAACTGATTGAGAAACTTTAATGGCATAGACATTTTATGTATTTATAAATATCTGATATCACTCTTTCTGTTCTAAATATCTTTTACGTGGAAAATAACATTTACCGTTATCAATTATTATTATGGAAAAGAGCAGGTCATTTTAAACTGTTATGAATACATATGTTTTAAGATAGCCTAACTTCCAAGACGTGGCAACACAAAACGTTTTCTGCATAAGTTAAAATTTTCGCAGAGCTATTCCAGAGTATACACGATCGTGAGATTTCTATAGCAATTGTATATGCAATATTAAATCCCATTCACGATCTGTAACTTGTGCCTGCGATTATACGCAGCCCTGTATACGGTAGACTAAAAATAAATAAATACATAAAGGGGGGGGGGAGTATTTTTGTGATTTTTAAAAATGTATTTTAAAAATAGCATCGTATAATATTTTTTTTACTTTCCCTGCAATATATGGTAATGTATAGGGAAAGTATTGGAATCATGTCGAAAATAACAACTCGAGTTTTCGACGGATCTACACGTTTCAATATCTCTAGAATACGAAAAAACTATTTTTAGCTTGACGTCTGTCTGTGTGTCTGTCTGTCTGTCCACTGTATCTTTTGTAGCTTTTGTATCCTAGCATTGTTCACAGCAAATATTGTAGCTTTTGTATCCACTGTAACTAAAAAACTAATGGACCGAATTTCATAAAATTTGGTAGGTAAGACCCTTGGGTGCGACCCTGGTGCTGATTAGTTTTTGGTACAATTCGGAAAAAAAACTCGCCTTTTTTTGCGAAATGGCCGGCAAAAATTTCATATATCCGCTCTAGCTGAAATACTAATTTACCAAATTTCACAAAATTTGGTAGATAAATCACTTGTGGGATACTCTAGTGCTGATTAGATTTTGGTACGATTCGGAAAAGAACAACCTGCCTTTTTTTACAAAATGGCCCGCAAGAATCGTCAATATCTAAAAAAAAGACTACGTATGTTCAAATGTATCAATTAAATGCTTGTTTTATACGTAATTTTTGTCGAGAAAAAGAATAAAAACAACTCTATTACTCTTGGACTAACCGTTCTCAAGATATTTGAGATTTTTCGCATTTTTGTTATGCCGCCTTTGGAAAAATGTCCAATTACCAAATAAAAGCAGAAATTGAATTAAAAATGCAAATTTAGTGCTATTTTGGGCAATTAAACTCAATTTAAAGAGTACTTAAAGAAATACAGAAAAAATAAATTTGAGTCTGCAGGGAAAGTCATGTGCTGCCCACATCAAATTTTTTTAATTTTCGACTGTGTCGTACAACTGTCCACATAGTTTGCTGCATTTTTTTTTCATTTTCAAGAAAAAAAAATCTGATGTGGGCAGCATATGACTTTCCCTATATAATGCAATGAATTTACTTCTTTTACAGTGAAAAAATGATGTATAAGATCAACGGCACAATGTGTTTAATGTTGAATTGTACATTCGGCGCTTTTCCGGATGACATAAAATTAGTTCGGAGTACTCAATTAACTTATATTTGAAATAACTCTGAATTGGCAATTATCAGTATTGATTGTATCAGTAATAAGCAGTACAGTTCATATTGTTGCGAACGCGAAATATTCTCTTTGGCGTCTCCTCTTTCGTCTGTCTCGAAGGCCAGGCAAAGAAAACCCAGTCCATGACGTCACATGACGCCATCTCAGGGTCTCCAAAATTTTCCGGTTAGAAGAAGGGTTGCCAAATGCTCAATTTATCGCTAATTTGGCGATTTCCACCATTTTTTAGGCACTTCACGAAATAACGATTAATCTAAGAGATATGGAGAGATTTCCAGAAGTTTCTATAGACAGACTATAAAAAAAACTCATTCCTCCGTTGGGTGGGATTTGACGAATCGACGTGACACGAGTTACGTTGGACTGTGATTTTTGTCAATGTTTAGAGAATAGTAGCAATTGTTTTGTTGAAGACCCAGACCGTCCGGCTCGTCAACAAGGACTTGAGCAACCATTTGGACGGCCGGAGCAATTGTTTTGTGAAAGTATTTTCGTCAGTATTTTGAGAATAATATCGCTTATTCTGTGAAATTAATGAAGCATTTTAGTACTGTTTGATTGTATATTGTTCCTGTATACTTTGTGTTTGTTGTTGTTGAGACCCAGACCGTCCGACCTACCAGAAAGGTGTAACGTAACAGTTTGGACGGCCGGGAAGTGCCACCCAATTTAGACCGGAACCCAGTTGGGGAGGCATCCACAGGGACCGTACCCTCCTTCCCCTACCACCAACCTCACGGAAGGACCTACGGACCCACATGTTTAACGTGATCGTACTCCGCGTGAGCAAGGCGGCAGTTTTGGCAGTGGCTGGAATCGAACCCGGGCCTACCGAGTGCAACTCCAGCGCGCTAACCAATGGGCTATCGCGCCCCGTATACTTTGTGTTTGTGTATAAACGTAAGTAAATTATCCAGAAACTTGGACTTGTTTTTGTATCCTGCATTTACACCCATGATTCCAAAGGATACGTTCGTAACAATATAATAAAATGTTTTAATAATTAATTCATCAATTTGATGGCCTTTTCGTTAATGTTGGCGTCATTTTTGCAATGTTGACAATATTTTCGCCCTTGGCTATATTTCGCTAAATGAGTCGCCAAGTTCGCCAAATGTATCACAGAGGGTTGAAGACAAACGGAGAGATGATCATTTCTTATATATTTCTTATATATATAAGTGACTTTGGGCTAATTGTTAGGCGTAAAAATACAAAAACATTGCACAATATTTTCTCTCATGAATGGAGCGAAATACGTCCACGAGAATGATGTTAACAAATTTATCGCATAATATTACACATGAAAAATGAACTTATTTCCCAAATGTTAATACATTTTTTAATTTTATGTGATTTTTTTGAAAAATTTATTTGAAAATAATGTAATATCTCGAAAACGGTTCATACTAGAGTTCTAAAGATTATGTCAATCAGCTTTTAATAAAAAATTCCATAAGAAACGATTATTTATGTAACATTATTGAAAGTTCTGATTTTTGGACGATATTTTCAAAATTTCATTTGAAATTTGGGGGTGGGGGTGGGGGTCTTCTGAACATACGTTTGCGTTTAAAATCAATAGCTTTCCAGTCTTCACTGATTATAATTTTTGTATCAAATTTAGTTTGAAAAGCTCATTTCTGTTGTGAAAGCTCATTGTCTCCACAAACTCATGGACACACACACACATACACACATATATCACATCAAAACAATCTAATCGAGTTCAAGGGTGCTTAAAGCATACTCTTTGGTCGATAAATCGAATTAGAATTTTCCGACCCGTCACAATACTTTTTCTATACATGCACTATGCATATAGGGAAAGAAAAAACAAGATATTTTAGGGCAGAAATTAGTGTAATTTTAAGTGTATTAGAAAATGGTACAATTTTGGGCGTTTTCCCCATGATCTCTTGGTTGTTGGGTTGTGGGTTCGAATCCCATCTAAGAACATGGATGCTGTAGTGTCTGTGAAAGGTGTAATGTCCTCGTGGTGTACTAGTTGGGGGCAGAACGTCTTGTGACCCCAAAGTGGCTCACGTTCCGGCCAGTGTTTTGAAGAATGATCAGTGAATCCCATTCCCAGTGTTTCTCTCAGGACTTTTTGGCCGGGGGTGGGGTGGGGTGGGGAGGGAGAATGAAATTTTAGGGGGAGCAAGTTTTCTATTTGCCTTATAAAAATATATCTAAATGCTATGTCACATATATAGAAACTACGTTAACGTAAAACGTCTCCGGGGGGGGGGGGGGACTGAAAGAAACACTGCCCATGCCTGGTCATTAATAACAAATAAATAACATTCTTCAGACATAACATAAAAAATTAAACTTAAACAGGCGGCGCGACAGCCCAGTGGTTACCGCACGGGAATTGCACTCGGACGGTCCGGCTTAGGTTCCCGCCACTGCCAAAAACTGCCGCCTTTTCACGCGGAGTACGATCACGTTAAGCATGTGGTTCCGTAAGACCTTCTGAGAGATTGGTGATAGGGGAAGGAGGGTATATGTCCCTGTGGATGTCTCCCCCACCGGGTTCCGGTTTAAATTGAGTGGCACTTTCCAGCCGTCCAAATAGATACCTTATATCTTTCTGGTAGGTCGGACGGTCTGGCTCGAAGAAGAAGAAACTTAAAGAGAGAATACATAACAAGTAAACATTATGTATACATAATTATTTATAGAACATACTTTAACTTTATTCAATGTTTTTACATATATTCTGGCTTTTAGCTTTAAGCAACGGAATATTCCAATGGCATCAAAATCTCAACGTTTCATTCTATTCCAGTGGATTATCTCAATCTTCCGCTCTGTTATGCATTACATCTCAATAAACCTCCTTGAAATCATCCATCATTAAAGACAGCTGACCTTAACCTCAAAAACACCATCCTTTCTTATTCCATTGAGAACGTATTGTCTTCTGAAACCAAAATGGCGAATCGCTAAGCCTAATTCTTTCTGCATCAGTTGCCGCATAATTGAAAGGCAAAAAATCTGTGTTAACATACATCGTGAGCAACTGGTAATCTGAATCAAATTTCTATTTGGTGGGAATCCGAGTATAGATAATAGAGGGGCCCAAGAAAGCGTAGCGAACAGAGTAATAGGTCTTGAAACAGAGCTAAGTGTTTTTGTGTTCTGATTCGACAACTACTATTTTTATCTCTTGCTGTCATTATTACTTTCCTTATATACATAATGCATAAGGAGAGTATTGTGACAGGGTCGAAAATTCGAATTCGAGTTTTCGACGGGAGAGCACGTTTCAAGTATCCCTGCTCACGAATCAAACATTTTTGAGGTGATGTTTTTGTCTGTCTGTGTGTGTGCGTGTCCGTGTGTGTGTGTGTGAAAGTATGTGTGTGTTTGTGAAAGTATGTGTGTGTGTTAGTGAGTCTGTGGAGACGATATCTCACGAACGAATGGAGCAATTCGAATGAAATTTGGTACAAAAATCACAATCCGTGAATACTGGAAGCTTATTGTTTGCAAATACAATCTAATGTTCAGAACCCCCCTAAATTTTCAAGTGAAATTTTTACAAAATCATAAAAAAAATCAAAATCTTTAATAAAGTTACGCAAATAGACATTTCTTATGTAATTTTTCATTAGAAAACGATTAGCATAAATTTTAGAACGCTAGCATGAACCGTTCTCGAGAAATTGAACATTTTTCAAATAAATTTATCAAAAAATCCTATAAATTAAAAGAAATTATTAACTAAGAAACATGTTCACTTTTCATATGTAATATCATGCGATAAATTTGGTGATATCATTCTCGCGGATCTAGTTCATTCCTTTCATGAGAAAATATACTTTGAGTAATTCTTTTGTATTTGGACGCCAATAGTCATTTATCTGCTGCAAGAATAACTTATTTCTCAGTCCATAACGCTTGGCGAGATTTTGACGACGAATTTGGTGGAATGTCGCCAACATAGCGACTTTTTAAATGTTACCAAATTAACGAAAATCTCGCCAAATGGATAAAAATGATGCTAAATTAATGAAAATGACGACTCATTGAAGAAAATTCAATATCTTGGAAAGAATATACGTATCTACTATAAGAACAACCTATTTTCTTTTACTGTAAAAGTAGTAAATTCACTGCATTATATAAGGAAAGTCATGTGCTGCCCACATCAGATTTTTATAAAATGTAATCGTGTGGATTAAATGCTTCATCTTTTATGATGTCCTTGCTGATGAAATATATGTAAAAGCTTTCATGTTGAAAAACATTGAACTGTAATAATTTGGACCCAAAAGCAAGTAAATGAGGTGGAATGTGGCTCAACTCGGTTTTTTCATAACAGAATTTATTTTTAGGTAGCCTTAAATAGCCTCTTTTATGCATAATTATGTTAAATTTTGTCCTATGCTGCTATATTAAGAAAATATAAAATTTTGGATAAATTTCAAGGTATTCATTCGAATTTTAAAAAAATCTGATGTGGGCAGCACATGATGTTCTCTATAGACTTACATTCACATTCTCTTTATTTTAATTAAATTTAATTCACTTTTAATTCAATTTTCGTTCTCATTTGATAACTGGACTTATTTTCAAAGGTGGAGTACAGTAAATACGAAAAAATTAAAATATCTCGAGAATGGCTAGTCCTAGTTTAATGGGGTTGGTCTTATTCATTTCTACGTTAAAAATTACGTATTAAACACGCATTTATTGGATATATTTGAGCATACGTAGTTTTTTATTTCAGATTTTGACGATTTTTGAAGCCATTTTGCAAAAAAAAGGCAGGTAATTTTTTCCGAATCGTACCAAAATCTAATCAGCATCAGGGTGTCCCACAAGTGGCTTATCTATCGAATTTTGTGAAATTCCGCCCATTAGTTTTTCAGCTAGAGTGGATACAAGCGTTTGCTGGCCATTTCGCAAAAAAGGCTGGTTCTCTTATCCCGAATCGTACCCAAAACTAATCAGCACTAGATTCGCCCACACTTAACTTACCTACCAAATTTTATGTAATTCGGTCCATTAGTATTTTAGTTAGAGCGGATACAAAATTTGCACAGACAGACAGACACACAGACAGACACACAGACACACACGCAGACGTCACGCTAAAAATAGTTTTTTAGTATTCTAGAGGTCTCGAAACGTGTAGATCCGTCAAAAACTCGAGTTGCGATTTTCGGTATGATTCCAATACTTTCCCTATACATTACCATATATTGCAGGGAAAGTAAAAATTCTATCTAATTCTAGATTTTTCGTTAACAAAATCGGATAAAATCCATTAATACTTATGGCAACTATCATGCACACAGGAAATCGACTACAGACAGACGGACATCACTCTAAAAATAGTGACTCTAAAACATATATTGACATCAAAATCTCGAAATTGAAAATTTTCGTGAAAAAAGTACTTTTTCTATAACATGAGAAAGTGAAAATAGAAGCCTTTTTACAACAAGAAATTTATAAATAGCCCCTTTTAAGCATAATAATATCAAATTTTCTCCTGTGCCACCCTGTTAAGGATGCTATATATGGTGGTAAATAATACGGTGGTAATGTGGTGATAAATGGTAATAATATTGTGGTTATAATATGGTGGTAAATGGTGTGTGCGCATCATTTTGTGCGGAAATATTAAACATTTATACGAGTAGTCCCTTTTGCATGCTTATTTCGTACAGTTATACGAATGTTTGGAAAACCGGAAGTGACAGTACCAGAACCCGAAATTTAAATCCTTAGTGAACCAACCCCTACCACCTCAGGAATTTGATGGTGAATCAATATCTATCTATAGCCAATTCTCAAAAATATATGTTTCCAGGAAATTTTTGAATAGGAAGAGAAGGAAACGGAATTGGAAATCCTTGTGCCCTCCTCACCTCACCATTTCTCTTTCAAAATGTGATGCTGAATCCATATCAATCTACAATCATCTTCTAATCTATATTTATAACATATCTCTAGAAATAGACGTTTCAAGTGAAATATAAATGTTTAACTTGAAAGTGACATGTCTAGAACCGAAAGTGTCAATCTTTAATAAATCCCAAATCCCTCTAGAATTTGCTGCTGAATCCATATAAATCATTATCTAAGCTCTATCTATTATCCTAGAATATATATTTGCTTTAGGGAAAACTTAAATCGGAAGTTAAACAAATGGAAATAAAAATTCTTAGTGAACCACCTCCTTTTGGTTTACCTCCTCCAGACTTAAGATACTGAATCCATATCAGTTATCGTCTAAGTTCTATCTATATCCAATCTTGAAAAATGGATATTTCAAGCAAAATGAAAATTTTTGAACCTCAAATAGAAAAAGAATCGGAAATGGAAATACAGGGTGAACTCTTAACTCTCCTTATTCTCATCCAGAATTTGATACTGAATACATATCAGTCATTATCTGAGATCTATCTATAGCAGATCCTAAGAATAGATGTTTCAAGGACATTCCCCTCCCCCTAAAAACAATAGTATGGCAACATTTCGACCACCACCAAGTATCCACAAACGACAACGTGTTAGTGTATTCAAATAGCACTTCTTAAATGTACTTATTTTGTTTCCAGTTTCATACACTTAAACTTCATATTATATTCATATTCATTTATCAAAAAGTTGCAAGGGAAAATTGATTTTACTAATCCTTAGAACCTTGATCTCTTTAAAATTAAAATGAGAGAATTTTTATGAGGTATTGCTTTAGTATTACTTTATTATCATATTACTTTACATACACTTTTCTATTAAGGACATTGTATAGAAAAGAAGATACAATGTTGTTTGACTTGTAGAACAATAGGCAGCTTCACTATAGTATAGCCTAGCGTTGGGTCTATTTTATTTTTATTTTTACATGTGCTCATCAGACCACTTATATATATATATATATATATATATATGTTACCGCTAAAGTGCAGAAATCAGTTATTCTACAGATTATCTAGGTTATGTGCAGATTAACTAGGTGATCCGTTAAAGTGCCGAAAATTGTTTCAATTCTCATTACCTAGGTACTCTGCAAATTACCTAGATAATCTGCATATTACCTACTAGGTACTCTTTAAAGTGAAAATAAGATCTTTGCTGGTACAACAGCAACGTTTCTAAAGAATCAAGTTAATACAATCAAACAATCAACAAATTAGTTGATACAATCAATCATCAATCAATTAAAAAACTCTAATACAAAGAATCAAACGGTTTACAATATTATTACAATTAAGGAAATGAATTTGCAAAATATATGATAAAATTATGCTTACTTATTAGTGCAATCTAAAGATTGGTGACACTTTGAATTACATAGCAATTGGTTTTTGCGATAAGAACACCTATTTGTGGTACATTTAGATTTGCAGTCACATTTTCTGAAACCCTGCCCAGTACCAAGGGATTGTTTTATTGCTGTTTGACGTAAATATATTTCTACAGCAGGGACATCTTCTTTCGTTAACAATCTCTCTTTGCAAACACTGAATTCAGATTTCGCATACAATTGCTTTAAAATACCCGTTTTAGTACCAAGTTTATAAAAGCCATCCTCTGTTTCACAAACTTTTGAACATTAACGATACGGAAGCTGTTAATGTGCACATTACCTAGGTAAAATGCGGTAAACTCTTGATTCCGCACGTTAACGGAGCAAATCACTTAATCTGCAGATTAGCTAGGTAATGTGCACATTAACGGCTTTCGAGCTTTAGCGGTAAAATATATATATATATATGTGTGTGTGTGTATATATATATTAGAAAGATATAATAATAATAATAATAATAACCAATTCCAAGTATTTATGAAATATTAAAACCACTAAAGCAGTTAACCCACGGCTACAATACCGATAAAAGAAATTGACGGCATTGGCTTAATTTTGGAGATTAACCAGACTTAGATTCATCTTCAGGTCTGAGCATCTGATTCTAATTAACGCAAGCACATGCTTGCTTCAGATTTGGTAATAGTAAATTACTATAAATGTCAAAGGGCAGACTACGAGCATTAAAAGAGGGAAATTTGAAAAATTATTAGGAATTCAAGAATTACCATGATCCATGAGGCGGGAACCCAGCTTGCACGTGTATTAAATGTGAGCAGTTGTAAATGAATAAAAAAAAATTGAGATGCATTCAGAAGAAGGAGGACAAGATAGACCAGGGGAGGTGGAGATATATATATATATATATATATATATATGAGCTTATTGTAACCTCGTTAAATTCTAACCCACGCGATTAATATTAACAGAGAATGCAGTACTTTCTCTTTTCCTCTACAACAGCATATCTGGCCCCTAATCTTACCCATTGCGTAAACTTTCTCATCTGAAACTACATCTACATCCCCATCACATTTTTTAAGCATTCAAAACGTGAAGACTGCATGTGTTCCCATGCCGTCATCAGATTCCACCCTTCAGCCATAAATATCAGTTGGGTGAAACCGCCGCACTCAGATCTCTTGAGAGATGGTCGCCGACGGAGAGTTCGGCCAAGTAAAAAGCTATGTGCTAAGACTGTACGCTTAATAAATTAGATTTTTGTAACAAACGAAACCTCTTCAGTGTATCAACTCTTCTACGATCATAGCACACACACATACACACCACACACACACACACACACACACATATATATATATATATATATATATATATATATATATATATATATATATATATATATATATATATATATATATATATATCATGTAAAGAAATTTAGTGATATACGTGTAGTTTAATTTTATTTTACAAATTTCTTTTACAGTAACTATACACATCAAATTACATTGAAATGAAGTTTTTAAATAATATATTTTTCAATTCAAGACTAATTTTAAATGATGCCCAAATAACTATTCCAAAGAGTAAATATCTTGAGAACAGTTTATACTAACATAATGGGAATTGTTTCATTAACTATGCCATCAAAAATTGCATTAAAAGATAAATTTGCTTAAGAAAGTAAAGCATACTTTTTTTATTTTACTTTTCTCAATTTTTGTGTGCCATCTTTAAGAAAAAGGCCCAGTTCTATTTGTTTATTCGTTCAGAAATCTAATTAGTACCAAAATAATGCAGGGCTATCAGATTTCATGAAAACTAGATGGATAGTTTTAATTTAGAGTTAATATATACATTAAACGGATAGACAAACAGCAGGTTCTTTCTTATGATCGGATCTGATGTATTTCCGTCCAACCCGTACACCGGGGAGACATGATTTTTGCCCCCCTTTCCCCCACACACAGACACCACTCACTCAAGCACATAGACGCAAAAGAGTACTATATATGTCTGTCAAGTACTATATATGTCTATGCTCGAGAGTGGGAAGGAAGCGGCCGTCGAAAGGGCCTGGTCACCTTTTCCTAGGGAAGGGAAAATAAAAAAGATACATAAGGAGTTGGAAATCAAATATGGCGGCTCGGAACAAATGTTTATAGGGGAACCTACAATTTATATGGACGACCCTGCAGACATACGTCTCCTTAATAAAGCTACATCATCAGGGGTACTCAAAAATCGCAAATAAAAATTTACAATACTACTCCTATACATTACTATGTATGATAGAAAAAGTGAAACAAATCACTTTCCTTTATCAAATTGCTTAAATGCATTTTATTCAAACAACTTCAAAATGGTTTAACCCAGAATCTACTATCACATCCATCCGAAAATACGTTAATTACTTAACGTGCAACAACCATCAATCATCCATACAATTACGATGCCCACTCCTATTCTTCGTCAGACACATCCAAAATTAGGTTGATTATGGATCTTCTATTCCTAAAATAACCAACAAAATCATACGCATATCACATCGCAAATTAACCCTTCAAATCAGAACAATTCCCCTGCACCCTACTACGCCATTATCACAATTAAGGTTACGTAGGTGTGACGTCACTGTAGGAGGCCAGATCGTGGCATCAAATCGTGTATGAAAGCACCTGGTCGACTTTTGGCCTGCGAGTGGAGTAAACCACCTGCTGTTGGCACGGTTTTCAATTATTTAACATAGGAGAACTAACTCACTTTAACAAAACCCTTTACGTGAGCAAGGGCGTACTTTAATAATCACGTAGTATGGAAAAAAACATGTAAAGCACGTTCGTTCAGTGGCCGGTCTACGATGCGGCTGAACTTAGGACTCGCTGTGTATGCACATTATAAAATTGATGATATATCTAACGGTAGAATGATTTAGCAGCATTTTTACTTTCCCTATATTCATAAATAATGTATAAGGAAAGTATTGTGACGGGGACGAAAATTCGAATTCGAGATTTCGACGGAAGAGCACGTTTCAAGCATCACTCGAATCGATCTGGAACCAACTATCGCCAACTTGGCGATATGTCGCTCCAGCAATTAATATTTTTAAACGGCTGGTAAAATGGTAAAACAACTTTTGAAGTTCGGTCTTGCCAGGAGGGAGGGCGGATATTTTAACTTGTAGGCAGGCAGTCTTTCATGACTTTTTGGCCCGGGAGGGGGGGGGGATGAGACTTTAGGGGGGGACAAGTTTTCTTTTTGCCTTACCTAAATGCTGTCACTGAGGAACCAAGTTTCTATAAAATGCCTCCGGAAAGGCAAATAATCGTCTCTGGGGGAGGGGGGCTTCACCACCCCGGATGTATGCCTATAAGAAACATTGATTGTAGGGAAGTGGATATTTTGGGATGTGCCTAGAGGAGTGGATTTTCGCGAAATCGACTATTTCATGAGCGGTTTTAATAAACAGTCAATTGTAATTCTCATATTTTTTGTTTTTGCGAAGAGTGCGTGCGATTTGAAGCATGCAATTTTAGGATGGAAGTCATTTTAAATTGTGTTCAAATGTATAATGTAAGAAACTGGTGCGTATTTAATTGTATTTACGTAGTGGAGGCTTATTTAAAACCTAGGCAACGCCGGATAATTCGTTGTATTATCTTAAGCTTTATCTTTTAAATTTTTTTAAGTTCGAAAGCTAATATAAAAAATCTGATGTGGGCAGCACATGACTTTCCCTGCAGACTTATATCCACGTTCTCTTTATTTCAATTAAATTTAATTAACTTTTAATTCAATTTTCGTTCTCATTTGATAACTGGACTTATTTTCAAATGTGGCGTGGAGAAAATACGAAAAAAAACTAGTATATCTCGAGAACGGCTAGTGCTAGTGTAATGGGGTTGGTCTTATTCTTTTCTTCGTTAAAAATTACGTATTAATCCAGCATTTAATGGATATATTTGAGCATACGTAGCTTTTTAGTTTAGATTTTGATAATTTTTGCGGGCCATTCTGCAAAAAAAGGCAGGTTAATTTCTTCTGAATCGTACCAAAATCTAATCAGCACCAGGGTGACCTATACGTGACTCATCTACTGAATTTTGTGAAATTCAGTCCATTAGTTTTTCAGCTAGAGTGGATACAAGCTTTTGCGGGCCATTTCGCAAAAAAAGGCGGGTTCTTTTATCCCGAATCGTACCCAAAACTAATCAGCACCAGACTCGTCCACAAGTGACTTACCTACAAAATTTTGTGAAATTTAGTGCATTAGTTTTTTAGTTAGAGTGGATACAAAATCTGCACAGACAGACAGACACACAGACAGACACACAGACACACACACAGACACACACACAGACGTCACGCTAAAAACGATTTTTTCGTATTCTAGAGGTCTCGAAACGTGTAGATCCGTCGAAAACTCGAGTTGCGATTTTCGACATGATTCCAATACTTTCCCTATACATTACCATGTATTGCAGGGAAAGTAAAAAAAATCAGACTGAAATTAAAAAGAAATGAGAATGTGCTTAAAATAAACACAAATAAATGAAAATAGTTGAAGTCGCAAAAAAAGAAGTTTCTTAACCCTTGAAGTAAAATTAAGAAAGTGACTGCTATCTCAACGAGTTTTTATTCGTTAATAAGTTAATTCATTTATAAGTTAAATTTGAGCACAATACTCATAATGATAATATAATACCAAATAAAAATATTCAGGGCGCAATCTTTTGAATTCTCAAAATTAGAAAACCAATTAATTAAATCCACTCAGTCTGGAAACATCCTTTTTTCGTTGAGAAAAAATACCTGTTACTTAATTAAAACACTTGCTCTCTAATGCTGTCTACATTGGCAATGAATAAATAGATTTGACTTGACGAAATGACTGAAAATAGACAATTTTTAGCTTTAAAAGTTTAACACGTCTAAACTAATTCGAATTGAAAAAATCTGATGTGGGCAGCACATGACTTTCCTTATATAATGCAATGAATTTCCTACTTTTACAGCAACAAAATAGGTTATTCTTATAGTATTATAAATTATTTTTATAGTAGATATTTATGTTCTTTCCAAGATATTGAATTTTCGTCAATGAGTCGTCAATTTCATTGATTTAGATTCCTTTTTAACCATTTGATGAGATTTTCGTTAATTTGGCAATATTTAAAAAGTCGCCAAGTTGGCGACATTCCGCCAAATTCGTCGCCAAAATCTCGCTAAGCGTAATGGACGGAGAAATAAGTTATTCTTATAGCAGATAAATGACTATTGGCGTTCAAATGCAAACGTATTACTCTAACTATCTTTCCTCATGAATGGAACGAGCTAGATCTACGAGAATGATGTCACCAAATTTATCGCATGATATTACATATGAAAAGTGAACATGTTTCTCAACAGGTAATATATATATATTTTTTAATTTATGGCATATTTTTTTTTATAAATTTATTTGAAAAATGTGCAAAATCTCGAGAACGGTTCATGCTAGCATTCTAAAGTTTATGTCAGTCGTTTTCTAATGAAAAATTACATAAGAAATGTCTATTTGTGTTACTTTTTTAAAGGTTTTGATTTTTTGATGATTTTTTCAAAATTTCACTCGAAAATTTAGGAGGTTCTGAACATTCGATTGCGTTTAAAAACAATAGGCTTCCAGTATTCATGGACTGTGATTTTTGTACAAAATTTCATTCTAATCGCTCCATTCGTTCGTGAGATATCGTTTCCACAGACTCACTGACACACACACACACACACATACAGATATCACCTCAAAAATGTTTGATTCGTGATCAGGGATGTTTGAAAGGTACTCTCCCGTCGAAAACTCGAATTCGAATTTTCGACCCCGTCACAATACTTTCCTTATACATTATGTGTATAAGGAAAGTAAAAAAAAGAATCTAGCAGGGTTGCTGTCCGGAAACGTGAAAGTACTTCTGTGGCTCTAGAGCGTTGTCTGGTATGATAGATCAGTTACAAAAATAGCTCTCAACAAAGACACAAGATACAGCATAGTTTTAGGGAGGGGATGGATGAGAAGGCTGTTTGAATTATATTCCTAAATATGGTAGATAACAATTTTTCAAATTATTAAATAAATTAAATGATTATAGTATTGTGATGAATTAAACGATTGGAAAAATGATTATGAATGAAATGCTGCTTTTATTTAGAGGCGATTTATATTTCGATGACGTCATTTAAATAAAGTTCATTTGTTTTCGATGAAGTTTTCAAATATAATAAATTATTGTAGTGTTATGATAATTTTAAAAATATTATCGAGGAATGTACCGCATTTTAGATATGTTTAAACCAGGGAATTTATATTTCAATGCCGTCATTTGAATGAAGTCCATTTTCTTCGATGAAATTTTCAAATATAATAAATTAATGTAGTATTGTGATAATTTTAAAAATATTACAGAGGAATGCATCGCATTTGAGAGATTCTTGTATAAAATTGCATTGAAGTTGGAAAGTGTTTCATAATCAATGTTTTATGCATGATGGATCTTTCTTGTTTGATATATATTGTAGTTTAAGCAATATTTAATATCAAAGACAAAATATTTCAGCTGTGAGTTCGCGTCCTGGAGAGACTTACACTAGCAAGACCACAAATTTTCAGGCAGGTACCTACATAGTTGAATTTTTGCAGGACGGAGTCCTTTTTTAAATTTCGTTGTAGTTTAAGAAATATTTTACTTTTTATGCTCTTCTGAAGTGAAAATTGTTCTTTTGCATGGACGCGTCCATCGATTTTCTCTGTCTCATATCGCAAAAACTAAAGCATACAAAAATATGAAATTTGGTAGATTTATAGACAAATAATAGGGTAACTCGCTGAAGTAAACCGTTTATCGATTTTAACTTTATTTTGGCTTGAAATAGCTCGCGAAGCGAACTCAGAGCGAGTTACAGTGGTTGGCGAAGCGTAGCGAGCAGGGAGCAGAGCCAGCCCCTAGTATAAAAAAATAATACGAAATAACTTGCTTTCAATTTAATATTATGATTTCTGATTTCATATTATGATAAAATGATCCACTGAATATCTTCATAGAGTTGTTAATAATTACGTACAGCTCAAACTGCTGTTAAAATTAAAATAACTTCGTAATAAGCAACATACTAATTCAACAACTTCGTTAAAATCAAATTTATTTTGCATTGTATGCTGCTTTTAACGAAGTTATTTCAGTGTTTTTTTGCTAATAATTTCTAGACGTTAAAATTTTCTAAAGTTAAAGAATCCTTTAAAAAGAAAAGTGGTTTCAGGATATTAAACAGGCTCACAACATTTTAATGAAAAATGGAATTCAGGTATTGATTTTTCTTGAATTGCCAAGAAAATGAGAAACAAACTTCACACAGTAAGGTTTCCTTTCTAGTCAATTAAAAGAAATAAATTTGAGGTTTCAGGATATTAACCATGCCCACAAAATTTCAATAAAATTTGTTATTTCTCCAAGGGAGAGAAAAAAAAGTTTTTTTTTCCTTTTTTTCCCCCCTGTCTCGAAAATGAAATGTCAACTTAAGGAAGATGCATGCGTTTAAAAAATAAAGAGTGTGTGGTGGAAAAACATTTAAGGAGGTTTACTTTTTTAATTAAATCTTGTAGATTAAATTATTAATCTTAATTAAAGTGGTGGTGAATCGTAACATTTGTACATTGCTATCGTGACTGCAAAACCCACCATTGCTTCTTTGCACGAGTTCCTTAAACATTAAATCAAAACACTACACATTAAAATCCACATTTTTAACTTTTAAAATAAACTACCATTTATTCACACCTCTATTATTGCTATAATTAAAATTACATTATCTTTAACAAACGCTTAAAGAGGAGAAAAGCATCGTGTGAGACCAGATTTTTCTATTCTTATTCCAAAGATCAAAAATTGACCTAATATACATGAAGACTGGCCCATAGCTTTGTATTTCGGGTCTGTAGCTCAGCATGACTGTCCCCTTTTCCAATTCTTTTTCTGATATTTGGAGTCAGATTTCGTCTTTTTCTATAACATTCTCAATGCTGAAATTAATAACTACTCTCTCTCTGAATAACACTGCTTGAAAATACGACTATCTATCTCTCTCTTAACTCTTGAAATATTATTTTTATCTTTTTAGTTAACTTTCCTCCTTGCAGCATCATCAATTGTCCTGGTGTTCAGATACGCCCTCCTTGCTCTCATTGGATGCTCCTCATTGCGATGTGGTATCTTTGCATTATTGGCTCTTTCAGTTTTCAATGGAGCTTGGTTTAAGCCTCGGTCCTAGAATATTTTGCCTCAAGCACACCTGCAATTTGTGTGACGTGTATTTGGGATTATAACCTTCCGGTCTACGACTGTCATAAAACGGTGAC